>PVKB01000007.1:1435107-1768584 GCA_004027205.1 Ctenodactylus gundi | reverse complement strand
GCAGATATAAGACAGAAATTTTTGAAATGCTGTTAGGTTACAAAAATTATGAGTCAGCTAGGTCATTTGTAAAATTAATGAGATACAAATACATGATTCTCTTCAATGAAAACAAAACAAGCAACAGAAAAACTTAGAAGTCCTGAACTTGAGATCTAAAGTTTGGCATAGGGCTCCAGGTATTGGGTCTTGGTGTACAGAGCTTTGGACGGAGATGGGGAAATGGGAGAACTAAGAACTGTAGATTGTGCTCTGACCTTGGAGTGCAATAGAGTTTAACAAGTTGGATTTTAAAATTCACTGGGATTGATGATTTCCTTCTTTCTTGTGTTTTCTCATATTTTCCGTGGAGATGTCTGAAATAGTTACCGTATGATAACTGCAGTCTTTTGTTTGGGGAACACATGCCTTGTTTCCTAGTTTCAGAGTTTCAGAAATAGGAAAGAATTTGTGCTAGATTGAATTATACAAAAGGCTCATCAATTCCTGCTTTATAGTAGTTAGATAGTAGAATTTGAGAATCCTAAAAATATATTGCAATGATGTTTTAAAACTTGAGTTGATGTTCTGATGAGTTGAGCTGTTCAGAGATGTTTCAATAGAGCATATATGTTTGAAATGGAAGTAAATTTTGGTGGACCAAGGTGACGACTGCATTAAATGAAACAGTCCTCTCCAACATATCAGTAAACGTAGCCTCAACTGGTGGATGTCTTATTTTACCAGAAAAAACAAACAAACAAACAAACAAAAACTTTGTTTATGTGACTACTGGTCTTAAAACAGAGAGATTCAACTAAGTAGGCCTAATGGGGCTAACATAACATAATCATAATTTTTCTAGTAATAAGGAGCTGGAGGTATAGTTAGCTAAAAGAAATGTACATTTGGCACCAGAGATTGGACTGATACACTTTCAATATGGAGAAAATGTCATGAGCTCCAGGGTTGCAAGTGAATTCTTAGACCTAGAAAAACCAAGCAAAGGAATTCTCTCATGCAGTCTTTAAAAAAATGAAATCCTGCGAACATCAGTTTTAAAATTTATGACTTTCTTGATTGCATATTAATAAATTTATGTTACTTTGAGCCACCAAATTTGTCATCATTGCTTACAGAGTCCAGGAAACGAATACAGTTATCTTCACTATTGGAATGCAGTTTGGCTGGGAGCTCCTCCTTCTCTTGACAAAACTTAATTATGTCATGGCTATAAGAAATCCACATCCTTGTACAACACAAAATATTTCACAGTTCATGCCTTTAGATGCACTCTTGAACTCTACTCTCAATATCTTTGAATCTCTGATTTGTTTCATTAAGGTTAAATAAGTGTCACAAATATGTTTTCATTTCTGAAGTACTTCCCACAAATATTCCTGTGTATGTAAATGATTTTTTTCTCTAATTTTTAGCTTAGATTTCACTTGCCTTGTGTGTTCTTCAGATCAGTAAGAAGGATGCCATGTTTTTCTCACGTAAGCACTCTAGTGGTTTCCAATCTCAACCTTGTATTTTAAGATTGTGTCATGGCATTTACATCAACATTTAGGCATCCATCCTTTCTGTAAACCTGAATATCTCTTCCCAGTTGAATGTGCGATCTGCATTTCTTCACCTATCATCATTTAGAAAGTGAGTGGTCTAGGGAGACTCAGCATATCTATCAGTTTATAAGTTTTTGAAAGAAGGTAATGAGTGAATGACTAGACGAGGAAGGGTGGGAATAAAATCTCTTGAAATATGCAAAGAACGTACAATCTTATTTTTAAAATTGAATCAATCTTATTTTAGGACCCATGTTTTGAAAACTGGAATATGTATAGAAGACAAAATAATCACTTGCGTACTTACACCAAAGTCTTCAGAGTCCATAATAACTTCCCGCAAATCATGATCAGATTATCTTCATGGTAATAAAGAGGGAGCAACTATTCTCCATTGAACAAAGAGAATGAGAGAAAAATGAATCAAAATGTCCCTCAGAACGTCTTTTAAAATTAGACCCGAAAAGAACAAAAAATAGTTAAATTATGTACCTTTGTAGTCATTTCAATGGCCCAAATAATTCATTTTATGTGCCCATTTTTATCAAAAGATAAAACCATGAGAACAATTTTATACTTACATTGTGAGATTCATTTTTATTCTAAAGGAAGAGAACTCTTTTGGGCAATGAAGAACCAGCATGTTTTCAAATGTCTTAATTTTGAAAAATGTCAAGTCTTTTAAGTGGTGCTATTTTTAGTTGGTTATAAAGTGATTTTAATGCTTTTGTTACTCAAAATTCATGAGTTTAATCATTCCAACTGCCAGGCATTGTAATAGGCACTGAAGAAACAATCAAAATGTGTCAAAATCACAGTGGTTACTTCCATGAAGCTTACAGACCAGTGAAAAGAATATATAAATAAATAACACCATCATTTAAATAATTATAAATGATGATCAGTTCTATGATGATATGAAGATAAATCATTCAGTCATGTATGATACATAATTAACTCCTCAGTGATTGCTTTCCCTCAAATTTTTTTGAGAATTTTGCTGATAATTAGAAGTTAATTTCATGAGGCTTCTGTGGCTGCAGAATACATTATAATGAGTATAATGAAAACGTTGTAATAATTGTTGAAAATTTGATTGTGAAGACTGATATATGACTGCTGAACTTCTAAGGAAAAAAAGTCCAAAGTAAAAGAAAATATATTCAGAATTCAAAAATAAAAGAATAACAATAGCTGCGATGGAAAATGTACCATTCTTTGTTATTACAATAAGATTATTTAAAAGTTAATACGGTGTAAAACAATGAATGAAGAAGAAAAACAATTAAATTCAGCAAAATATAACAAAATTCCATATGCAGAACGATAAGATTGTTGGTTAAAATAAATTCGAAAGATCCCTAAAAAGTTATTATTCCAGCTGTGAGTGGCCTTCATGAAAAGCTAACAAAACTGGGTGTGTCATGTAGATTCCACTATATATTATTTTCTGTGTCTTTTCAAAAAGAAAAATCTCATTTTGCCAGTGTACTAAATAATCTCCACAGTGTCCCCAAATTACCCTTGCTTCCAGATATCCTTGTCTTTGTCTAATTTCCTGTCCTTAAGTGCGAGTTAGATTTGGCAACTGGTTTCTAGGAAATGAAATATGACAGAAGTGGCAGTGTGCCACTTTTATTTGAGGGCTTACTTTGCCTTGAAATAGATATGTTAATCTGACATGACATTCCACCCAACCGGTATCTGACCGTTGTCTCTCAGCTCTGCATCGTCTTTAGACGGAATCACGAGAGATATCTATGTCTAGCCTTCCTTCAAGAGCTGCGACAGTTCTGAGATCATCTTAACGGTTCTTCGCCCATTTCAGCAGCCTCATTTGAACTCATCATGTTACCCTCCCCCCTCCCCCTTTGCCACAGACATGATTTAAGGGACATTCCTGGTGGGTGAGAAAATTTTGGAAAATAAAAGAGAAATAATTGATGATGCTTTTCTCTCCTGTTGTTTGATTCTAAGAGAGAGCTGTGCACAGGGCGCCATTCAAATCCCTCACGCCCTGGGTGGGTGGGGCCGTAAGACCTGACCAATCAGCTGTAAACCAAGTGCAGTTCCTTTGCAGGAGAAGCGCTGTTTGTGGAACTAGCGCAGTAGAGGTTGTCTTAATCTCTCTCATAGCAACAAGAGATGAGAAGCATAGTAACTCTTCTGGGTAATAGAAAACAAATCGCCCCCTAATAAACACAAAGCTTGAAGAAAATTAATCTCCTCTTTATAAGCTTCTGATAGTTTGATAACTTTATTGCACCTCAATCTAAAGTATCTTTAGTGGCAACTAGAGAACTACAGCTCATACCAAGGTGAGGGAGCACCAGGGAACCTTACTGTTCTAGACATTTGACAGTGCCTGATAAGGTATAGACGCAGGTAAAGTTGAGAATCATGACTAATACTTTAAATTGTTTTAATTTGTGATAAGTGAGTTCTATAAGAAGACTCCGTTTTAATGGTCAACTATATCTATATACATAATTTGAAAAGTAAAGAAAATGAAAAGGTAGGATTGGAAAAAATATGAAAATACTGTACTTTACATAGAAGTTGAAGATTTACAGAGGTTGTTCCCTAAACTAGGCGTGATATCTACAGCCGAAAATGATAATCAAAAGTGGATATGTGACAGGAATTCACCTCTATGGATTTGATTCCTTTTTGTGGAAAATCAGTTATATTTTATTGAAATTGTAGTAAAAACAGATAATAAGAGAAATAATTAAACTAGAACAAGAACAGGAATCACATATTTACATTTGTACTTTCAGTGATTTCGTATGTATATGTACATGGGGATGGATTTTATGAAATAATTGAAGAGGGTGCCATCTGGGAATTTGCTACAGTATCTGAAAATAATAATCATGATTATATTTGTATATAAGATAAAATTAAGTATTTCTGAATTATCTCTTCATGTATATCTATCACTTTCTACTCCACACATAGAAAAACTTTCCATCTTACAAAAACATAATTTTAATATTTTAAAAGAGAAAATAAATATTTCTTCCACAGTGGATAATCTATCTTGAATTATTTAAAAGCTACTAAAATTAAAAAAAATAAACAGAATGTCACATATATTTTTTAATCTGCAACAAAGGTATAATTAGCACTGCAGATACAATATTTTATATTTTTTTATCTAGGGTATGGGGTGGTCTTTTGATCAAAGAAGGAAGGGAAAAGCCTGCTGTTTTAAATTTCCAAATGTATGAAATGGTTTAGAGTTTCCCAGTGCTCATTTTTTTTCTAATTTCTTCTATGTCCAAACTCAGGTTTTTTGGGGAAAATAAATATGTTTTTATAATCAAAATCAATGCTCATTTACAGATTTACAAAACAGCTGGAGACTAGAACCATCTTTTCTTACTATCTCTACCTGATCAATACATTCTAAAATAATTATTAGCCATACTATTTTCATCACTTCGTGAAAAGTAGGTGGATACAAAGGTACAAAGATATTATGATGGAAAAATACCTTGGTGCTAATTTGTTTATTTTAATTGTTTGTATTCTCTTGAAACACAGAAGATTAATTTCATTAGTTTATTTTCCACTCAGTATTTAAATTCTGTGATTATTTTATTGATTACATGAACAGCAAAATATGTAAGATATTTCGATGAACATTTTAAACATTTAAAAATAAAGTCATCTAGATAATGTAAGTATGTGCTTCTTCCACCTGTGTAAATGAGAAAATGTGCAAGCATTCCATTTCCTAATTGTTACACTACTGGAATTAGGGAAAATGTAAAAACATTATTATAAATCAAGAATAGTTTTTAGAAAGTCCCCACACGTTTATGTAAACTTCTCTATCTGATTCAAGTGTCATAATTTTATTAACAGTTGTGTCATAATTTATAAGTATACTTAAATGAAAAAAATATATCAGTTTTGTTGTGAGGGTGGTGGTGATGATAGTACCACGGATAAAGCCCATGGCTAAGGACACGTTGACTTTCTTCAATTTTTAAGTTTAAGTGCATTGTAACATGTATAAACACTCTCTGTGGCTCAATACCCTATACCTGTAAATTAAGAAAGGAAAATTTTATTTATCTCACACTTCCAGAGGTCACAGTCAGTTCTTAGGCAGCCAGCCCAATGGGAAACACATGGTGGAGGCAGAGATGGAGGCAGCGCCGCACAGCATTACGAACAGGAAGCCAAGTCAAGTCAGGTTCCCAAAGGAAGAAAGGACACAATATTTATCCTTTCAGGTCCCTTCCCAGTGATGCAGCCCTGCTGCGTCCAGCCTTGGTGCTCCTCCCCTTTCCAGATTTATTCCCACTACATGCCTAGAATCTAATCTACACAACCGTAATCTATAATCTGTCACATACCTGTCTTCTACCACACAGCTGTAATCTGCCATATGCCCATAACCATGCCCCTCCAGACCAGGCCCCAATCTCCTATCAGCACATGATTCCACAGATAATTTATAATATCCAAATATGCGAGACTCTTGAGGGGCATTCCATATGCAAACCACAATATAATGACAATATTTTGCAGTCTCTTTTTAAAAATCACACCTGAACGCAAGACCACAAAGATAACACAGGAAAACAAAATTGCACATTATTATCTCTTGCTAACATAGCCACAAAAAATCTCAATAAAATATTAGCAAATTGGCCAAGTAGGATTTACTTAGAATATGTAACTCTACCTTTATGTTACAATCAGTAAATGTAATACACTACATGCTAGTGTAAAAGGAAAAAGCGTATTGTGTGCAGCAGTTGATAACAAGATGAATTTGGCTAAACCCCAAAACAATTTGTTATAAGAACTCTCAGAAAACTAGTATGGGAACCCAGTAATCCAAGAAAAAAGGCAAGATGCAGTCTCTGGTATGTCTGTTTGATGAGTTAGTGAAAGATCTCATTGGTGCAGTAGCAAAAAAAACAAAAACAAAAACAAAAACAAAAAACTGTGCATCACACATATGGAAAGAAAAAAATCATCATCTGTATTTAAAGATCACATGATTACTTATGCAGAAAAATCTTGAACTAATAACTCCATTTATCAAGGCTAAAGGCCAAAAAATGTGAAAAAGTAAATTATTTTCCACATGGATTAGTTATACAGAGTAAAAGACCCAGAAATACACCTAAACCTATAAAGGCCATTGATTTTTTTTTAATTTTAAGAAAATTAAAGAAAAACTAGCATTTCAACAATAGTGATGAAAAAATACAACAAAATATCCACACAATAACAAAGAAACCAAAAAGAAAAAAAAAGAAAAAAAGAAAAAAGAGGAACCTAGAAAAAGGCTTTAGTATTCCCAAAAATTATATCACAATGGATGATGGGCATAGATATAAAATACATTTTAAACGTTTAGAGGAAAATATAGAATAAGAACCAGGTGACAATGACAAACTTGTTTATGATGGAACAATAAAAGCATGACACAGAGAGGGAAAATGGGCCAGGTAGATGTTAATAACATGCTGTCTGTAAATGGTACTGTATGGAGTGGAAAGAGAAGCCACCAACTAGGGAGAAACATTTGCAAAGCGCGCATATCATAAATTACTTATATCCGCAGTATAAAGTAACAATAAGAAAGCAACTTCAAAATTGGCATATAATCTGAGGCCCTGCCTTTTCTCAGGAGATACACAGACAGCCAGCACACATACAAAAATATCCAATATCATTTGTCAGTGTGGAATTGGAAATTAAAGGAATAATGAGATACATTACAGCTAACTAAATTGACTTAAATCTCCACATAAAACAGAGTGAAACAGAAGCAACAAGTCTATTTGATGGTGAGAACACGCAACAGAATTTCACCGCTGATGACAGGATATGACAAGGATCCGAAGTGGTGCCGTTACTGAGGAAAGACAGTGTAACAGATTCACGCGGAGTTAAAAATAGCTTAGCGTGTGATGCAGCAATCATGTTTCTAGATGCCTACTGACTAATCTGAAAATTACATAAACACAAACACACTTAGGCAAATATTTATAGTAGTGTTTTTCATGATTACCCGAACTAGAAGCAACCAAGCAACTCTGAAATAGATGACAGGACAAATAAACTGTGGTGCATCCACACACCAGAATAATGTTCATTAATAAAAAGGAAAATCTATCTAGACACAGAAAATTCTGATAAACTTTAAATATATAATAAATGTAAACACCAATCTGTAAAGTCTACATGCTGTATGATACTAAATATCTTTTATTTTGAGGAACATTAAAAGTGTTAAAAGTTTCAGAGGAAGAAGGGACAGTTGAATATATAAATCACTATATATATAAAAATATCAGGCAGTGAAAATATATTATTAGTTGATATAAGGGTAGGACATGATACTATGCATTTAAAAAAACTAATAGAAAATGACAGTACAAGAATTAAACATTACAACACACATTGTTTAAAAGTGTTGATAGTATCAGTGGATCTCATGATAGAATGTAGAGAGCGATGAATTAGGAGAACTAATTTCAACATTGCCAAATAGGTTGCTCAGTGCTGGGCTCTGAGTTCAATCCTCAGACTCTCACCCTTTAAAAAAATGTAGCAGTTTCTTATAAAACTAGCATAATATCCCTGTATGGTGTCCTGTGCTTATAACCCCAGCAATCTGGAAGTCTGAGACTGGAGAATCTTCAGACCAGAATGAGAAACTTAGCAATTGCATGAGAATCTGTCTTAAAATTAAAAACATAGCAAAAGAAGAGAGAGAGAGACAGACAGACAGAGAGAGAGAGAGAGAGAGAGAGAGAGAGAGAGAGACAGACACAGAGACATAGACAGAGAGGCTTTAGAGCTTTGGAGATGCTGCTCAGTAAGATTTTGGGTTCAAAGAAGCTGAACTAACTCTGGAAATAATTGGATTCTGTAAATTTTGAAGAAATCACTATACTCCTCTTGGTAAAATATTGATCATTGGGATAGGTTCTAAAAATCTGATAGTTTTACACATATTCTGGAATTGGAAAATTAAGTAGATGAGTTGTAGCCTCTCAGTACTGCAATGGGAACTTATAAGTGAGTAAAAGAAAATGAGTAGTGATAATTTCATTTGGTAATAAATTACAGGAGAAGATATAGATATGATTTCCATTTTTGGTTTTTTAAGATACTCTTGGTCACATATACAATTATTTCGATGTATATATGCATACTAATATGTGCAAACATAAGTGAGTGTATGTTGTTGCATTTCCTTTTCTATCAGCGAGAATGGCCTGGAAGCAGTGCTCCCCTTAGCAATGACTTTACCTAACAACAAAGTGTTGGTTTCTAATTCTGTCCTCCCATCAAAAACTCTTTGTAGAAATAGCTGATTTTGTGACAAAGAGACAGGATTTATACAAGATAGGCATCCTTTCCCTTCCCCGAGTGTACATAAACACATGAAAAGCAATGGCCACACCTTCAAAGCACAAAAAATCTGTCCACAGCCAAAGAGAGCACAATTTGAGTGTTAAAATGATAAAGCAAGATTCAATTATTACTACAATATATATCTTTGTAGATATAGATAAAAGCAATGGCAGCAAAACAAAGTATCGTAACCAAGAGGAGCCTAGAAGCCTTGGATTATTTTAATAAAATACAGCATTGGAGTACAGGATTATTTCTTAATAACATTGTTACATTTTGCTGTGGTTACTCAAATTCAGGTCTGCAATTCTGAACTAACACCTTAAAATGAAAATATCAATTCAAGCAAAGATGAAGCCAGGAACCTAAAGTACACTAGAGGAAATAGTTGAGGGAGAGCGACGCATCATTTATGTTTTTATTATGGACATTTGGAAACACGGCTTTGGCCTTCGCCTCTGGTTCCTCCTCCATTACCATTTTAAATCACAAAAAATGAATCAGACGGTTTTTAATGCCAAAGAAAATTTATGTCATTGTATTCACCTTCTTTAAAGTGTTTAGTTCGCTCAGAGTTCCATCAAAATAGTAAGTGGCTTCATGGTGTAGATGTGTGTATACTTGGTATTTTAGATAACTCTATATTAATAACATCTGTAAATATATGCGAATATCTTGAAACACATGCTCTTGTTCCTCTAGGAAATCAAAGATTTATAGTGCAGGTCTGTTACTGAATGCATAATGATTGCACTTGTGCCTACAGAGTCGCCTTCTGTGGTCATATAAGAAATGACGTCAGAAATGTTAAAAGGCAGTGTTTAAAATTGCTAAAAATCATTGCCTCTCTTCACGTCAGAAAATTTCATTTTAATAATTTTCCATTATCTAATAAACCCTTTTATTCTGATTAACTCATAGAATACCCATGTCTCTGTGTCTTTTTTTCAAAAATATTTTTAAGCAAAACTTGAGCGATAATGCTAAAATATCTACAGTACATAGAGAGGTAGAATCTCTATTCTTTTTCTCAGTCACTCTAAGTAACCAAGATAATTCTTCTATTGTAATTCAATAAAATTTTTATATGTCTCAAGATTTGTCTCTCTATGAACATCTAAATTTGGGGAATTGGACTTGGCCGTGATAAGTATATCAATAATCAGAGATTTTAATGTTATCTCATTTTCCTCATAAAGACAGTGTAAAATCATTTTGAAATAATCAGTTAAAGAAGGTGAAATGTTTCTTCCTTAGTTACCAGTTGTATTTGACTAAGTGTTTCAAAGTATTCCCAACAAGTCAGGGTGAGAATAATTTCAATCAATTTTAGCACTTATCCTCAGTAAATGGAGATGTTAAAAATCCCAAAGTGCGCTTAGAAGTCAACAGATTGCTTTATTTCCACTCTGGATGTGTCAATAGAAACAGTAAGAATTAAATCACCTGCATCTTTTCGTTGAACATCATTATCTTTTCCTTATATTTTGCAGGGTTCTTCTCCATGTGTACCTGTAGTATAGAATGTGTGCGTCTTTCTTTGAATGTGTGATCAACTATTAATATTAGCATCTCGACTTGTTATGATGGCATAACTATTTCCCTATGTTTTATTATATCATTCATTTGATGTATGTTTATATATTATAGTGGTTAATATATTAAAATTAGCAAAATACTGACACACTCTTATGTATCCCTCATTCTCAATGTTCAAATTGTTTTCCACAGTAGGCAACCTTAACATCAACAGCAAAGTAAAAGCATGGTTTGCGGCCCAAATATAAAATAAGCATGACTCACTTATGAAAATATATACATCATATGTTAACATTCTAAAATCATGAAATTCACATAAGAAATATTGAGCAAGAACAATACACAAAATGCATTTATTTTGGTGTATATACATAAAGTACAAATCAGACAAAGGTAATAATTTAGTAACAAAATTGGATGCAGACACAAGAAGACTTCTGTAGTATTATTAAGTTGGCTATATAAGTATTTTTACTTTTTCAAACATGAACTGAGTTGTAAATATATGTCTTTTACATTTCAGTGTATGCTGTGCCTAACTAAGGTAATTGAAATAAAATAAAATGTAGAAAAATGAGAGACTCTAATGTACTGATACTCAACAGAGCTGTGTATAGGTTCCCCCTTGACAATTAACATTTTATGAAAGATACTCAATGAAGTTGGAAAAGCAACTTTTCTTGACCTTTTTCAAAATGTGTTTAACTGTGAATTAAACACATGGATACTTCTTCTTTCAAAAGTATTCTTTCATACTTATCTTGAAAATGAGATACCGTGATCACGAAGGTGGTTTTCTCAGGGTGAGGCTTATCCATTGCACTCCGGATGTGCTCGCTGTGATTTCCACAGATGCGCTAAACTCAACTGCATAATTTGTGATAGTGGGGAACTGTGTTTGCATTTTCCCGTGGGTTAAGAGAAAGAAAGAAAATAAAAAGAGTGAAAGTATTCTTTCTTCTCTTTACCATTCTTATATCTATATTTAGAGTTTTCCTCTTTAGAGCTCTACTATCTCCATAAATTCCCAAAGTAACTGGCAAATAATAGGTTTTGAAAATCTAAAGATCTTGAAAAGCATATACAAATGCATATGAGTACATAACATACTAAAAAAGGAAAAAAAACATAAAATATGGCAAAGATTGGAAAAGACATATTGAGATATAATTTTTAATTTGTCAGCTTTTTACTTTCTTTTTAGATGTTTGGTCAAATGCAGTGGTAATGAGCAGGCAACTCTTGTCTTAACTGATATAAGACACAAACTTCGGATTTCCCTTCTGGGTGTGTAGAACTCATATAGATTGAGAGATGCACATAATTTAGAATGATTTCAGGAGAAACACACTTTCAAATGAACATATCTGTATATAAATGACACCATTTTTGGCATTTGCTGCCCCAAACTGTGCCTGATATTTAGACACTAATATAAAGATCCCTTATTTATACAAATATGAAAAAGTGGTCTGGAGGAAGAGTGTCAGTAGAAGTAAATTTTATATTTTAAAAAATATTTTCAAGCATCATGCTGATATCAATAGCTGTAGTTAAAGAATCTGTACATCTCAGATATCATCATATGATTGTTTTAGTTATTGTTTTGTTGCTGGGACAGAGTTCCCAATTTAAGGGAGGAAAGATTTATTTAGGCTCATGGTTTCTGACGTTCTCAGTCCATTCATGGGTGGCTGGCAATGGCCAAAGCACAAGGTAGAATAGGAAGCATAGGAGCGCTTCACAGGCGTCACAGCCAGGAAGTCACGTGATGAAGGAAGAGCACAGCTAGCACATACCTCTTCAGGTCATCTCACTGTGATGCACCCCTGTTACTCAAGCCTCAGTTTTGGCTCCTTCTGTCCTATGCCCCAGCAGTCCACCTTTTCTGGATCACCTGCCCAGTGATACTCCACCTGCCTAAAATACTCTACACGCCTCAAACTATCACACTCCTATAATCCATAGTCTACTACACAACCAAACTACCTGGAGTCGAATGCAAAGAGGTATTTTCCCACCAACTAACCGGATGCTTCACTCAAATGTGCACTTGTCACCCAAGTATCTTACCATCTTTATCTTCCATTTCAGTCACTGCCTGTGGCCTTCTAATTTTTTACTTTTGTAGATGTTAGGCGTCACAGAGGTAATAGATAGTAAGTGGCTGTCTTCATGCAGTGAGGTTGAATGAGCATTTTTTTTGACTTGTTGCAAATTCACTATTTTTATTGTACTATTTGGGTTAATCCAGTGAATGGTAGGATAGTCATTAAAAGTACAATGTAACTTGTTTTTCTCACATTTGCTATAGTTTAAATTTGACTGAAAATGGAAATGAATATAGTCAAGTTTCAGATCTTCATGGACAGGTTATGTGGGCTATGGCTGAGGCCAGAGCAGTTCTGCTTTTTGCTAGGATGTGTTCATCAATGGAAAGGACCAGAAAGTCTCGGTATAGCTGTTTGCCATGGATAAGAACTGACAAACGCACAGGGAAACCCCAGTGCTAAAAATCCAGTAGGAAAGTTGCTTCTTCTCCCAGTATGCACTCCCACATGGCTTCATGCTCTATGATCAGACACCTGCAGATACAGCTGGAAGGCGCTTCACCCCGTATGTTGTTGAGATTACAGTCAACATGACCCAAAGTATAACAATCATTTTCCGTTAAAGTATACGTGATCTCCACATCTTCCCAAACACTACTGCAATCTCTCTGTGTTTCTTCAGGAATATTTTGGGGTAGGTTTCCCTTAACTACTCATTATGGTACAGTCTCCAGCCATATCAAATGGGTTTATTTATTTCTATTCACATTTATAAAACTCTGTCATTTATTATATTCAACCATTTCTATATTAGTTGTTTTGCCATCATCTCTGTGACTCACAAATATGTAATATATTTTAAAGAATCTGTATTCAAATTTATAACTATATTGTCCCTAAATTATGGCTATTAAGACACAAATTTATATCCCACTCAATTGTCCTAATTTTGTTTTCCCCTTAAGTGAACTGTCTTTTGCCTTAAAATGTGATAAAATGTACTTTAATTATTACAAGTTATTATATTTTATCATGAGATATTAACTGGTTATATTTCATTTAAGCTACCAGATGTAGAATCAAATATAGTGATAAAATCAAAGGGGCTTGAGATCAAATCTTAACAAGTTTTGTCAGGAAGATAATGAAAGAGGCATTTTCCTAAATTAATTTTGCCTATAATAATAAACTGAAAATTACACACAAGCAACAGAAACTTTATTCCATATATTGATAGTGAAGGACCCTTTTAAAAATTGAGTAAAGGAGAATTTCTATGAAAACGTGTCATTTCAAAAATAAAGATATCAAAAGGATGTAGACCTTCCTTACTAATAAATATTCTTAATTTTATAATTTAATCTTTTTCAAGCATTGAACAAAAGTTAAAACACTTCTTATCCCTCCATGACCATTATTTTTGTTCATCGCCACTGTAAAATTCTATCCTATCTACCAACAGCTTTCTTCTTTTAGGAAAATGCACTTCAGTGATTCTTCAGTGTAATTATTGTGGTTCATAAAAGCTGTGTTATTATGTTGGCTTAGTATATGCTTTTTACATAAAAATAACTTACAGTTATTCTCTCCTCTCTTGGTAATTATAACCTAAGTCCATTGCAGTAATAAACTCAGGCTGAGCACTTGATGGGCCACTTATTTTGTTCTAACTACCTTTTTCTATTTCAACAATTTATTATGCCTTCATAAATGTGATACACAACAGTAGTAAAGTGCAAAATCACAACATACCTAACTCTTTTCCCAAAGATGTGATTCGTCCTTTCTTTTCCTACTCCTGCCAAAGTCCTCAGTTACTGTTTACTCCGAACCTTGACAAACAAGTATTCCAAAGTTGTCTTACCCCAGGTGGCTTTATTGGAAAAAAAAAAAAGTTATACAAACACAAGATAATGAGTCACAACAATGTTTCTCCGTGGAGCAACGCCTTACTTCCTAGGGTAGCCTCACTCCTAACTTTTCTGCAAAGCAGCAGCAAAAGGCGTTAGGATTAAACACTAAGAAGTCATTTGAGTAGGAGGAAATGGTGTAGTATCTGTTATTGGTGTTGCCACCAGCAAGGATGCAATCTCATAGATTTTTCTTCTAATCATCATGGAAGAGACGATTTTATGATATTTTATATGTTATATAATATGTCTGCTATGGGACCTCTTTTATCCTAAGAAAAACATTTTTGCTTTTATAAAATAATTTTGTTTGTAGATAATATGTAAATTTATATTTGGAAAGAAAACTTTTTCAGAAAATTGAGTTTACGCAAAAAGGGCGATATACGACTTGTTATGGAATCATGATAATATTACTGCCTTAATGTTGCATCTAATTTTAATTTTTAAAAAATAAACAGCAACAACCACAAGGACCATTCAGGGATCAATAGACCGTGTTGCTCTCATAAGTTTATGGTGACGTAGTAGCAAAAATTTTACACCGAATGATATGGTTGTCCCCAGATTTTGGTCTTTTATTATCCATTCTAATTTCATTTAAACTCATTTTCTCTTACCTTGTTTTCATTTTACCCAGATAAATAAATATGTCAATTATTTTCATAATTTTTATTATCCTTTCAAGATTGAATTTGCTTTTGTATTCCATGTCTGATTGACTGATGATTGATTGATTTTGAAACAGAATCTCCCTTGATCATAAACTCACTGTTTAGCCTTGGCTTGCCTCGAATTCGAGGCAGTCCTCCTGCTTCAGCCTCCCGAGTGCTGGATATATAGACTACATTATCACATCTGGCTAATTTTTTTTTTTAATGGTGCTGGGGAATAAAACCCCAGGCCTTGTGCATGGTAGACAAGCCCGGTCACCACTGAACTGGAACTCTTGTGCATTGTGTCTGATTATGTTTTAATGGAAGAGGGGAATATAAATATTTAGCACACTCTCCAACTATGTCCTCTCCACCACAGCCTTCTAATTCTAGGATTTATGGCTTTACTTTGAAAGACAAACAGCAATAAAATCTAGTTTTATCTATGTAAATTAGGTGGCTTCTTGAACCATCCTCTGGATGAGATTGGTAGATAATAAAATACAATAATAGACATTGATAGGTATGAGGTTATATAGGCAGAAATAAGAAACTGGAGAAGCTGAAATTTAGTAGCACATCTCCATTAAGCAGAAATTCTACATGCAACATTTCAGATAGAGGCGTATTTTAATAGATATTAAATATTATGTTATTATTATGAAGATACCATTTTCACACTTTCTACTGTATCACATTTTGATAAAAGTAAGCTAGAAGTGAGTATTTTTATCTAATTGATATACACTCTTTCTCTTCAGTATACAATCATTTGATTTAAGGTAATGTGTGAGACATATGAGAGGATATTCTTTTTATGTATTTTTGAGGGGAAGATGCTAATTCTGAGCCTTGTTATGGAACTACACTCCTTGCATTGTGTGCAGTTTAGTTGGCCTGGGGTTGACTTGCCATCATAATTTTGGAATAGTTTTTTTCCCAAAAATATATTATGTCATAATCTGATACATAATACCATACAGTAAGTATTTTAAACAATAGAATTATTTTTTCTTGTTGGTCTGGAAACTGAAATTTCCCATAATGCTTATGGATTTATTTCTTGGTGAGGTCCTTTTTTCTGTTTTACCTATAGCCACCTTCTTGCTTGGTTCTTGCCAAGATGAAAGAAATTAGGATTTCTGGCAATTTCTGCTAAAGAATTAGTTCCATCATGAGGACTCTTCTTGGTCTCATTTGAACCTTATGATATCCTACAGTGCTTCCTCCTACAATCATCGCAGTCGGGATTAGGACTTTATTCTGCCCCTACATTAAGTCTTTTGCTATACATAACTATTCTGTCATTCTGTCCAACTGTAAAATTTTTACTTTTAGCTATTTTGCTTTATTTTGGAATTTCCCCGCTTCCTTTTGGATGATTGACATTGATTTCTTGTTTCGCCTGGACATTTATTTCTTAAACTAAAGTATAATTGACTGAAACTCCTTACCTGATAATTCTAAAGTCTGGGTTTGCTTTACTTTTCATTGTGTTGTCTTCTGTTTCTTCATTTTTGGTCACTAGGCTCTGCTCCATATCATAACTAATTTTATCTGTTTTTTACATTTAATCATGGGTACTGTGGATGGTAAACTGCAGAGCCTCTGATTCACACCACAGATTCTCCAAGTAGTTTAGTTCTTGGATGGACAGTAGGAGGTGTTGGATGAGTGAGCAATTGATCTCCTTATCAGTTGCTTCAGTTTGAGGTCCTCACTTTGGTCCTGGAATGGAGGATGAGGAGAAAAGAGTCATCGCTTCCTCCTTTTCCCTGTTCTTAGAGTTCAAAGGGATCTCAGTAGAAATATAGGCTGGGCTGACAAAGTACTTGGTTTGAACCTATGTCTTCCTTTTTTTATTTCCTTTTAGCTGTGGGAGCCACTTTTATGGTTGATTTCTATGTTTCTTGCCCCCTTGGAATTTAGCAATAAATTGTGGTCTAAAGTCACATAGAAGGTCAGACTCATACCTGTGGTTTCCTTTTCTCTGACCCCAATATCTAGTTCCTAATCTCAGTTCCAAGTCATTGCAACTTTAATTGACCTGACTTCAATTTCTTCTTCCTAGACCTTAGAGTACATTGGTGAAAACTCTAGGTAGCAGCTTTTTTGCTGGGCTGCAAAATTATACATGAAGAATCAACAAATAACCCAGGAGAGACAAAGTGTATTTCCTTTGACCCTTGAAGTCCTGGATTTATTGCTCCCTGTCTTTTGTCTTCAAACAAGGGGTGTTTATATTTTCTTGGTGTGTTATCAGGTTCATAGTTGATCTCAAGAAAAGAGTCAGTATGCTACATGGAAAGCCAATGTCATTGGCTGTAGATGTCTTTTATGCTTGGTTTTACATCTTTCTCACCAATACTAAAAAAAATGGGTTGATATTATAAATTTATCAGGACTCATGTATAACTGTATACCATAGATCTTTTACTTTCTAGGTTCTGAAATCTTAGTTTAGCCTATAATTATTTTAAAATGAGTTTAGAATTTTCTAGAGGCAAAGGTTTTCTTACATTACAGTATTTCTTAATAATTTTATTAGATCTCTATAATGGGACATTACAAACTATATTTTTAATTATTTTTTTATTTTTTGGGTTGTATATATGATGATTTTCAAGAGTTCTAATGCTGTGTGAAATATTATGGTACATCTGTCTCTCACAGATTGTTAGGGCATACATTATGTCTTAGTATCTGTAATTTCTAAGAAATAAAGTTATCTAATTAATTATGGTGAAAAGCTGCAATAAACATATATGGTTGAAATGCCACTGTTAATTTAATTGAGAAATTGTATCTTACTATATCTTCCTGTTAATTTCACTAGCTGCTCATCTATAGCACTGACTTCTGCAAGCAAGAGCACAAAAAAGTATTTTATCATACAGTTTTATTTATACATATCTATTGAATTTCCCTAGATGTTTTATTTAGTTAGTACAATGACAATTTCACACTCTCTCTTTCTGGTTCTGAAGCAGAGAGTAAGGGGCAATTAAAAATTGTTTTAATGTCTCTGAACCCTCAATAAAATTGTTTCTTAGCATCTAATACACAGTGAGAAATATTCCTATTTTCATGAAAACTCTGGAATTTTAAGGTCTTTTTATCTTTCAAAGTAGATCAATAGTGAACAATAATAAGAATTTTTCTTGTAAAGTAGGTAAGGTTATGAAATGCCAGCTTTTATTATATACATTGTAGTATTATTAAATGACAACTTTAAAATGAAATCATGCTCTGACCCATAACTTTCCAAAAAGTTACAATAGATTTAACTATTAGGACTTTTAAATGTGCTGCATCAATAGTGGTAAAAATATTCTGTCCTTCATAATAATAACTTAATGTTGAAAATTAAATGATACCAACAAAAAAAGTAGAATTAGAGACTACTCGGACTTAACTTTTTTTAATCCTTTAGTTATTTATATAGCAACATTTAAATTTCTAAGTTAAAATAACAGAGAAAACAAAAGTCTTACATTATATTACAAATACTGTTAAGGGCAACACAATTGTTTACATAAACAAAATAATTTATTAGTTATTCTAAGTCTTTCTAATATTCTGCTTACTGTTTGTGAGATACTTTATGACCCTGCTTCCGGAGTAGTGAATGAAACACACATGCACACACATGCGTAGAAATACTTAAAGACCAAACTTTCATATCTAAACCACACTTGGAAGTTAATTAGCATTTGTCAGGGCTCCATAAGATAACTAATTTCAGAAAAACATAAAAGTTAATCACCATCAAAAATTTACAATGTAGATACTATTTTTTCTTCTAAAGGTGTAATTACTTAAGGAGAAAACACTGCTATGATCTCAGTATCACAAAGGCAAGTGCTGAATCCTACGTGGTAACCCCACACACTGTCAACCTGTAGAGTCCATGTACTTCATTTGGTATGTCGCCGCTTTCAAGCTAAGGTCAAACTGGATGTTTGATTAATAATTTCTACAGGGTGAATAATAGATTATAACTTTAAAGGGTGAATGGTAAGATTACAGAATATTACACTTGGCAAAGATCTCATAATCTATTCATAGGACACATAGAAGAAGCCATTAGAAACAGAGCAGCAAATGTAAGAAAAATAATGAGGTGGATCACTATGGGAAAAGATTTAAATAGGGAAGGAAGAGAAAAAAATTAAAAGGAAGAAAAAGTGAAATTGCATGGAGTGACATAAAGATGAGAATTTTGAAATGATAAAAGGTCATTTTATATATGAAAAATATAATTTTGTAAAAAGATTATTTACGACAATGCTATTATGTGTTCCAAAAACTAATTAAGCACTTAAGTAGCTGGGAGGTTTGTTGTCAGGAAAACCTTGATTCAAAACTCTTCTCAAATTTAAAACTCTTCCTTTCCTGATAATTATCAAACTGCACAATAATAGTAGGGATTCGTGATTTCTTTAGTGACTATGGTAAGAGTATATGTTGACTATCTTTCTTACAAAAAATTACATTTTTTTCTTCTTTTTCTCTCTATGAGACTGGGTCTTGTTCTGCAGCTGAGGCTAGTCCTGAACTCACAGTGTAGCCCAGGCTGGTCTTGAACTCAGGACAATCCTCCTATCTCAGCCTCCAGAGTGCTAGGATTACAGGCATGTGCCATCAATCGCAGATTTATGTGGTACCTGGGAATCAAACTTAGGGCCTTACACTTGCGAGGCAAGTGGTTTAACATTCATGCCATTTCTGTAGCCCCTATCATCTGTTTGATTTTCATGTTTAACTTCAGTATTTCTGAGTACTCAGAAGAATGAATGGTCTTTGTATTGATTCTTCAATTTTCCCTTCATATCTATGATTTTTATTTATTTTATATTTAAAAATACAAGATGTTTAGTTTTTCCCCATATGACAGCATTTTTTAAAGTACTGTGTCAGTCACATGTCACTGCCACTGAGGAAAATTTGTTTCAAATTTGTTTCCTTAACTATTTTACATTAAGTATATTTATTTTAATGTTTTCTGTTTCCTGTTTCCTATTCAGACTTTATTACCTTATGGTACTAATTTATAGAAGCCAGATATTTCTGTATTCTATAGACTATAAAATGTTTTCTCCTGAAACTTGCATTATGAGTATTCAATTTTTTTTGTTTTGTTTTGTTTTGTTTTTTTTGTTACTCACTCTGTGTCTCAGGTTAGCTGTGAACTCACTTTGTAGCACTGGCTGGTTTCAAACTCACAGCTTGGCCTCCCAAATGCTGGGTAGCCTAACTGAAAACTTATGGAGTATACACAGGCATTGAATACTGCAAGGTCCTTTCATGATGAGTGTGCACACAATTTACATTTCTGTATATCAGTGAAAATGTAAAATAAATACTTCACGTATCAACAGAAAAAGCATAGTTTACTCACTATTCTAAATGAATATTACAGTTTCAAAGACAAGTACACAATGGATACTATTTCATGATTTCTTTAAGTATTTTCTGGTAATTACTATTTTATACAAGTAGATCAAACCGATAATTATTACACTGATTTACTTGAAAATTATATATATATATATATATATATATATATATATATATATATATATGCTCTTACCATGCAAAGGTTTCAATTGTATGATGTTTTCTTCGTTCACTGTATCTAAAACTGACAAAATGTCTAGGTTGTCTTCTATGAACTTCCATAGGAAGCTGATTCTTACACAGATTCATGTACATAACGTAGTTTCTGGGGAAGCTTTAGACGTAAATGGATATGAATGAGCTAGGAACACAGAGCTGGCTAGAGGGCGCTGTTGTAGCACGATGCTGCGGACACAGAGTAGAGTCTTCCATCAAATCTCAGTGCCGATAGTCATAGGTCAGATTTTATGGAGGAAAGATTCTGAAATGCAAATTTATTAGCACTGACAGGTGACTTTGAGAAGAGATTTCCAGAACACCTGTAATGTATCGAGTAAGGTGACTTCCATAATGTGGGAGTTCAGAATAAACCAAGTTGACTACAGAACCTCTAGGTGAGCTGAGACGACCAGTTAGAGCTGTTGGAACTGAAGTAGAAAGATTAGGAATGTGTTGTTTACATCAGTCATTTAACTGAATATGGGGCCACCTGAAGGACAGCATGTGTCCTTGGGTGGGGCTTCTCCTACACCAAGCACCTCTTGTCATTAGCAAGCAACATTCCCAGCAACTGGAAAGAAAAGAATGTATGTGTCTTGGAGGACACACTTGTGTCCCCTGAAAGAATGTAGAAATGGTTAAAATATGTGTAGTCTTATACTTCCTAGGATTGTCTATACATTTTTATCTTTAATCTGCCTATTCACCATATCATCAGATATTCGATATCACCAAAACCAAAATAAAGTTATTTACTACAATGTCTGAGACATTTATGTAATAACTTAAACAGCATTGTTAACACTTTGAGAATCATTTTTTCAGAGGGAATTTTTATGGCATATTTGGGGGAGTAGTCATTGACATGTCAAAAACTGAATGTCATGGGTTTACATTATTTCATAGAATTGAGAGACAAGAGGAACAGGTAGAGAAGAAAGACGATACCAGTGTCATTGGACTGTCATAGTGGAGGAACTGATGTTTCTTTCTGTGTTCTTGTTTATTCTGTTTATCTCTCTTGCATGGAACTCTGATTAGAGAGAAGTGCTTTAAAAATATCTCAATAACCCAAGAAATCAAGGATGAATAATGGCAGAATTGGGGGACTCCAGACTTCTAAGCTACATCCAGTATGTCCTAGGAGAAAGAATACACAATCAGTGGGGAAATGTGGCCTACTGTTTCAGCAAGTTCCATAGAGGGCATGCAAACATTGTGAGTATCCACAAATCACAGTGAGGGAGCAAGAAAAGCCTAAGGAGACTGCCCAAGAAGCAGGTGCCTAGAGTAGAGCAAAAATATGGAGAACATAACACCTTCATTATTGCCTCAATAGCTTAAGCCTAGAGACAGTGCAGTGTGTACTGTTACAATGGCAAAAGTAAGTTTGAGCTACTTATAAATTCGTAGTCAAATAGAAATAGACCAATACAGGCCAGAACAATCCTTCTGCACCCAGGCTTATGAAGCCTGCTCCCTGTTCTCAAGATCTCAGAAACATAAAGACAGGTGGAGGATGACCAGGTGCCAGAAGGAATCCGAGCTCTCACCTGGGAAAGACCAAGTCATCACAATATCGTTTAAACCACCTCAAAGAAGAGCTATGAATCTGCACTCATTGCAAAATTAAGAGTCTGTTTAAATGTCCATTTAATTGTTAGACCATTAATTAGCAAATTGCTTTTCCCAGCTCCCCCACTAGGAGAGGACAGTGGAAGTAGTTATTTAGTTATAGCATATAGAAATGTAACATTCTGCGTAGCATGAAAAGTTCAAGTGAATTTAATATACTCTTTCAAATAGGCGGGTGAATTGACTTGAATTCAGAAACCCCATTTCAAACCCTGTCTTAATTGAAGGTGCCATACTTTGTGCGTACATGCCACCAGAATTTAGCGACAGACTCGTTCGCTATAATTCAACAGATCCAAATACATAAATACTTAACAATTTTGTAATAAAAAGTAATTTCATGAAACTCAATAAATCTAAGGCAAAACTGAAAAGCGGTAAAATGAATATTAAAGATGTGCAATTTTGCAAATGTGCTGGAAACATTAATGTCTTTGAAAAAAGGTGAGCTGTGTAGAATCCTGAAAGGAGGAACCGAAAATCAGATCTTGTTCGTACTGCGTCATCTGGCAAACATGACCATTTCAGTCACAACGAAAGTAATGGTCTACTTTTGTCCAAAGCCACATTTACTTATTTACTGAGCTGTGTGTTTACAATAATTGAGTCCTTGTTCTGCTTGTAAGGCAAAGGCAAGATGAACACAGTCCCTGTTTCTAGCATGTCACTCTTCTGGGAATGATGGGGGGGGGGGGGGGGGAGAAGGAAATTATGTCAAATAAGGATGTTAAATGCCATGAATGATGCTTATGTAGAGACTGAAGGCTATAAAATAAACATTGCAGGTGGGAGAAACTGAAGATCATTAGGCAATATCATTGACAGTAACATTTGTAGCTGAACACTAATATGTTATGTACTAAAGGACAGTGATATGTTGACAGTGTATCACACATTTCGAGAAAATATTTTATATGGGAATATAAAGAAACAATAGTGAAGTTCAAGTTTAATTGGGGTTGTGAATAAACATTGGCTCAAAGGAACTTTCTGTGTCATCATAAAACATCCACATTTTATCATTCATGTAAAGTAAAAATATTTCTGAATTTAAAGTGAAAGTGTAGGTTGACAAAATATGCTTGTAAGTATAAGCAATCTCCTTGCATATCATAGAAAATGATTTGAGTGGAACAACAGTAGAAGATCCAAAGATGCACTTCTGGTTTTGAAAAAAAAAGTATGCAGTGGACAAGTTTAAAGCACGTAGATGAACATAAGAAAAAACCATAATCATCACTGAAGTTTTTACAGAAATTGGATTGGTTGATTGAATGTGGGGAAATGAAGAGAAAGGGCAAGTGAAGTATGAGCCATGAGTTCTGCTTTCCTAGCTGGAGAGATGAGTGTTAACCACCATCTTAATAGTAGAATGCGGGGGGAAGAGCTGTTTGTTGTTTTTGTTTGCAAAGGCTGGAAATGGAGTAAAGTAGGTTAATTCCAAATTCCGTGTGATCCCTTTTGATTATGATACACTTAGAAACTATCTATATTTATCAAACAGGGATACATCTGTTCTCTAACTGGTCAGGGCTTGTAAAGCAGTATGTGGGAGGTAGAAAAAAACCTGGGGAAATTCTCCTAAATAAAACTGAAGAAAGACTAGGAAGGTAAACCTAAAATGAATTGAATTGTTGAAAGATTTAAAAAGAGATAAGCAAAAATAAGTATGAAAAAAGAATAAGGATGGCTGGATATTAATGAAAGATAAAATGTTTTTCATTTTTAAAGATGAGCTTTGAATGTGAGAGAAGTCATGATTCCAAAATAAAAATATTTATTAGTACAGTTTTATGTCTTTTTCCCCTTTTATTGATATGCGTAAGTGCAATACGTAAAGTTTGCATTGATCTTGAGTATTTTGTGCACATACATATTCTGGCAAAGTTACCAATCCTTCCCCTCTCCCTTTTTGACCCTCGCGCTTCCTCCTCCACCCGTCCAGTTCCCATTATTCCCCACATTAAGTTCTATGAAATAATTGTGATCTGGGTTTCTCATATCAGAGATACCACTTGATATTTCAGCTTCTGCTTCTGACTCACTTCACAGAGCATGATGGACTCAAGCTGCCTCTGTTTACCTACAGAAGTATCCGACCTGTCTGTCTTCATAGATGAATAGTATTCCATTGTGTATATACCACAGTTTGTGTATCCATTGGTCTGTTGATGGGTACTTTGGTGTCTTACACATTTTAGCTATTGTTAGTTTTGCTGCTATGAACATGGGTATACATGTATCTCTGCTGTGTGCTGTTTTTAACTCTTTTGGGCAAATTCCCAGAAGAGGTATCACTGAATCGAAGGGGATATTTATTTCCAGTCTTTTGTGAGACTTCCATACTGCTTTCCATTGTGGTTGTACCAGTTTACATTCCCACCAGCAGTGCAAGAGGGTTCCTTTCTCCCCACAGTCTCACCAGCACTGATTTTTATTTGAGTTGTTGATACAAACCAATCTCTCTGGAGTTAGATGGTACCTTAATGATGTTTTGAGTTGCATTTCTCTTATGGCTAAGGATGTTGTCCATCTTTTCATGTATTTATCAGCCATTTAAACTTCATCTTAGAACTGCCTATTCATTTCTTTTGCCCATTTTTCAATAGGGTCTTTGATTTTGATGGAGACAAGTTGTAGCTCAAAAATGCCTGATAAGTACCTGGGCATGATGAGATAGGGGAAGTGTTTGAAACATAAGAAAAAATAATCATCCAAATTCGTCTATTATGCTTTAAAGAAATTTAGGTTCATATAAGGACATTGTAGTTGAGGTCTCATGGAAAATAGCAGATTGAGCTTCTAGTTTAAACTTCTAAAGTGAAAAATCATTGAGAAGAAAAGGATATTAGTGTGTAAGACATTGTAGAATTAAATATTTACAAAGATGCTTGAGCAAGATTCATTAGTAGAACTTGGTTATACTGATCCATGCACCAAGCCACAGATCATGCCCTCCCCCTCCCCCTCCCCCTCCTCCTCCTCCTCCTCCTCCTCCTCCTCCTCTTCTTCTTCTTCTTCTTCTTCTTCTTCTTCTTCTTCTTCTTCTTCTTCTTCTTCTTCTTCTTCTATTTTTTGTACTGGAGGTTAAACCAGGACAAGTTAAATGAGGCCATAACCTCCATCCTTTTTGTTTCTTATTTTGAGACATGATCTCGCTAAGTCATCAAATTAACCAAATGAGACTCTAATGTGATCCTCCTATCTCAGACTTCCAGAGTGCTACAGTTATAAGCATGACAATGTGCTGGCAGACTCAGCCCACTTTTCCAGCGATTGCGCAGTGATTTCAATGATACTGGAGAAATTGAGGCTTACATATTATAATCTCTTGATTCAGAAGATCAGCCATTAGCTGAGGTTATAGGGAAAGCTGTTCAGATATGGAACTTGGAAAGAGCGGGAAACATTTAGAAAAGAGGTTATAAGAAGCATGACAGACACAACGCAGATATCTCATTAATTAGTGAGGATTAAGTTGATAATTGTTTATTTTGATTTTGTATTAGTGCCACACCATATAATTCTAGAATTCTGATACCATAGTTTTGCATGGCTGCAATGCCAAGGCTGATCCCAAGGAGATTAGGCTTGATGTGAGGTGGCTGATCGCAGGTGGCTAATGTGGAGGACAGTAGCCTGCTAGCTTTAAGTGCATAGGAAGGACTTGCGGTCACAGAAAGAAGTACGAGATTTACAATGCCTGGGACAATAATACATCTAGGGGAGGAATAGAAGGGAAAAATTGGAGATTTCAGGAGATAAAACTTCACTGTCAGGCTGGGGAAGAGGATTAATGGGTGGAAGGAAAGAGAGCTATGCAGATTCTCAGGGCTCTGAGAGTTAGGTGGTGGTGAAAAAATGTTAAAAGGGCCTTTCCTAGCATGCTGTCATTTCAGGCAATCTCATTGGCCTTCCTCAATATGGTAATAGGCATCCAGTGAATTGAGATAATTAATTTGAGGAAGAGGCTACAATAAGACTCCAAAACCACCTAGTTTTCTAGTCCAGCATCATAGTCTATTAAGAATACTAGTTAGTTCACAACCCACAAATATATATGTATTCATTTTGTGCCTGTGATGTCAAATTCAATCAATTCTTTAACAATTATAATAGCTTATAGTTTACTGGATATTAAATGAACATTAACCTCCCAACCTCCATAATTCAGAGAAACAAATGGTAGCATTTCAGTTATTAAATGTGCGAACATTAGATGTGATTTTTCTTAAGTTTCACATATTATGTAGCATACAGAGTGCCAGGAATATAAGTATTAACTCATCCCAATAATGATATTACCAGATCTTAGAACTCCATAACTTATGAATATACAGGACACTGGGATTCATAAATTGTCTTAGGGTAAGCAGAGTCATTTAGTAGTAAGATATTTACTATGGTGTACCAAAGCTAATGTGTGAAGGAGTTACCTACTTAAATTTTTCTTGCTAGGTAATAGCCTCCCCTTATTCCTTTGAAATTTTATATAATTACTTTGTGATTGTGGGCGTGAAATAGCACACAAGAAAAAAATTTCACTTGGGGATTTTTGAGGAGGCTTTTGTGTTGGATTAATTGGATCTAAGAGAGCAATATAAACCTAAGTATATTTCATTAAAGAAGCAAAACAAAAATATGTAACTTCAAGTAATTTCTTAGCTCCTTGTTGTCACCAGCGTCTTAATGATACACTCAATTCTTAATTTTTATATGCTTTTTCTCTAGTTCAGTGGACTCTGCTTAGGTTTCAGGCACTAATCTCAGGACTTCGCAAATAGCTTTCTTTTCATTGATGAAAGTTTAGGGGGTATGTTTAGCACATTTCCTTGTGAGGTTTTTGAAAACACTAAAACAATGCCTGACTTAAGATCATAAAAATGAGAGTTTGAGAATTATAGCAATTTAAAATATCAATCTTTTATAAATTCAAGGTTCTGTCTCAAAATACTTTGAGTCAAATCACCTTTAACAGCAAAGGATTTTTGTCCATCTAAAATTGAGAATTGAATCTGAAAGTCAGTTGCTGGAGCCTCTCTGAAAGATCTGAATCCCGTTGCTGGGTAGCACTATCATAGAACTGCCTCAATCCAGTGTTTTGTTTTTAATATTCTTTTTGTTCTGTTACTATTGTGTTTTGGATATGGAATGTCCTCCAAAAGTCTCAGTATTTGGATGCTGTAAATTGTCTGTAGAAACATGTGCTGTTGGAAGATTAGAGTCTGGTCTGGAAGAATGGATTATAGGCATGTAGATTGGATTTCAGGCATAGAAGGTGAGTTTATCACACCATCCACACCTGGATCCAGGAGGGACTAATGAATGGGATGCTGCTACCATCCTTTTAGATGAGATTTAAACTTGACTGGACTGGGCTTCCTGTTTGTAATGTGAGGAACTGCCTCCACCTCTGACTCTGCCATGTCTTTCTGATGATGCTGGCTGCCCCTGTGTGGACTGTGACATTCTGAAACTGTGAGCTATCATAAACCTTCCTTCCCTTAATTTTTTTTGGGGGGGTGGATTGAGTCCCAGCAACAAAAAGTAACTAAGACAATTGCAAAAATAATTACAGAATAGAAAAAAGAAATCTGGACAAGAAAAAAAGAAATTCTTGTAGTTTCATTGCCTTCACAGAGTTACACATGTGTGTGGGTATGTGACATATTATTGACAGTATTATTAGCCAATATTATTGGCCAGTATTATTGCTGAAGTAAAGGCCAGGCAATGTTTTCATTGAACAGTGCTATTATACGTTTGGACTTCCATGGATGAGAACAAAACAAAAGAATCTCTAATCAAATTTCAAAACTTATGAAGAAAGTACAAGAAAAAATGCTTGAGAGCTGGGTCAAAAAGGTGGCTTCTCAGAACTCATTAAAAAAGTAAGCTTGTCTTTACCAACATGAAAAGCATTTGCTACATGAATATATCTTAAAAAAAACTAAATATCAATAGAAAACATTTTCCAGGCACATGCCAGACAATGAATTTATATCTAGAACATATGAAAAGTTCTGAAGCTCAAGAAAATAATTAAGAAATCATAAAATAAGTGAAAGATATCAGACATTTTACTGAAGATGAGAAGTGGTTGATCAACATTGACTCAAATTTATATTGAGTGTCTTAGCCGTTAGAGAAATGTAAATCCAAGTCACGCAAAGATAGAACTGCACTCTTATGAGAACGGCTAAATTAGGCACATGCATATATAGTCACCTGTGTGTGTGTGTGTGTGTGTGTGTGTGTGTGTGTGTGTGTACGTGGTGGTAAGAATACAGAGAAACTGCATTTCCCTTACATTGGTATTAATAGCTAGATGTAACATGGAGCCATCCCTCCAGCGATGTGAACATTTTCTTGTAAACTTAAACACATACTTACGGCCCATATTCTGTGATCCAGCAATGTCAATCTTGAATACTTACTCCAGTGAAGTTAAACTTATATTTACACCAAAACTTGTACACAAATGTGCCCAAAACTGGTAACAGTTGGTCGTTCAGTAGGTAATGGCTAAATAAACTAAGATTAGTAGTTATTGTGGGTCATTCATCAGCAACAGCAAACCTATTGATCCACATAAGAACTTGAATAAATCTCAAGGGCGTTGACTTGAGTGAAAGCAGCCTATTACAAAGAGTGCATGCCTCATGATTTCACCTAAATAGTCTTAAAATGTCAAAATTACAGTACACACGAACAGGTTACTTATATTCTGAATGATGACATCGGGAAAGACAAGGGCACTCAGGGCATAAATAGAGGCAAAAGGACATAAATACAGCAAAAAAAAAAACAAACACTTTTTGTGATGTTTTGTGTGTATTTAAGTTTTGTATCTTGATTTTGAATCATGTAAATTAGACACATTGTGGGTTACCATGTAATATGACCAATGTGCACTTTGTACAATGGTCAAATCTTAGCAGTACACATAATTCTCATCTTAATGTTTATGGCAATTTGAAAATTGCTACTTATTATTTTTATCTACAGTTACCATACTATGCAATAGAATGTCTTTTGTGTGTTCTTTCTCTGCAACATTGTAACTCTTGAACATTGTTTTCCATTTCTCCCAACGCTCCACGTGCTGCACACTCCCCGGGTGACAGGAACCATTATTCTATTTCTATGAGAAATCTACGAGATCAGTATTTTAGATTACACGTATGAATGAGATTGTATAACCATTGTTTCTCATGCCATGTCCGTTTTTACCTTTCTTTTACTTTTTAAAACCTAGGGAGAGCATCAGATTCATAGACCTATTATACATTTGATCTCTTGTGATAAGAATTTTGTTAGCTATCATCTGTAGCAAGTGTTTCTGTTTCATAGATCTTATATACATGTAAACACTTGTGATTTACCATGTGGACATGTAAACTGCCAGGCTTGATTTTACACACATGAAAGAGGAGAGGCGGCCATGGCTTCAGTCCAGTGCGTATGTGAGGAAAAATCCATTTGTCTAGTTGATTTACTTTGTAAGAATCTACGTCTTTCCACAGCAAAACATTATATTTCTTTACGAAATATTTTAGTAAGTGCTTCAATAAAACAAATCCTGTGTAAGCAGGATTGAATACAAGGAGCATTACTGTCTTACATAGTTTAATTTTTTTCATATTTATTTTTGCAGTGTTAGTGATAGAACTCAGGGCCATCACCCTGAGCTATATATCCTGCTCATTTTAATTTTTTGATTTATAGACATAGTCTGTAAGCCACTCCATTGCCCAGGCTGAGCTAGAACTTGCAGTTTCCTGTCTGAGCCTCCCAGACTGCTGAGATTACAGGCCTGCACCCCGGAGCCCAACTCTCACAGGCCGTTCGTACCTCCTCGTTTCCATCTTGGCAAAGCTCAGACACGTGTCCTTTGCCCTTGGATCGCATCTGCTCCAGCTTATCCACTGGAATCTTAACATATATTTTTAGACACAAAAAACATATTGTTTAACGCAATATATTAGTTTGTTTAAAAACTTTTGTAACTTAGGTTTGATTTTTGTATTTTTAATGTTTTAAAAATCATTTTGTCAATATATATTTTCAATACAATACAGTGAAACCAATTCAGCTTGAGGAATCAGCATCTATAGACACTGCGTCTTAATCATTTCTACTTCTGCCCTTTTCAATCCTCTCACACCCCAGACACATACACATTTCTTTCTTCCCTATAAAATATCTATATTCTAATTTTCTATGCTTGCTCTTAGTTTTTTTATAACTTTGTTTTACCATATTAAATAATAGACACAATATTTAATCCTTTTTAGTTTTGCTTATTCATTTTTCTTATGCATGTATTTATACACACCCCCCACACAAATATATGCAATACATAATGGTTACAATCAGCTTAAGTACTTTGTGCACTCATATATCATGTCAACATTACAATCCCTTCCCCTCTCAATTTTCGTCCTCCCATATCGTCCAAGAGTTACAAGTAATATCTAACAAAGATGCGTGTATATCCATGTTTATAGCAGCATAGTTAATAATAGCTAAAATGTGGAAATATCCATCAACACATCAATGGATACAAAAACTGTACTGGATGTATACAATGGAGTGCTGCTCTTCCATAAAGACATATAGATCTGAGGCTTTTGTGGAGCCTCACTGTTGTTTTGTTCAATTATTTCATAGATACAGATACTGGGCATTTTTTCATACATTTGTTGACCATTTGTACTTCTTCTGAAATGTCTCTTCATTTCAGTTGCTTATTTTTTTCATCGGGTCTTTAATTTTGGAAGTTTATTTGTTTTCCAGCTCTTCGTGTGTTCTAGTTAATAGTCTTCTGTCTCCTTAGACATTCCTGCCATTTCTCAAGTTCCCTCAGTCCATCGATAGTTTCCTTTGCTGTGCAGAAGTTTTTAATTTTATACAATCCCATTTGTTGATTCTTAGTGTTATCTCATGAGTAATAGGTGTTTCGTTGCAGAAGTCCTTTCGTGTGCCTATGTCTTCAAGGCTTTTGCCTGTTTTGTTTTCCAGTAGATTCACTGTTTCATTGTTCTTCATGTGGATAACCAGTTTTCCTAGCACTATTTGTTAAAGAAGCTGTCTTTTCTAGACAGCATATTTTAGACCCTCTGTTGAAGGTCACATGGCTGTAGGTGCTCAAGCTTTCTTTGCATCCTGACTGGTTTTGTGCCAATACTTGGTAGTTTTATGTCATTGGTGCCTTGTAATATAACTCGATGCCCAGTGTTGTGATGTCTCTTGATTTTGTATCAGTGCTTAGAATTGTTTTGACTATTCTGGCTGTCTTCTGGTTCCATATGAATTTTAAGATTTTTTTCTTTTACATCATCAAAAACGCTATTGGTACTTTGTATTTGCATTACATTTGTATGTCTGTCTTAGTAGTATGGCTTTTTGACAATATTAGTTTTACCTATCCAGGAGCAGGAGATGTGCTACCTTTTTTTAGATGTTCTTTTCAATAATCAGAGTACTATAGCTTTCCTGGCAGAGAGCTTTTTCTCTCTTGCTTAAGTTTATTTCTGTGTATTTAATTTTTGGAGGCCACTGTGACCAAGATTTTTTTTTTCTGGTCTCTTTCTTTGTGTATTCATTGTTGGTGTACAGGAATGCTATTGATTTTTGCATATTGATTTCTTAACCTGCACCTTGGCTGAGATTATGTATTAATTCTGACATTCTTCTGGTAGAATTGATGGGGTTTTCTGAGTAAAATTCATTTAAGTGGCTTTAAATAGAAAAACCAAGATAACTTGTGTGTAAACAATAACAGCAACAACGACAACAACAAAATTACTGCAGACAGAGGAACTGCGTGTAGTGTGCTGTATTTGCAAGAGCACTCAGCATCGTGGTGAGTTATGACCATCACTGCAGATTTACTTCCTCTGACAGCTATAGGAAGGTCTGCTACTAGTAAAATTGAAGAGTAGATGTCAAAACTAATTCAAAACAAAATAAAATCACCAGCACTTGCAAGGGTACCTCGATCTCTTGAATCACATTGAACTACACTTATTACTACCTTTGTTGATTTCTGAAAAATGGCTAAAAAAGGTGTCAGCCTTTGTAAAATTGGAGTATCCAGTATATTTCTATAATCACTAGAGAAATTGTACACCAAATACTAGTCTGAGCTGCTTTACATGCACCACTGATGCTCAGTGTAATTTTGTGATTAAGTACAGATGCTCCTTCCCACTTGTAAAATCATATTAAAGACAGGATAATGTACAACATTAATCATGTCATTGTACTTGATAAATCAGAAGGGGTTCTTCTAAATAATCAAAGTCACTAAATAATCTAAAAACATAAATGCCATTAAGAGAAAAATAAGTGAAATTCTCCCATGGGTTAAGAGTTCAATTAAAATTGGATATGCTTCATCAATATCTGCAATTTGCTAGATGGGTGGCTTAGGTACCATCATCCATAAAGTAGTGGAGAAAAAATGTCAAGGTAGCAGTGTCTGCAAAAGGGTTTTTTAGATGGATCCCCAAATTTAGAGTGTCTGAGCTTAACTTGCACAAAGTTTCTTTATCAGCCAACTTCAGGGTTCAATATCAGTGATGCAAAAAAAAAAAAAAAAAAACCCTCAAGGTTGAGAAATTGTTTATGGAAACAGATGTAATGAGTCCATGTTTATAAAATAAGTCTCTTTGTTCACGACGTAATGGGAAAGGGAACTACATAGTTCTATAAGTAAAAATACAAAGTTAGTATTATAAACACAAGAGGAAAAGGATATTCAAACACAGATGCAAAAAAAATGTGCTAAATGTTCTAGGACACCTTGAAAGCTTCACTGAGAGTTTTCTGGGTTGCACAAAAGCATGGGGTTTTTTGTATTTGCGGTTCAGTTACATATATTTGTGAATTTATATTAATTTCCAGGACACCATAAAATAAAAAGGTAATATTATCAAACACTTTGCAACACATATGTGAGTGGAAATCAGGCATAAATTATTTCAACCCTACTATAACATTTGAGACATTGATACAGAGTAACCCACAGCTGAGATCATAAGGAGTAACAGACAACGAGATAGACACTGGTTTAGTACAGACTCAGGGAACAGTGTTCCCAAAGTTGTGGATGGGTATATATCAGCAAGATCCTTGTTGACAAGCTCAGACAGTTAATATGGAGGACACACGAGAGACTTAATGAAATATGGATTTTTTTTCCTATGGAAATCAGAGACTTCAGGCAAAGGAGTTGGCATGCTTAACATCTTTTGGAGTTAATGAAAGATGAAATGCAATGGAAGGAACTGGTGATACAGTATCAGTGTTGATGAAAACTGTCATTATCTAAAGACAGTACAGAGAGAAGAGCCAAAATATTAAAGGTTTTTTTTCACTGTAAAGCTGATGAGCTCTTGTGAATAGATGATGGGAGAAATAAAGCAGACCAGAGAGAGAAAGAGTGAAAGAGTATTTTCAATGTACAGTTTTGGTCTTAGCGTTATGGTGGGATACCATAACTCAACAATGACAGGAAGTATACTTAGGCTGAGAAGGGATTTTATGAAGTGTAAAATGAATTCCCTTTGGAGCGTGTTTCTTTTAAAGTTTGTTAGACTTGAGAGACAATGAAGTGTAGAAATGCCCTGCAGACAACTTACTTTCTGAAATAAATGACAGAAAAATCAGGGTCATCACTCTTTAGTTCAAGAAGCTGTAGAAACATGTAGACAGAAAGACAGTTGTGGTCAGAAAGATTATCTCTTATTACGTCGATCGGAGCCAGTTTACACCTTTTGGAGGATTTGAAATCTTATGATCAATACCAGTCATCATCAATATAAGTATGTTTCTTCCTGGGAGATAAAGTAGATAACTCACTTTCTTTCATTTCACAAAGATCCATTTCCTCCCAAGACCAAATCCCATGGGTGAGAAAAGGAACATAGTAGAATGTGTCAGTTGATATGTTGGAGGGGTGCGGACAAAGCTGATTAGACAGTTGTCATTGTTTGCCATCACCAGAGAACTGAAAGACGGAAGCTGACTAGTGGAAACTTAGGGGACCATTAAAGCCCAACTCAGAAATAATAGGAAAAGAAAGAAGTTTATAAGGGAACCTTAAAAGGTTAATTCCCGCAATGACAGTCTTTTTTTGTTTTGACTTTCTGCTGGATTCAGAAAACCAAAGAAAAATACCAAAAGGGAAAATATTCTAAGTGTAGGTCATGTCAGCTCACAGAGACGTGTTGAAGAGAGAAATGCTATTAGTGTGTGGAACGACATTTCAGCTCTTCCCCTCTCTGGCAAGTAAGGTACAGGTTCCATATTCATGTTCTGTACTTCCTTCCGCTCTCGCTCCTCCAGCTGCCCCGTCACCTGTGACTCCGACAGTCCTCATTTTCTGACACGCACTCTTAGATTCAGATCTGACCTAATTTCCATAATCTTTTCAGGCTCCTACTCCTTATTCACAATAGATAATAATCCTCTTGCTTGAATGTAGCGAATGCAGCATTGATCATTTAGTTCTCTCCTCTTGGCGTTCAGTTTAATCATTCAGGCTAAGTTCAAAAGGACAGATCATTTTCCGCGTGATGTTTGAGTTAGAGAATCAATTTGATTACGACCTTGCTCAGCACCGTGCCCTCTGCCAGGTCTGCACGTGGTGGTCCTCTCTTCTTTGCCTCCCTCCAGCCCCCACAATGTAGGGTGACGCCAGTTAGTCCATTAATGCCACAGCATCACGCTTCACTTACCATCAAAATTGCTCTGGTCACTTAGCACCACCACTCTCCCACGTGTCGTGATACTATATTGTTTTTCCCAAATTTCTTGCCAGTCGCACGGACCTCGATGGTGCCGATTAAGGCTACTGATCTCTCTCTACCAGTTTGTTTACATGGATTTAGTTCTGCCTTCCAGTTCCAATCAAGTTTCTTGCAAAAGCTAAAGAATCTACAGCTCCTTTATTTTCAAATCTCTGTTACATAAGTGACGTATAAAAGATAATTTTTGTAGCCATTGATGTTGGTATTTGTGTTAACCAATTCAGGTTGCTATAACAAGGTACCACCTGTTGGGTGGCTGTCTTAGAGAGGTCTACCTCAAAACCCAGAGAAGCCGATCTACCTGATGTTTCTTTTCAAAAAAAAAATTCACTAATCCTATCATAACGGCCCCTCCCTCAGATTCCACATAGAGCTAAATACTTCACTCAGAATCCCTTTTAAAATACAATTAAATTTGTGGAAACCCAAAAATTTAGTCCTTAATGCTTGTGTCCAACTTTGTACATACAGAACAAAAAGCTTTGTATCCATTGGGTTTTTTGATGGATTTTTTTGACTGGTGTCTTCCACAGTTAAGCTATTGTTACTTCTGTTGCTTTGAACATAGGTGTATGTGTATCTCTACTATACATTGCTTTTAATTCTTTTGGAAAGATACTCAGAATGAGTATGGCTGGATTTAATGGAATATATATTATGTTAGAAAAAGTCAGGCTATCTTAATGAATTTAAGTTTTTGTTTTGCTACACTTATTTGTAATATTTCACGAGTTTGAACAAATGTTTCTCCTATTTTTGGCTATATATATATATATATTTGGCTATATATATGCACACACACACACACACACACACACACATCATTGTTTCCTTTTCATACATGTGCAAGTTCTGGTGGGGAGACATTTTTAATTTCAGACTATCTTCTTGCTTTCATCCACATGAACAATTCAGTTTAGTTCAGTACTGAGTTCTCCAAACAGCTCCTCCCAAAATGTTCTGATTTCTTCATTATCCACTTGCAAAAAAAAAAATCTGTATCTAAACAAATTTGCGTGTGGAATTTGATCTTCATTTTTAATTAAATCCCTTCCACGACTACCATTAATGACAAAAATAACAATGCGTCGCTTTTCTTATCAAAAATGCCCTTGAAACAAGTTGCTGAGAACATAAATATTCACAGTAGGCGTAAAAGAGTTTTGCTTCATCTCTGGATGTGCTTTATTGGGTTAGTTCTTAGGAAATTGTTTGTTTTCTTCTATAGAAATCTTATCAATATGAGTTGTGTTTCTAAGTTCTTGCCTTTCTACATATATTGTCTTTTGGTTGATAAAATTCCTATTTTCATATTTTATGGAGAGATTTGTCTTTGTCTTCTACAATTTAATTTTTAAAAGCAGGGGCTGTAGGATTGGCACAGTGCTTAAAATGCGTGCCCAACGTCAGTTCTCCTGCCTTAGCCTCCTGAGTGCTAGGATTACAGGCCTGCACCGCCATGCCTGGTTTACGTGGTGCTAGGAAATTGAACTCAGGGTCTTGATCTTGCTAGGCAGGTCTTATAACTGCTGATCTATTCCTCCAATCTTGAATGACTCAGTTTCTCCTCAGTGCTTTTGCCATTGTTAATATTATTATTCTTTCTTTTCTAATTTTTAACCACTTGGCAGATTATACTCATATTATATTGTTTTAATGTATAATTCTGTAATGGTTAATGTCACTCCAAAGATAGCTTTTTGTAATAAATATACTATATTTGATACAATGTATGTGCAATTTTTTTCTATTTTTGACTCAACCTTTTAATTGCTAATTTTTGAGAGTTTTTTGTATATATTAGTTGCAGATTCTTTGTTAAAATAAAGCTTAAAAAGCACTTTCCTCCACACTTGCTTTTTTATTAAAACCCTTTAATAGGGTCTTTCACAGAGCAAAAATCTATAATTATAAAGTAGTCTAATACCACCTTTTTAAAAATTTTATGGTTGGTGTTATAGTTGGTGTTATGACTTCAGGTTAGGATTTTACAATGCTTTTTAAACATTTTTATATTTTCAAGATTATCCAAGATCTATTCTGTGTTACTTTTTAAGTTCAGAGCATCAAAGTTTCCTCTTTCTCTTCTTCTGTGAATATTCAGTTGCACCAACAGGGAGTTTGTTTAAACAACTGGGCTTCTTGCATTAAGTAGTTTTTATACATTAAAAAATAATTAAACACATCTGTGAGGTCTGTGGGTTGGATTTCTTTACTGTTATTGACCAGTATTCTATTTACCACCATTACCACACATGATTCCGAGTTAGTAATTTTGGTAAACTATGAAATAACTATACACATTAAGCAGGGAGATTCTTTTCAAATTATTTCTTTAAAAATAGTTTAGATATTATTGAACAGGTATTTTTTCTAGAAATTAGAGAATGAGGTTTTGTGCAGAAACAGAAACCATAAAAATTATTAAAATTTTGATAAAATTTCTATGAGCCATCACTTTTTCAGAGAGAACTTCTATCATACTGTATTGCATCTTTCTATAAGTATAATAAGGCTTTACTTTTATTTGGAATTTATTTTATTTTTATTCATATTTTATAAATTTTTAGATGGTTTCCCATGTCTGTTTTATGTCCGTGAATTCAACCAATGAGCCACCAGAAATACTTGAAAATTAATACAATTTTTTGAATATGTGTAGACATTTTATTACTGTTCCTGAACCAGTATAATATATCAATAATTTCTCTAGCATTTTCACTATTTTAGGGTTTATTAATAAAATTACTGTAGAGGTGATATAAAATACATGGAAGTATTTGTATAGATAATATGAAATATTATGCCATTTTCCATAAAGAACTTACTTCAACATAAGTAAGTCATTTCCATCTGTAGGAGTACTAGAACTGATCCTTCATGGATATCGAGGGACAGTTACATATTGAAACGGTCCTTTCACTATTTCCTTTTCTTGGAAAAACTACAAATGATATTGTGCTCTTAGTTTGGCTTTCATAAATCCACTGTTAGTATACAGAAATGAAATATGGTTGTTAGCACAGGATCACATATTGCTGCTGGCTAAATCTTGTAGGAGATTTAGAAAGAGTTCAACTTATAAATGCTTTGAGATTTTCTACAGAAATATCCAAGTATCTGCAGAGGCAATTTCATGCTTTCCACCGGTGTGTTTTCATTTTTCTTTCTTTTTCTTCTTTTTTTTGAATTTCAGATCCTAAGTACTTTCCCCATTTTTATTAGTGTATATGTGTACTACTTATTGTTTACATTGAGCTTGAGTCTTTTATATACATATATATTGTGTCAACATTACAGTCCTTTCACCTTCTCCTTCTGGCCCTCACATATCTTCCCCAGCTTCCAAACTCCCACTATCACTTGCAGTGGTTTCTATAAAATGCCTATATTCTGGGGTTTTCATTTTAGAGAAACCTTGCGATGTTTAACCTTCTGAGTTTGACTCAGTTCACTAAGCATGATGGTTTCAAGTTGTGTCTGTTTCTCTACAGAAACCTCCAATCCCTGTCTTTGTGGAAGACTGGTATTCAATTATGTAGATACACAACAGTTCTGTATCCATTGTTCTGTGGATGGATATTTCTGTGACTTCCACAATTTAGCTATTGTTAGATGTATTGCTACAAACATGAGTATATATACATCTCTGCTATACTCTGCTTTTATCTTTTCTGAAAAGACACCCTGAAGAGGTACCGCCTTTTTTTTTTTTTTTTTTTTTTTTTTTTTTTTTTTTTTTTTTTTTTTTTTTTTTTTTTTTTTTTTTTTTTTTTTTTTTTTTTACCTTTTCCTGCAACTAGAACTTAAGTTTAACGTCAGTAAGAGTGGCAAGATTTGAATTTGTTTTTGCATTTATGCCCATTTCAGAGAGTGCCTAGTTCTGGTGTGTGTTTCTACAGCATACTGGCTGATGTTGAGCAATGTATAAAGAAGAGAGGTTTAACCTGGCTCCGTGTTTTGGTGTCTAGAGATTGAAGCATTTAACACTGGAATCCTGATGCTATGCACACACTGCCTTCCTGGATTATAACAACATGGCTGAATTGGGATAGATTATGTACAAAAAGGGCCAATCCATGGGTGGGCCTACTTTATAATAACTGCATCTGTCACAAAATATCAGTCCATGAATGAGGGAGGAACTCTCACAACCTCATTACCCTTCAGCCTTCATCTTAAAAACATTTTAACATTTCACTGCTGCCATACTAGGGACAAACTTTCAACACATGAACCTTGGCGAACAAACCACATGCAAAGCAGAGTGAATATGTTAAATAGTTCAATATTGAGCATTAAATGTTCAACATTAAACAGGCATGAGCCCTAGATGTCTTGTACATGTCTTTATCATTTGAGTTGCTTTCTACAGATAACTTACTGAAATGCTGCTTTGTAAATTCTTGTGCATGGGTGCCAGCTTTGGTTAAATGTTTTATTTGTCTCGGTTGATATGATCATATGAATTGCCTTCCTATTAACACATGGAATTATGTTGATTAATTTTAGACTATGGAATACTCTTATGAACCCCCTATATACACCAACCATTCAACTGGATAGGACTTTTTACACTTTCCAAATTGAATTTGATCATTTATTTCTATTTTAGTAATTAATTTAGATGCCTATTTTTATTTGTGTTCCCAGGCATTAAATCTAGGGCCTTCACATAGTGTTATATCCTAGGCATCCCTTTTTTATTTTTTGAGATGCTATGTCACTAATTTCCCTGGGTGGAGCAAACGTATGACTCTGTGGCCTCAGTAACTCATGGTGCTGGAACTACAGATGTGAACCACTATGCCCAGGTAAAATTGTTTTTGCCTGAAATATAAAAATCATTAAATTATACATATTTACATGGTTCCCTATGATATCTAAATACATGTATATATTACATAACATTAAGTCAGGTTAAACATATCTCAAGTATGTATCAGTATTGAGAGTCCTTGTGCCAAATAATATAACACACACTAGTCAATATTTAGTTACTTTTATTTCATTTGTGAAAACTTTTTTTAAAAAAATTATTGTCCATTTTGGAGACCATGTTGATACTGTCTTCATTAAATGTGTTAGGAACAAATCTGTTCTTTCAAAAGAAATTGTGTCGGGTGGGTGCTAATTCTTTAAATGTTTAGTAGAACTCTATTGCTAGTTCTTGTATAATTGTCTCCCGCAAGATTTTGAGAGTTGGACTTGAGAAAGGCACAGCAAATGACCACAACCTCTGAACAACAAGATTCGGAGAGGTTTATTGACACAAAAGCAAAAGCGATTGGCAGCAACAACAGCAGCCTGGTAGCAGGTGGAGTCGCCTAGGGTGACAGCAGCCTCTTCTCAGGATGGGGCTCCTTTTAAAGGATTGAGGAAGCCCAGTTTGCAAATATGTATGTATATATCCCATCTAGTGACCTGCTCATGCAAGACCCAGTCTTACGACTTGTTGTTTAAAGGTCTCTTGTGTTTTAGGGTGCCGGGGTACTCTCCCTTCCTGCATAGTGTCTGGCCATGATTATCCTTCACACCACAGACCTTCATTCTGCCTCTTTTCTGCACATAGGGGGTGTTTTGGTGCCCACTATGCCTGTAGCTCTAATAAGTATCTGAGTTGGGTTGCAGGGCTATTGCTTTGTTGTTGTTGTTTGTTTGTTTGTTTTTGAGACAGGGTTTACCTTTGTATCCCGGGCTGCTCCTGAACTCGCCCTGGAGCCCAGGCTGCAGGGCCATTGTTTTGATGGCTGCAATGTATCTAAAGATCTTGTGCTATAAGAGACTGGCTAAAGGGAAGACATTATTGTGGGCTATTTTTACCCCAGGCAGTAAAGTATTTCTCATGTGGGGAAACAATTAATTTCAGGTACTTCCCACCGACTAACTGTATGTTCATTAACCCCGTGCTGCCAAACCCCTGTTGTTTGATGTCTGACTCCCTATCACTACCATGCTGGCCTACAGATATTATTTCTGTAGGCTTTTGCATTACAAAATGAATTTCTCAAATTATTTAATAATATTCAGAACATTTCTTTCGGGTTGGTTGAAAATTTATTGTTTGAGTTTTTAAAAATGGTCTACTCTTTTTAAAAAGTTTAAGAGCATGTTTCTCTTTAATGGACAGTCTCTATAATGTTGAAATAACAACCTGTTTGTTAATGATAGTGATGATTATTGTATTCTTGTTTTCATATTTGTTAGCTTGATTGAAGATTTAGCAAATTTTTAATGTTTTGAGAATGAGCTTTATGACACCGATTTTCTGGACTAGGGTTCTGCATTCTATTTTGTTACATTGTGTTAAGATTTTATTATGTCCTAGCTTTTGCTTTCTTTGGGTTAAAATTAATAACCAACGAGATAGCTCGTACTTTGCTATCGTGGCAGGAATACATCAAGAGATGACTGGCTAAAAACATGCATTTCCTTCATTTATTGTAATAATATAGAGCCCGTTGGGCTGCGGAGCATGACCCTGTATCAAAAAGATATAGAGAGAGCGCCCCAAATTTTCCATTTCCACATTATTTTGATGGTTGTATTAGTTTGGGTTCTTATGAGAGGCAAAACTTACAGAAATTATAACAGAAAGGATCTACTTGAAAGGCTTGCAAGTCTGAGGACAGAGATAGTCAAAGATAACAGCCTACATGTGTGAGAATGGGAGGGTCTGATGGCTGCTCAGCCGTGAGGTAGAACACCTGTCTGGGACTGCAGAACAGCAGGTGAGAGTCTTCTTCGATCGTTCACAGAACAAGGTCAACGACTAGAGACTGAAGATTGGTGATAGACAGGCACACATGGGGCCTGGAGCAAATCTGTGATGAAGGTCCGTGGTGTGCAGCAGGTCAGCATCTGTAGACAGTTGCGAAGGCAAGAGCTTTCCCTCAGGAAAAAGCGGTGATAGTCTTCCCTCTTCCTTTCTTTTATACAGTTCGGGTTCCTAGTTGGGTGTCCCGCATCGGGGTGAGTTCTCTTCCTTCATCTTGTGGCCCACAAATCACTCACACTCTAATCCAGGCTGGTTCCTACGAATCTGGGCATCGTTTTTAAATCCTAATCCAGGTGTGGTTTCTCATTGCCTCAATTTGACATAATCCCTTCAAAAATCTCAGTGGTACTCCACATATTTTAATATTACTTATACCATGTTTATTCTTGAATTTTAGGTGTTTTTAAATTACTTTGTATTCTTTTATGCCATGGATTATTTAGAAAGATTGGTCTTAATTTTCATTTTTTAAGATATCTTTCTATTTTTTCTGTTATGATTTGTAGTTCAATATTTTATCTGAGACTATGACTTGTATAATTTTAATGACTTTCATTTTTGATTTTTCTTTTATAGGACATAATACAATCTTGGTGAAAATTTTAGAGCTTGAAAGATAGTGAATATTCTAATATTGGGTCGATTGTGCTATAAATATTTGAAGCCTAATATTTATAGCCTAGAATGTGATCAGCTGCTGACACACACAGTATTTAAGTCACATGTTAAAATTTGTGTTTGTCTAGTTTTCATTCCAGTTCTACCAATTTTTGATTTCTTCAGTTTGAATCTCTTGTATTGAGCATGCATGAATAGGATTTGTATGTCTTCTTGAGACTTTATTATTTTTCATCTTCCAGTAATGTTCCTCTCTTTCTACTACTTTTACTTATTCTAGTCCACATTTCAGCTGATATTAAAATATTACCCCCACCTTTGTTAAAATTGATTTTTGCATAGAAACAATTTTTGTCTATTTGCTTTCAAATTCCCACTTGTACAATTTCAAATGTGTGTTTTTTTTTTTTTTTTTTTTTTGTAAATAGCACAATAGTCCCTCTTATAGTTGATTATACTTTAAAGAGTCTCAGTCAACAAGAGTCAACCATGGTCCAGAAATACTAAATAGAAATTTACATAAATAAACAACTCATGTGTTTTGAGTTGTTCACCATTCTGATGAATGTAATGAATTTCTATGCCACCCCTTCCTCCTACCTACGATGTGACGTGAATCATCCCGTTGGGCAGTACGGCCATTTGCATATGCTATCCACAAGGTGACCACTTAGGAATCATTTTGAATATTATAGCAGCTGTGGACCTATCACGGGGTACGTGTCCAAGCAATGCGTTCGCACTAGCCTTGTGCTGTACCACAATGTCTATCTCATCCACCCAACTTCCTGTCGTCACTTAGACAAGGTATGATCTCACATCATTAAAGAAAATGGGTGTGTACCATGCAACACAATCCTTAGAGGCAAAGAGTGTAAGTGCAGTCACAGAACTTTTATTACTATGTATTGATATAGTTGTATTATTTAATTATTAGTTATTATATTATGGTGTGTTTGCTTGTGTGTGTGTGTGTGTGTGTGTGTGTGTGTGTGTGTGTGTGTGTGTTAATGAAGATGGAACGCAGGCCCTTCACACTGGGCTACATACTCAGCCCAGTTGTTTGTTATTTTTTTTTTTTTTGAAACACAATCTTTCTAAGTCACCACTTTACCCAGGCAGGTTGGGATCCACTTGCACCTGCTTTCCAGAGTGCTGGGATTCCCAGCCTGCATCACTGCGCCCAGCTTCAAATTTCTAAATTAAACTTTATCATCCATGTGTATGTATAGAACAAAACATAGCACATATGAGATTCATTGCATTCCATGGTTTCATGCAGTTACTAGGGATCTTACAGCACCTGCTTCACAGATAAGATTGGATGGCTACATTCAGTTGAAATTTTCCACATGCCTCTAATGTCTTCTTTTAATTGGTATCTTTACACCTTTATAAGAAAGGTTACTGACATGATATGACTTAAGACTTGCATATATTTCTATTTATTTCTTCTGTATATTATTCCACTATCTCTCTTCTTGTACCTTTGGAATAATGCCAATTTTAATAGTATTTTCATTATTAAACCTTTACTTATCTTCCTTTCAAATGTCCTTATTCACATTCTCTTGCTAGTATTGACTTGCTTTCAGTTGTTTTTAGGTCCATGATTTAGCAGATCGTGTTCTCTTTGCACTAATTAAGGAAAGATGAAAAATAGAATCCTGGAAGTAGTACTTTTCTAATTGTAAGTTGCAACCCTTCACTAGTTACTGGGTGTATATATCTTCTGTTTCCAAACAAATTTATTCATGTATAGGTCGAGCAATAAAATAGAAGTGATTAGCAGGAAAGAAAATGAAAAATGCTTTCAAACTCAAGAAACTCAAACATTTTTTTGTTTTATTTTCCCCGTTATAAAATGAAGATATTTGACAACCATAGACCTGTTTGTCATAGCTGCGAATGCATTAAGAAGCAGAAATACTCATGTTATAATAACAGGGACCATTGGAAAGGAAGCACGGAAGTGATCATTCTGCTTCAACACAAAAAGAGGTATGGTCTGATGACGGACAACACTGTATTCTAGCATACTTAATCCAAAAACCATTTATGGAAAATACGGCCCTAAGTAGTACTTTCCCAGATTCCTCTAAAACTTGCTTGTACTGTGCCTTAATGATGCATTTGAATAAATAACCTAAATAACCAGAAGAGAAACACACCTCTCAAGCTAATTAGTGTTCTTGAATGACACTGGAAAGAAAGAGCTGGCGAAATCATTTTCTCTAGCAATGTATTTAATTGACATAGAATGTCGGTAACAATTCTGTGCAATTGCAGGATCAGGACTTTAATACGTCTGGCAGTAAGAAAGGGATTTTCCTTATCTGACAGCATTGAATAAACCTCTCTAATCCTTTGCCTTTAGCTTTCCCGTAATTCTAGGCTGAAGTTTAATAAAAGGCTAAAATAAAAAAAAAAAATCACGATTTCTCTAGGCTTCTCAAAGCTCCAGGTACCAGAGAGAGAGAGAGAGAGAGGGAGAGAGAGAGAACCAACAAAATATTATCTGAAGGAGGTTGCTGTGCAGAATCGTTAAGAAGACTAATGGTGGGATCATGGGGCTACGTTTGCAGTTCCCTTTGTGTGTCGCGAGGGCCCCTCTCCTAGTAAACACTTTATCTACTTTCGTCTTTGCTTCCAAATCACCCAAACCCAGGCAGCGATCCAAGAGGGATTTGATGATTACTGTTTACAAGGTGCTCCAAAGCGTTCCCTTGAATGTTCAATTTGTCTTACACATGACGCTTGTGTTTTCATTTACAACTTATTCCAAAGCCTTGCCGCAGAGAAGTTGGGGGTGTTTTGACTATGTAGACTTTCTACAGCACGTTTCCTATGACCGTGCAAGGCTTGGCTCTGTCAAATCGGGGTGATTCGTACATGGTAGCAGTTTTTTTTTTGCATCACTTTTAGAGGATAAGAAAAAATATTTATTGGAGACTTTGCCATAGACTGAATAAATTATCAGTAGTATATTCTTTCGATTTTACTTTATTTCAGTTACAAAGTGCAGGACTTAAATATCTGACATTGGGACCTTTATACCCCTGGGATATGTTTTTTTTTCTCTTTTAGCTTTTTGAACAATATGTGTCCAATTTATAGTGTTCTTTACCTCTTGATTCCATCAGAATTGTAAGAGGTAGTAAGGTATTCTCATTTTTGTTGTTTTCTAAGGATCCTGTAATTGTGATTTTTATTAATAGACACAAAAATTGCTAAAAGACATTTTATATGAGCATTCGTGTTTCTTATTCTTTTATAAAATGAAATTTTATGCTTAATGTAGAATGGCCATTGGAGGTTGCTTTCAAAATACACCCTTTAATATTCACTGAGAATTTTTTAATGTACAATATATAAGTAGATATGGGAATTAAAAAGACAAGTTGAGGAGTAGAAGTCAATGTAAAGTGGCCAAGTCATCAGATATTAAAGAGTAAAATTTCTGAATATTTTATGTTTAAATGAAGGCAAGGTGACATTTTAATAATAAATAAAATAAATGAAAATTATGGAACAGATAGATGTGGTGTCATACATTACTAGAATATATAACCATTAAGCTGGGCACAACATGCACTTGTGGTCCCAGCCGATCTGGAGGGGGATCGGGAGGCTTATTTAATCCTTAAGTTTAAGAACAGCTTGGACAATATATCAAGACTGTGGAAAAAGAAGAAAAAAACTTGATTTAAAAAACGTTTTACCTAAGATGTATTATTAGGCAAAAAAAAGTGAGTTTGGAGTACATACATTAAGTTTATAATATCACAAAATATATTTTTGCAGTACTGGAGATAGAACTCAGAGTCTTCATATGAGGCTACAAACCTAGCCTGGTTGTTTATTATTTGTTCAAAAAGGAGAGGGAAAGGGTTTGTAATTTTGATGATCTATGTGCACAAAATACTTACATTCAGTATACATGCTACCTGTCACATATATACATATTAATAAAACAGGAAGAAAAGGTGGAGTCTTGCAAAGTCATTGAGTTACCCATATTGTGCTCCTCCTGCGTCAGCCTTCCAGAGTGCTGGGATTACAAGAACCTGTGTCACCGGGTTCTGCATAAATGTAAACAATTTCAAGAGCCAAACAAAGACCACAGAAAAAAATAGGAAGACTGTGGAAGTGGGAGGGATCCAGGGATGGGGTAGATGAGGGTAGGAGGAGCAGGGAGTGCCCAGATGATTAGGGTGTGATGTCTGCAGGCATCACTTTCTCAAGATGAGTGCAATTGTTCTATATAAATCACATGCTAGTAGAAATATAATTATGGAAAGATAAATCATTTTTGTTTCTCAAAAGTAGGTAGTAGATGTAATAGAAGTAACTCTAATTTGATTTTGATGACAATGCATCACACCAGCGATGAGAACTTGTATGATGCAAACCATGAAATAACATGCAACCTTCTGTATATTTTATTTTTTTAATAGAGAAAGAAGGATTTGATTGTAGCCATCAGGACCACAGTGGTACCACAGTGGGTACCACTGCCCACGCTAGCTGGATAAATTCTGTGATATGTCGGGCTAACTTATTTCCTTTGTGGAGTTTTAGATTTCCATTAGAAAAAAATAAATGACCATAGGAGGTAGTTAGGTGTTAGTGGACCCTGAGTTTTATGAATGGCAGAACAGCTGGAATCCAACTTATAGGATCTGATGAGAGATTTAATAAAGAGACGAGAGGAGAGATGTAAAGATTCCTGTGGAAATCATAAAATGTTGCTAATAATTGGAGGAGTTTTGGAGGTGACTATTGGAAATTAATTTTGATGAGTTCAAGGCAGATGGCATTTCCTGGATTAATATGTGGAGGGGAGTAGATATTCAGGACTCCTTGTTGAAGTGATTCTTTGTGCAGCCACTTAGGAAAGATGACTCAGCCCAACAGTTCATGTGGCTCCTCTTGGAGGCAATCTTATTCCAGGTGTGAGCACTGTCATGATGGCTTGCAAAATTCCTTAAAGGTGAGGTGTTCCACCAACTGTAAGAATCTTCTTTATTTTACTTAGCTAGGCTTGCATGTGTGTATCTGTACTGATGGAACTGCCTTTACAGACTTGAACATTCTGTTTTGTTAAATTCTATAAACTACTTACCGAAAATCTGCCTTTTACTATTATTTCTTGTTATTTATTATAGATGATATTTTGCTTGTTTGCTTTTTTCTTGCCAGGGGTACTACCGCAAGTATTTGATTGCAGTTACTGTGTCTGGAGAGGTACTGTCGCTCATGTGTGACCTTTAGTCATGTCACCCAGGAATTCATGTCAACTCTAGTGGGTGACAGATGCCTAGCAGATTAGGAAATCCTTCTCCTAGCCGTGTCCGTGGATGAGCTACCTATAGGTCAGCAATCAGTGAATAAGAATCTGCCATCCCAAGTTGCATCAATCAATAGACTTGTAGGTTGGATGAGGTAGAAACGAAGGCAGTGTCCTCATTGCGAGAAAGCGCCAGCCTCCACCTTTGCCTTTGCCATTGGCTCCTGATTCTTCTGCCTTTTCACTGCATCTTGGACACTCACGAATGACTCCACAATAAGCTTCTGGACCTATGACCTCAGTCTGGTGCTGTGTTCTTGATTCTCTTGCTTTGTGGCTTTCATTTTCTGGGGTCGAGCAGATACTAGATTCTCTGGTTTTTCCATCACATGGAACACCATTGCTGCCTCTGATCCTGGACGCTACCTAATAAATCTCTTTGCATAAATTACATATATATTTGCTAAGGATTCTCCTCCTCTAGAGAACACTAATACACTACAAATCCTTAAAATGAAAGCCTCAAAGATGTCATTACTTTTATATTCTCTTAAGCTACTACTTACATATTCCTGTTGAGATTTTTCTGTGTGCTCAGTCTGTCAGATGGGTAATTTGACATCTATTTTTTGTTCTCCATTTGTATGACTGAACCTGAATCTTGCTTGTCTTGGTGGATTGTCTGTGCATATAGTGGTTAAATTTTGGTTCGACATCATTGACTTATTTTTCACTAGTATTATGGAACATTTTTTTATACTCACAAGTACTTCACAGGAAATGCTTTTTGTTTGTTTGTTTTGTTATTATATTTTAATGTCAGGGTATTTCCTTTTTGGGAGAGAAAGCCCTCTGGAGACTATATACTTGCCTTTGGGGTAGTAAATTGGGAAACACTAAATTACCAAACAGTCTATTCTCTGACAAATATAGGGATGTCTATGTTTATTCCAGATATCATATATTTTCTTGTTAAATATTGGGATTTATTCACTGATTTATCAATGGACAGTTGAGTTTGTAGTATATGCAGATAGTGTTTTACTGTGTCTTAAACGGAATGGTATTTAAAATAAGGCATAATTCTTAATAATAACTACCTTAAGCAGAAGTGGGTATGGGGAGAAGAATTAGAACATAACCTATCTTTAAAATGAGAATATTTAATACTGAGTTAGAATATTATAAGTGACACAAAGATATATTTGGTTGAGGGAATCAAGAGTTTAGCAGCACAAAGTAGGCTGCTATTTTGCACAGGCTATTGAAGAAGCACTTACTATTCAAGTGCTAACACTTACAATATTGCAGGCGGAAACAGTCCTACCAAAACAGGTGGAGTATGACTTCTGTGTTTGAGGAACAAGAGGGAGGTCATTGCAGTAAGAACTATGTAAACAAGACAGAAAGAATGTGGCCAGACGGTCAACAGGGGTTAAATGCTTTAGATTATTGCAAGATATTTTGAGGATTTCACATTTTATCCTGAATATAAAAGTGAAACTATTTGAAGATGTGAATAGGAGAGAGCATGATTTGACTTCTGTGTCCAAGGGAATCACTTTGACTTCTCTTTTGATATTAAAAAGGCTATCTAAGAAAAGGTAGCAGCGCAGTGAGGAGCTTAGAGGTCATTTTATAAATCAATATGAGAAACAGACTTGGATCATAGTTATAGTAGCATAGATATTAGTTGTAATTTTTTAAACAAGGTCTTACTCTATAGTTCAGACCAGTACTGAATTCATTAAGCAACCCGGACTGGCGTCCAACTCACAGCAATCCTCCTCCCTCAGCTTCCCAAGAGCTGGGATGACAGGTGTGCAACATCCCACCCAGCTAGTCTTTATGTGGTGCTGGAGAGACAAACGCAGGACATTGAATGTATTGGGCAAGCACGTTAACTACCTCATCCCTGTAACATGTATTTAAAACAAATCCAAAAAAAGAATAAGTATGATGTAAAATAAAGACTCAATAATGACTCAAAGACTTGACCCGAACCAGTCAAGGATGTAGTTTCTATCAGTTGAAGTAAAAGTTTGTTCAACAGTTGTGTGTGTATGTCTCTCTGTGTGTGTGTGTGTGTGTGTGTGTGTGGTGTTTGTGTGTGTATGTATATTTGTAGTGTCTTTTATATAACTTAGAGAAGTATGCAGCTGTGTATGTATATGGAATTAAAGACAGAGCTACTACGGAGATGTTAATATACATTTGAGACTGCTTTGAACATTTAACTATAAGCCACTTAAGTACACAAAATGAAGACCCAGTGAATATGAAAAGAGAAGAAAACAAGAGGCTGATTGTAATAGACACCACAGGAAGAGTTTGAGAAAAGAAAAGCAAATTTATAATATCAGAAATAAAGAGGCCAACAAATAACACAGCAGAATTGTGTGATGGCCTGGAAGCTGACTGAAAGGGAGGGAAAGAGGGAGACTTGTGATTATTAATATATTCTTAATGATGCATTAAATAAAATGCAAGACTTCAGATAATGGTCAGAAAATAAATTTAGGATAGGACACAGGCAAAAATGAGTTAGGCAATTCAAAGTAAAGGAAAGGGTAGAGAAAAGCCAGGGGTGTGCATAAAAGACAGTCCAGCATGCAGTTTCTTTGGGACTAACTGCTGTTCCCCAACAGAGCCCCAGTCAGCACCTGTGGTACACACTAGGACCTCGGCTGCCTACCTGCAGTGGGACACGGGCTTCTAGTGTGGGTGTCTGCACTTGACCTAGTTTGGCTGTATCTTTTTGTCTTTCAACACCCATTCTATGATAGTGTTGGATCTTACATTCTGCAGTACTTTGGGAAAAGAAGCATCTCTAAAATTAGGATTTCTTTGCAACAAATTCTAAAATTATGCTTTCCTGTGGTGACTATCCATTTCTCCATATTCATTTCTTTTTCGAAAACAGGACCTAAGATGTGATATTCTGTAGAAAGTGTCCTGATGGTTAGTCCCTTATGTTAATACAATTCCTAAAGTTCTTGCTGTTTTCTTTTATCGAGGAAACCTGATCTTTTATGTGGGCTAGTAGCTCTTGAATCTTTCTTCTTACATAAATTAATGAAATTAATATTTGATGTAAAAGCTAACATTTTGAACGGCCCTGTTAGCAACACTCAAGACTTAAGTTCAGTAAATCATTTATAGTAAACCATTACACTAACACACTAAAGACGGGCTGGAGGAATGCCTAGTAAGCACAAGGCCCTGAGTTCAATTCCCCAGCACCATATAAACCCAGGCATGGTGGTGCAAGCCTATAATCCCAGCACTTCGGAAGCTGAAGCAGGGGCATCTCTGTGAGGCCAAGGCCAGCCTTGGCTACATGCTGAGTTCAGGACCAGCCTGAGGTAACCTGCAAGACTCTGTCTCAATAAATAAATAAATAAATAAATAAATAAATAAATAAATAACCCAAGGGGGGAAATAACAGCATATGGTCACACTATGTGACGCAAAAAGAACATTTATCAAAAAAAATGAAAAGCCACCTAGAAAATGAAAGATTCAGATAATGTTCATAACTAGATTTAAACTTTTACAAAAAGTTAATATTTTCTTAAATCTAACATTGAAAACATGGTCATTTTCTAACACTTGAAATAATATAAGCACTTTTCCCACCACTATTGTTTTATACAAAATTCTAAGTTATGACATTAAATAAGTAATAAATATAAAATAAGAAATGAAGCATAAAATAGAAATGAAGCTACACATACACACACATAAGTAGGGAATCCCAAAGAACAATGAACCAAGAACAGTAGTAACGACAACAGTAAAAACCCCTGGAACCAATAGACAGTTATAATCATGGCACAAATGTCTTTCTTGTTTGCAAGCAGTAAACTTCCTGAACTTGAGATTCAAAGTATAGCATCACTTACCGAAAATATTTAGTGCCACAGAATATGTTGAAATTTGTATATAAATGTCTGCTGAAAAAAAAATCAAATATTTAAGTGGATTGTTCGTTGATTGAAACAGTCAATATTAAGACATCAGTTTTTCTCAAAATAAAAAAAATGTATAGAATAACAAACTGAATTGAGGTTATACCAACATGTTTTTCTCATATCGACAGTGACTAAAGTTTTTTTTTTTTTTAATCAAAATGCTGCAAATAGTGAACGGCACATTTACAAAGAGGAACAAGTTGGATATTAGTCAACTTAAAGATCATACTTCAGAGACTGTGGTGATGATTATTTTGGTGAAAAAAAAATTAGCCACATAGATACATGGAGGAAAATAAAGATTTCAAAGATGAAGTTCTCAGAGCAAAATACAAACACGTGCGCACGCGCGCGCGCACACACACACACACACACACACACACACAAATACCAATAAGATATGTTAAAAGGATATTTAAAAATTTAAATAATTTCACCAGCAAAATAGTGTTGGAAAATAATGCAAAGTAAAATATCATTGTTAATAAAAATAATGCAAAGTAAAATATCAATGTTAATAAAATCATAAGTGGATGAAGTATATGAGAATATAAAGGAGAATAAGGAAATCGTGCACACAAATCACAAATGATCTTTGTAGAAAGAACTGCACTGTTAGGGGTAATACTCCAAGCTCCACATGGTCAAAATTGATTTCATGTGGTGAACTAACTCCACAAAGAGCTGTATGGCAAGGAATTTTCAAAAGAGTAAACGCGGAGGTAGAGAAAACTGACAAACATTAACTCAACCCAAGCAATCAAGGTTGACACAAGAGTGAGAAGTTTTATTGATAACATGTACCCTTGACGGATGTGGCAGAAGTGGCAATTAATCACTGTGACCTTCTGCCCAACAAAGTGTTGAGTCTGTGTAATCATGAGACATTAGACAAATCCCGAACCAATCATCGTTCACTCAAGGTCATTAAAATCAAGGAAAGTTTAAGAAATGCAATCCTTACAGAACTAAAGAGAACTGACTACTTAGTGTAGTGTATCATGGATCGAATCCTGGAACAGAGAAGATGCTAGGGGAAGAGTACAGTCTGAGTCATGTATAGACTTTTTATTAATAGTGATGCATTGATAGAGATTTACTAATTTTGACAATTATAGTCATGTTTGTGGAAGGATAATAATCCCTAGTAAAAGTTCTTATTGTGAACCCCAATATCTGTGACTTTGTTTCCACCCATAGACTTCGAAAACTTACAAGTAAAAAGTTTTCAAATGACTTTTTCTCAATTATTCAAATGTACACAATGTAATCACATCATTGTAAGAGGGAAACAGGAAAATTAGTTATTTCTGGGCTGACATGTACAAAGAGGAGTTAAAGATACTGTGCTCTAGGGCTTGAAGGCATTGGAATGGCACCATAAGTTCCACAGTGGAATTGGCTTCTAAAAATTGGAGACAGAAAAAAATAGATCGTTCTCTAGTCTAGAATCTTTATCAGCACAGCACTGCTCACACCTTGATTGTCGTAATTAGGACTACCACACATGTATGATAGAAATTTGTTTGTTGTGTGTTTAAATCTGTTAGAAAAGCAACAGGAGAACTGTTTGTAAAGATACAAGAGCAAAACAACTTAAACAACAACAAAAACAACTTAAAAATTTGATGAAATATTTCTTACCATCTGGAATTTTTCAAAATGATTTGTGATAGATCTACCAATACTTGATAGAATATTATACAATCTTTGAAAACATGGAAAAAATATGCAGGAAGATTTAAGAAAGAAAAATACAAATAATTACAATTGTATTAACATGTATATTAAATTGGTATTTTTAAATTTAAAGTGTCATCATGCTTGAGGTGAAAGGAGAATAACATTTCCCCAAATGTAATGCTTTTTCTGCACTCTACTGTATTAAATGTATTTAATACATTTTGTCTATTTCCAATGTGTTTGGTTTAAGCAAATATATTTTGCTTAAAATATTGCCTTTAAATAGTAAGCATATTTTGAAGTATTGGGAAAAGTTATAAGCAGGCTGGAGGCATAGCTCAGTGACTAGAACTTGTCTGGAATTTATGAGGTCCCAGGTTTGATTCCCCAGCACCACTTAAAAGCAGGGTATGGTGGTACATTCCTGGAATCTGTTAATTCCAGCACTTGGGAGCCTCAGGCGAGAGGATTGCTATTGATTTCAAGGCCAGTCTGGGCTGTGCAGTGAGTTCAAGACAAGCCTCGACTATTGAGTGAGATCCTGCCTCAATGAATAAATAAATAAATAAATACATACATACATATATACATAAATGAGCTCGTAAAGCCAGTAACATTGACAGGCTTGATTACGCAACTTATAAATTTGTTTTTCACCTGCGACTATCTGCAAATTTTTGTTGAGCACAAACTTCTGTCTGCTGCTTGGGAGATAATTGTTCATTTCACTTTCTCAACTTAGTTTTCTGTGTATATCCATTTTAGTATGGATATGAAGAGCAGATTAGCAAAATAAAAAAAAAAATGTTGACCACTCTTACCGTAACTTATTTGCTGTTAAACCCAGAATATAAGTTTTCCATAAACCAAAATTAGTCAACATTTATCAAATTGAACTTGTATTTAGTCTACCAGATTTATTCTATATTCTGTTTATGCTTTAATTGACTGAAGCTTATTTTTTCTAAATTTTTGAAAAGATTTTTATTTTTTCATTTATTTTTCTATATGCTCAGATTTATTTAAATGAAATCAATTCTCATGTGGACTGGAGGTTATTTTTTAAAAGAAGGCTCCCTTCTCAGAAGCTTAGACATATCAATTTGTCTCACGTGAATTACCCATATTCTCTTCTGGATCTATAATTTCCAGCTTACTTTAATAAGTTGTGTATTTCATCCTTGGGTGGAAGTGCATTTCCAAATTTATATTATAAAGAAGACTGTTACGTGAAGAGACTTTGAAAAAAAACTGATCAGGGATTTACAGGTAACTCATGCCCTGGTATCTGAAAATTCTTTGCAAAAGTAGGTAGTGTCCTAAGTCCTAGTTGAAAGTTTTGTCTTATTTTAAATGCTATTTTTTTTCTTTATAACTGCTTCTAGTTTAAGCTAATTTCTTTTGGTATAAGAGCTCCAAGTTTCCTCTCTTTGCTTTAAAAAAAAAATCGATAGTAGCCATGTTAAATTTAATTTCCTTTTTTTTCTCATTGCTGAAAATTAAATCGAGGGTCTTTGCATTACGCTCCATCTCCAGCCCTCTTTATTTTTAATACTGCATATTGAAATAGGGTCTTATTACATCGCTAAGGAGTCCAGGTTGGGCTAGAACTTTCTCCTACATCAGCTTCCTAGAGTTTGGGATTATATGTGTATAACACCTAGTTTTTCTTTAGGTAGAATAAATGTTTTGTTTCTTTTATATTCATCAAAAACTATTCACTGCTAGCTAATTCATTAGTCTTTCATCTGTGTGGCTGAAAGTGTTCAACATTTTTTCTTAACATTTTTCTTCACTTTTTTGTTTTTCCTCACTTTTTTGTGTTTTAATTGTGGCAAAACTGTTTCCCAACTTTGTAACACTTAATTCAGAATATATTCCCGACTTTTGTTTAGCCATTAAGGTTTTGGAGTTATAAATTACATACATATTCTCCATAGTTTTTACAACACCTTTTTCAAACTTGATAACCCACTAAGATGTCCAGTGGTTAAAACTATTGTTTTCCTAAGCCACAAGGTAACTGATTGAGAGTTCCAAAGCCTTTAAGCCTTTGAAACCAGCGAATTGTTACTTTCTTGTCATAAAACTTTATTTCTTACTAAGAAATTTGTTTTGATAATGTCATATGGACCACATCACCTGGACAAATCTGCACTCTCTTTCATAGACAAAGCACTACTTGCTACCATCTTATTATAACTGTGACCCTAATATCTTCTTTATAGTTCAAACAGTTAATGCTGCCCTGCTAATGTCTGTATTATCATAATGCTCATTCAAAGCTTTCTGCATCAAAGGCTCACTCTTTCAGATAGACCACTGTATACGTTGGGAAGAAAGATGAGATATCGCTCTCTTCCAAAGCCCTCTCGGATTGTGATCAAGTAAAAATTGGTTCTTCCCAACCACCAGGAAGAGTAGAATTTTGATTCATCTACCTGGTGATGCATCTTGGGTAGAATCCAAGATTTTGACATTTCCCACAAGATTGGTTGTCCTGGCTGGTTTTCACTACATTCATACTAAGGCCTGTGGGTGGTACTAGAATCATTCGTGAGCTGTGGATCTCCTTGGGAAATTCATTTTCTAGCTACTGGGGCAGGCCCATTCTTTGAGGAGGAGGAGGATGCCATTTTGAAGTTGCTTCAAGCCTGCATCTTTTAAAGTTTTCCATGTAGATCTGTATTTTCTAGTGGGATCTTCTCAAGCTACTCTATTGTTGCCATCTGACATCTTATTTAATATATGCCCCTTATTAACTTGTTGATTTTAATTTATTACTAGAGATACCTCTGTCTCTTACAGGCTTTTTCTTCCTCATGTGAGGAATGAAAAAGTGATTGATTTTCAAATTTTTTGAGAAAAATATAAAACTTCTGGCTTGTGAGCCGAGACATTAAGAATTGTTCAAAAATAGTGGTGGCAGACACCTATTCTTGCACAATCATTAAAATTTAACCTCACTGTTCTTCGAATCGCTGCTTCTATTCTTTGATAATTTGGATGGCTGGGATTCTTATCACAATTTGTGATCTCATTCAGGATTGATTATATCCACTAAGAGGGGGACCCCAGCAGAGAGGAAGGCCCACCCTGCCCCATTTTAGGGTGGCCTGCTCCACTTGTCTGCCTTAAACTCTTAAGGGATTATGGAAATCCTCAATATTGCTGTTCCAGGAAGTGGTGAGGGAAACACTGGGGGGAAAGGCAGGTATCATAGTGATGCAGAAAGTTAGTGCAGAAACTAAGGCAGGAGGATTGGGCTTGAAGAACGACTTTGAGATTCTTAGAGTGGTCTGCGCAAGAAACCACCAGCTGGGTTTACTGAGTGCTTCAGGAAGATGGTTGTGAAAGAAAGCTTCAGTCCAAGGGGCTGAGTGCCTCTTGGGGAACTAGGTGATTAAATATCGTTGCTTTGTTTGGCCCAATTGAAAACCTCCAGACTTTTGAACGAAATTTGGCTCTAGTGAAAACTGGGTTTTTCAAGTCTTGATTTTGGTTTGTTTTGTCTTTTAAGGGTATTATTTGCAACCGGTAGGTTGGCTTGGGTTGTTTTCAGATAGGTCCACTTTGCTGACCCCTCGTGTCTGGCCTTAGTCTCCTGGAACTTCTCTAGTATATAATGCTGCTTGTTAGTGTTCATCCCTTTCATTGCAAACCTGCAGCTTAAAGGCTTGCAGTGGTCACGACAGTGTCAAGCACCAATTCAAAGGAGAAAATTGTGGGGATAAAGTCTCATTTAACACTCCAGCTAGCTTTATGGAAATTCAACTTAAAAGTATTTAGAAAAAGGGAAAACCCCTTAGTGGTGAGCTTTTGATGTTTCAAAATCAAATTTTTTTGTGTGTGTCGGGAACTAGAAATTATAGGCAATACGACAAGAGCTAATGAACAGCAATATATTTTAGCTGAAATCCAAGTTTGTCTAAAAGACTGCAATTTGTAATCATGAATGTGATAGGTCAATTGTAACAGTATATTTAATAAGCACACTCTTGTTTAATGCTAGGTGTTTTTTTGTTTTTTTTTTTGTGTTTTTTTTTTTTTTTTGGTCTGCCTGTTAATTCATGCTTACTACAATTGGCCTTAGGCACAGGGAAGCACTGTGAGAGATCACCTTTATGGAATAAATACATAAATAGATAAAAACAGTCTTGTAATTGGTTTCATTTGTTTCTGTCATGCCATGATAGGTAACTTTTTCGATCATTCAATCCACAGGATTAAAGGCTATATGTTATCGTGCACTAGTAAACACTGCGACTTAAATAAATCTGTGTAAGACTGCAGCGGTCATGGGTGGCTCCTTGGCTCCCCTATGGCAGTGGCGACAGAAGCTAACCCTAAAGCTCAAGCCAATGCCACATGACTCTAAGAAACTGAGGTAAAACTGTTAAAATGTTAATGTTAAAAATGTCTCCTAGGTTACACACCCTGCACTGGGTCCTGGTCTCAGGGTGCCTGACAGCCTCTGAAAATGTAACTAAAGCCTCTTTTAAAATGCCTGATCAATAACTTTCTGGCCGAGGTTGCTCGGAAGCTTGTTACCAGTCCTACCTGAAACGTGAGCATCCGTGAGTGAATCTTCAGACCAAAAAAAAAAAAAAAAAAAAAAAAAAAAAGGTATGTCAGAGATAATTTAAAATTCAAACCGCCAGTGGAGTTAAGCCAAAAAGGCAAAGGAAGATGTGGATGTAAGAACATTTTGGAGGGAGAAGGAATTAATAGAAAGTAGCACATTTCAGATAAGAAAGGATGGCAAGGATTTTGTCTTAAAAAAGGATAAGGAAGAATTGCCTGAGAAGGTGATAGACATGTTTGTGTATGTTGCAGTAAAGTTCAGGATGTGTGATGACTATCCTATTTTGATCTTCTTGATTTTGTGACTTAGGAGCTTTTCCTTTTAAATTTCTCTCTCTTTCTCTCTCTCTCTCTCTCTTTCTTTGCATTACATTTTACTCATTTGCTACATAAAGGAATCCATTGGGGGCTCTGGGCTATGTGTGATGTAACACATAGAATCTGTGGTTGCCTAGGAATGTATATTATTGGTAAAGGTTTTATAAAAGCTGTGTAACAAGCCATAGACGAAGCATAAAGGTGATTAGGATGCAGGTTCTGGAAGGCCTCCAGGCTAATATCAGTTTCATAAGGAATATACACTGGCTATAATCTCCACTTTATCATTCCACTGGTTTAAAAAAAAAAATCCTCACCCAGATTTTCTCTCAAGTTCATGGTTCCTTGTCTCCAGCCCAGATGCTAATTAAAGCCTGGTAAGAAGACCAACTCCATCCATGTTGGAAAGATTCTTACCAAGTCGTCTTGCCCACCGAGACTGCATTTCAAACTACTGCAGAGGACTTGAGACAATATTTTAGGGTGAAGGAGTCTGAGATGGATGGGCAGGGGGTCGAAAGTGTTGGGAGGCTCTCAAGATGGAGGGTAAACTTTTAAATCTTCCCCTTAAGAGGAATCTTTTATTCTCCTAGCCTTCCTACCTTCCAGTACTCTCTCTATGAATCCTCATAACCTGGTCAGGTTAATTGTCAATATTACTTGCTCCTAAATTGAAGAACCTACTATTGTCAAAATGGACACCCTCAGGTCTTATCTTACTAAAAGACAGTTGTCACAGGTGGATAAATAATTTGTTCCTAAAGTTTAGAGGCATGATGGTCTTCGGTTTGGGAGGAATGGATAGTCAACCACCCAGTCTCAAGGGTGAATGGGTCATGGATGGGACATCCACAATCCAAGATCCATAATTTAAAGGTGCTTTCATCCCTGATGGCCAAATGTTGCAGTGTAATCCCATTCTCCTGACAATAGATCACCTAGCCAAAGTCAGGATTATATCCAGTTTACCGTCCAGAGTTTATGGGCTAGGTACCAATGTTTCAGGGGAGGATCTCACTGGCAAACTAGCTCTCTTACTAGTATGAAATACCCCTCTTCCTCAGCCTAGGCATGGGCCAAAGGAGTCTCTAAACTTGGACCCTAGACCCAAAGACATTAGAGATAGTAGAAGTTAAGGACCTGAGCCAGGTGCTTGAGATAGAAACTGGTTTCAGAGAGCTTAATGACTGGGTTGAATGGTTAAAGTTTATGGTCCATGCGAATGTTAAAAGTGGCTGGATGCCTTCAGGCCTAAGAGTACCATTTCACTTCCGATGGCATACTGATCCCTCTCGAATGAGTTGTATGTTACCCTTGATCTAGGTAAGACTTCTTGGTGAAATGAAACCTCTAAGAGTTTGTCACTTATTTATCCAGCTCTTTGATAGAAGGACCCACAGGAGCCCTGCTCCCATTTTCAAAGGGTAGGTTGAATCACTGCTCATGGCTTTCTAGTCAGGGAAATGATATTACCTGGCTGGCTAGGAAGCTATCTGTGTAAACCCACATCCTTAATATTTTCAGTATAGGAATAAACAACTATTTCCTGTGCAAGAAAAGAAAATATATCTATATATCATCTATATCTATATATCTCTATCTATCTATCTATCTATCTATCTATCTATCTATCTATTTATCTATCTATACAGATAAGATAGTGCCTGGTCGCCTGTGCTTTGTTCTGTTTCAAATATTTCAATCTTTGGAACTTTGTTTTTATTGGCTTTACACCAGGCCTAAAGAGAGAATTGCGGAAGTCATCTTGGACTACTTAATAACCTCCAATTAGACACTTATGCATTCGGGTAATATCTGCGTAAGACTATAACCTATGTAGTGTGCAGCCAATGGGGAGCCAGGCCGGGGAGGGCCTTACACACTAGAATATAAATATTGTGTTGCAACCCCCTTCCTCTTGGTGCACCTGTCTAGGATAGGCACCTGTTCTTGCAAAACAGCATTAAAGCTTCACCTCACTCTTTGAGTTTTGGCATCCATCCTTTGGTAATTTGGGCATCTAAGCTTGTTTCTTATTCTAATCATTTTTCTAACATGGCCTTATTAGCTGTAAATGGCAATGTTCGATAACCTTCTAATGGTGATTTTGAAAAATCGTTAGTGGAATTTTCCTAATAAAGACATTATAATAGTAAGCAAAACATAAATTAGAGATGCCCTTATATAATATTCTGGTTAAAGTGAAGGGGATCTAAAAGATCTTCTATCTTCCTCTCTTTATGTCTTCTTCAGAGTTAGCAAATCCCTTGGGTTCCCTACCAATATAGTATGGAATCCTTAGGTTAGAATGTAGGGATCGTGATTACTAATCTACTAGATCAATGATCCCAACTACTTGATCGTGTATGTGACCAGCTGAAATTCTCACCCCCAATAGGTTTCTGTTCACCTGGCTCCTACTCATAACTACTTGCTTCTATGCTAATGTATTTTATTCTGTACATAATATGCAAATGTTTACATTGGCACATTCAGAGTTTTAAAGGACAAAATATACAAACTAATTACAAACTCAAGTTCTAATTTTTTCTGAAAAAAACGATTTTGATGAAATTCTCTCCATCCATTTGACTGACTTGTCTGTGACTTCACAGACCAATTTCAATATTGATAATACCTAAAAGTTTAATTTTAGACTACTTTCTCTTATAAAGTTCACAATTTTCAGTAGTCAATTGAGGTAAATAGCAGCAGTGTAATTAAATGTTTACAAAGTTGATTTGACTCATTTTAGAAGACAGCCCATTATTCCATATATTTAATTATTTATGTATAGCGTATTTGAAAGTCCTTGCTTTATTTTCTGAAAACCACTGATAATTCATTCATCGTGTCACAAATGCTGTTGACTTCTGGGAATTAGAACAAACAAAAAAACTTGTTATGTATATACAAAATTGATCGTTTAAAGCCACACAATGAAGCAGAGAAAGCTTGCCTTCGGACGATGGGTGGATTTACAAACTGAGTAAATTTTCCCTCAGTGACTTTTAGACATTGTCACAGGTGACTCCATGCTGGTGACATTTCATGAATCCTTTCTCTCCTGAAGCTAAAAACTGACATGTTCTATTAAAAGTTAAAGAAAAAGACTTTTCACTAGCATATATAAGTCTCTTTTGAGTAACTCTGCAAAGTGCGAATGTGACTCTGGTGAATGCCAACACAGATGAAGATAGTAAATTGATTGACTTGACCAGTCATGTATGAGAAAAGAACTAAAATCCTAAGCCCAGAAAGTACAAGGTAAAGTGATGCTAACTAGGATTTTGGGATTTATATTGTTGACTAATTTTTTTTTTTCCATTTTTAACGAATCAGAAATTAGAGACTACAACAATACAGAAATCAACTAAGAGCAAAATGAAAATACAGTGTTTTAACAGATTAAAATGAAAATAAAGGACTTAAGTTTCCAGTAGACTCTGATTTAATTTAACATATTTCATTCAGATGTTGTTGAAAAGTGACACATATGTCTGATTGATAGGATTAATAAAGGAGTATTAAAAGATTAGTTCATAAAAGGATACATATCAATTCTATTTAATGAGAATAAAAGAAATAGTGCTTTTTCCCCCTAACTAAAAATCTGTCTTCTTAATCCCAATATTCAATATATGCAAAAAATATTCTGTGAACATCTGAATATTGAAAACTCATATTCCAGTGTACATAGTGCATGAAACTCTAATGGGAAACTTTTCTTGAGAAGTAGATAACTTGTCAGGATCCTGTTAAAAAGTGGTATCGTAAAAACTCAAGACCCATTCTCAGAACCTTTAGCCATTATCCCATATTTAGAAACTATCATATTCTGTATTTGACACATTTAGTTTTAAGTAAATGCTTAATATCTGATGGGCAAAAGGGAGCATAAAATGCATTTAGTACCAAAGCGGTGTCTCATTGTGTAATTCGTTTGTCTGGCACTGAAGAGTTTAGGGGAAGAGAAAAATTATTTAGTTAATAACGGCGGCACACTAAGGTGACTACAGTCGACCCAAAGAAACGTGCGTAATGAGCTCCTATTGAAGAGGTCCCTCACATCTTGAACGAACCCTTTTGCTTCTTGGCTGCTCTTTCAGGTAGATATGAGCAGGAATCTCCTCGAAGGAAGTTTTATATAATAGGTAGTGACTAAAAGTTCAAATATGTCACAGTAAATATGAATTTCTTGGTCATCTGTTAAAATATTAAATCTGTCAATCCTCCAGATGTTTTTAAACTAACAGTGACTATGGAAAGCTCCACAACATTACAGTTTAGCTGTTTAAGACATTAAGATATCACTTCCTTTGTGCTTTATTAAAAGAATTTTTCTTCCTTTTTATTGCCTCACAAAACACCAGCCTTATTTATTTATTATTTATTTGTTTAAAGAACAGTGATACTCTCAAGAACGTGAAAAGAATCAAAGTCATTAATTTGTTTTTAAATAGACAGCTTTACACATGAAAGCTGCCCATGCCATTCAATAAAAAGGAAGTGAAAAACAGAGGAGTAGGGCTGGGGTGATGGGGTGGGGGTGTAGGGGGAGGGACAAAAGGAGAGTGGGAAAGTCCTTGTCACCTTGACAAGATACTTAGGTGCACAAAATGCTCAACTTAATTGTAAACCTTAAAATTTGCGCTTATACATATCAATAAAATGGGAAAAATATAAAAAGGAAGTGAAATCTCCTTCCTGGCCTGCAGGGATTGTGTATTGTCCTTACAGGAATCACCACAAGAAGTGCATGTGTGTGCTTGTGCGTGTGTGTGTGTGTGTGTGTGTGTGTGTGTGTGTGTGTGTGAATGTGTGTTTGAGACTGCTTTTTTTGATGTGCAGGTGTAGAAATAATTTTGTTACCAAAATGTACAAACCAACATTTATATTCGTGCTTTATAATTTTTCAGTGTCATGGCTGTCTTTTAATTAAGCATATTCAAATTATGTGGGTATAGTTTTATTGAACAAAAAATACCTAATATAATTATAATAAAATACAAAATAACAGTGTATGGATGGTTTTGAAATGATTCTTTGTGAAATTTATAAGCAAAATCAGTAGGAAAAAGGAGAGATTGTATTACTACTAAAGTGTAATAAATACTAAAAAATACCCTTCATATGGAAATTGGATAGTTGTTAGTCCTTCTCTGAAAGTAAAACTCCTCCTTTTATAATGGCTTTTGCAGGTATAATGTTTGGAAGACATTTTAATAGATTATGTAACACAATACTAATTTTATAAAATATACATCTCAATGATGCTTAGAGTAGTTAAAAGAAAACATAATAAAACCAAGAAAATACCAATATTCTTTCTTTCAGGTTGTTGTTACTTAGACCTGATTCCTTTCTGACTTGGTCCTTACTGAGTCATCACTCATCATTAATACCTATTTTTAATATTGATTGAAGAGCGAAAAATGTATGAAAATACCACGGGGGGGAGGAAGAACACTTGTTAGTTGCTACCTTAAATTTCAAAGATAACTCATTATGAGTATATATTTTACATAGCCGTGTTAGCTGTGTGCTTGGTTACTTTTTACAGATATTGAGACTCTTCTTTATCTGTCAACCTTATTTTTAACAATAAATTCATCAATTTTTCTACTAAGATATTGTAATTTTCACTAAGGTTACATTAAATCTACAGAGTATTTTGGAAAACTTTTGATCAACTATGTGGATTCTTCTTATCCAGAAAGTGCATCTCCACACAAATTTATGTCTTTTTCAATTTTTCTTAATAACATTCTGTTATATCAGATGCTTTCCCGTCATTTTTCCATTCAATGTTTTTATTTTTTTAAACATAAAGACAATTTAATAGATTCTAAAATTTGAGCAGTTTAAATTGCCTTCTTAGTTTTTTGGATGGGAAGGGGACACAGAGGATAATATGTAAGGGAAAAAATGATATTTACCAAGCTAGGTGGTGGAATTAAAATTGGGTAGATAGAAAAAAAGAGACATGTCGAGTACTATGCCTATTTAGAAATAATATGCCAACAAAGAGTTATTATGGGATACATACCAATTAAAAATGAAAAGCTTTGTTTTTCCTCTAAAGCAACCCTTTCTCTTTTTCCTCAAATATTTGCCACAGAAAATTTTTAAATATAAGTACATTCTATTTCTGTTTGATGCATATTTTTTTCCAAACTAAGCAGAGATTTGAAAACTCTTTTTCCCTCTCAATTTCCTGACTTTTATAGAAATGTCCCTTTCAAGTTCTTGAATGCCATTAATGGGTTTCAAATAAATATAAAAGAAGATGGTTCTACTATCCCCCAGTTTCCAGTTTACATGGACGATACAGATACTGGCCTCGGTGATCGCCTTGCTCAATTCTATGCAACCCCCTCCAATCGTAAAGTTGGAAGTGACCTTGTATTTGTTTCTCCTTTCTGGGGAAAGTGAAATAGGACACCTGCATACTCACCCAATTATAGAATAATTTAGAGTGAACTAGGTGTGACTGGGTCCTCTTCCTGGTGCTCATCATTGCTCTTGAAAGCATATATCTAGTGAGTTGCACTACTTGTTTATATAAACGAGTGAAATTTTCTTCTGTCTTCTCAACCGTACAGGATGGTTTCTACTGCATATCTCATCTTAGTTTAATGCCTTTTCATCAATAAATATATTGGGTTTTTTTGTTCCATCTTTGGAAAGGATGTCTGTGTTCCGAGAATATTATTTTTGAACTTGCTCCCAGTAATAGAATAATAAAAGAATAATAAAATGCTAGAGAATTACAAACCTCAAATGGGGAAAGAAGGTGACAGCTCTACACACAGATACACACATACACACACACACACACACACACACACACACTATGGTATATAAAGAATTATGATATAATAAGAATTTCAAAATTTTAGTCTAATTTCAATGAAATGTGATTAGAGCTGTATCTAATTTGCATTTATAAAAGAGCTAATCAGTTATTGTCTTAGAAATTATCATAATTTAAAAGATAAGGATAGAAGGGAATTAGTTGATGGTGTATTATCCTTGGTGAGGAGTAATATTGGATTCGAGAATAGGTATCACTTTTTTTAAAAAGTGGAAGTATATATGTGTGTAATTGAAATAATGAGAAAAATTTTAAGCACACTGCAGAGAGGAAAAAAAAAGAAACCAATGTAGTCCTTACTTTTTTTGACTGGAGCAAGAAAGTGAATGTTGATGCTTTCTACTGAAATCAGTAAAATTGGAGCAGGGCACATTCGGATGAGGTGCAAAGCCAGAAATACCTTAATAATCAGTTTTTCTCTCTTTTTTATTTCATTATTTCATTCTTCATGATTTTGTGGCATCTACCCAATGAATATATGCTGATTAAATTGACCATTCCTCTCCTGTTGAATCTGTATTGTTCTATTATAAACAGAGCTAGAATGAGTATTTTTTTAAAAATGCACATGGACAAAATTGTTATTTCCTAAGGCTAAATTTGTGAAAATAGAATCTTTGTCCTGTGAAATATTTCAAATACTTTTGATTCTACTGACTACTGTCCCCTGAAAAGGCTAGTAATTTAAGCAAATCCAAATTCATTCAAATTACTACAATAAACATTATTAACTTAACATAGTGTTAGTCATGTCTCAAGAGATGAGAATTTGGAGAGGATATATGTGCAGGGGCTTAAAAATCTGAGTGGTTTGTGATTAAATTAGAATTTATAATATTTATGGATGAGAGTCGGTAGAGTTTATGCGAATACTGCTTTGAGCCAGGTGCGATAACCGGTACTCTTAAGAGGATTACAGATTCAAGCCTGAGCCATGTATCAACATAGGGAGGTCATGTTTCAGAATCAAAACTCTGTGTTGGGCTAGGGGTGTAGCAAGGTGCATAAGCCCTTGGCTCCATCCTCCAGCTGTGCAAATAATAAATAAATTAGCTTTGATTTCATGGGGAAGGTGAGGTACATGTCTTAAGCCAGAATCTATGCAAATATGCCTTGATATGCAAGCGATTTCATTGAGTCCCTCTCATATATTCCAGAAGCGCACTATTTGCTCACTCTGAGCCATTTAAGATAAATATATTATTTTAAATAGAAGGACAGAGATTCCCGTTGACTTTAGCACTCAATACATATTTTCAAATTGCACTCAGTAATATTCATATCAGTTTGAATTTCCCTATTTTTATTGGTGTTTTATTGTGGTCACAACTTACATATTTTATATATCTATGGAAAATATTTGAAAGATAGTTCATTGGGTGACTGCGGCCTGCTACTTTGCTGTATCTGAATCTTATTCATGTGCTGTTGTGCTCGCATGACTAGAAGCACACCAGAGCCTCATGATTTCAGGCGAGGGAGGACTGTACTATTTTTCTTATTTATTTATTTGTTAACTTATTTGCTATTTAATTATTTATTTTTGCAGTGCTATGAATTCAACGTTGGGCTTTTGCCTTAAGCTACATTTCCAGCCAATTTTTTTTTTTCATTTTGATTTTGAGACAGGGTCTTCCTAAAAGAAAAACTTAAATAACAGTTAATAATTTATCATTCATTAATTAGAAATATAAAAAGAAACATGCCCAAAACAAGTATTAATTTTCTAAGAAGACATACTGCATAAGAGACAAGTTCTGAAAAAGTATCCCACACTTAGGGATAAGCTACAAAAATCTCCTATGAAAAAATCTCCAACAAAAACCTTTTTTTTTTTTTTTTTTTTTTTTTTTTGAAGTATTTCCAGTCTAGTCGCTCAGCTGCCAACAGGGTTTAGTGGACAGGATACCTTTGGCATACTGTCAAATGAAGGCAGTGTATTGGATCTTTTATTTAAGGAGCCACAGCAGTGTCTCACAGACGTCATGAGCCCTGCACCCTGGGAACACTTGGGCTGCCCTCTCCGTATCCCGCCTGCGCATGGGGACTATCAGCAAAAGCTGGAGGAGATTAAGCACTTCGACCTGGTTTATTCAGGCAGAGCGTTCAAGGCTGCTAGAAAAGAGATAGCCTAATTCTCACAGTCTTGGTAAAATGTAGCCTAAATGAGAAAAAAAAATTCTTTTTTGTACATAAACCTTTGCACTGAACTATTTTATAAAGCAGCAAGCCTTACACACAGTGCACGAATGTCTGATTATTTTTCTTTTGGCAACATTGACCTTTCCCACTAACAGCGTCACTTCATGAAAATCCAAATCCATCACAAAACAGTAGAAGTTACAAATCTGGCATCTTTAAGATTACAAGATAAATATGTTATACATATCTAACTTTTCAAAAAGCACAATGTAAAGGATGTTGGCTTACTTCATTTAAAAAAAAAAAAATGTTTAACGTCGGGTTGGAGGAATGGCTCAGCAGTTAAAGCCCTTGCCTAGCAAGCGTAAGAACCTGAGTTCGATTTCCCAGCATCACATAAGCTGGAGTGGTGGTGCACGCCTGTAATCTGAGGTGGAGACAGGAGGATTGCCATGAGTCCACGGCTAGCTTGGGCTCCCCAGCAAGTTCAGGACCTGTCTGGGCTATAGAGCGAGACCCTGTCTCAAATAAAGAAATAAATCATTTCAAAAATAAAAGTTATGTTTCAGCCACACACACACACACACACACACACACACACACACACACACACACACACACATCATACAGTATGAATTTAATGGATGTGTTTTCTCATATTACCGTTTTGTTGTAAACTGCCACTATTTACTTAATATTTTGCATAAGCTTTCAGATGCGATTTTATCATGGAAATAGTTTTTTTTTTTTTCTTACCAACACAGAACAAGTGTAGGTTCTTAGAAGAAATTAGATGAAGCAAAAGAAAGAAGAAGAATCCCCTGGAATCATACCATGAGTTCATAATGTTTAACATTTTAGAAATTCAGGTAATGCAGTTCATACTGTTTTGCAAGTTTTCAGCAACTGAAATTGAATGGATAAAAAAAAATTAAAATGAGTAAACTGCTGGGACTACACAGTGGGTTCCATGGCAGACCACGAAAGGACTATAATGAGTCAGTCCTGCAGGAAAAAAAAAATGGTAGAGTGCGCCATTGTTGAGGGTGGCATTATTAGGTCATAAGGTGCAAAGACTCCCTCAGCCTCTCTCTCCCATTCTCCCCTACACTAGGACGTATTGTACTTGAGGTCCTTGACATATACTTTCCTCTTGGAAAGCAAAACTCTATATGTATTTTTAAATGAAATTTTCCTGTTGATGTACAAGCATATATAAAGCTAATGTAAGTCATAAAGTAGATTTTCTTTCACTAACTATTTCTTTAAATTGGATAATGTTAGTAGTTTCTCTTTTGGCCAATGCTCTGTCCCTTCTTCCTCCAGTCACTTGTAGAGGGTATGTGAATTGTTGATGATTTGCTGATTTTTATGTGACATTCAGGATGACTTTCCCTTGAGTGTAGGCCCCCAGAAAGGTTTTTTCATAGAAATTACTCCTTAAAATATAAAGAGAATCTAAAAGAAGTCTATGTACTATTTTAAAGAATTTTAAAAGACTTGTTTTAGAGTCTGTCAGGAGATTTGTCTAGTCAAATTAATCCTTTCCTCAGGATATGTAAATGCGATCATTTTTCAATGGTCTTGATAAGACTGTACACTGCCTTTGTTTCTACCCTTACCACAATAGAATTAAACATATTATTGTTTCATGTGATATCCTTCACATTAAACATGCAAACATTACCTATACAGTTATGCTTAGTACTTACTAGATTCTGCAAGGCATTTATGCATTTTAAAATTAATGTCATATTCTAATTACTTTTTAAGTTTTTTTAAAACTCAGAAGTATCCGCAATATTTAGAACGTATTGTAAAAGTGTCACATGTCTTATATCATCATTTCCTTTATAATCTTAGTTTTAACGGAATTTGTTAGTTTAAGTCTTTCTACTTTAGTGTGTTGTGATGTTATTCTGGTTTGCTTCATATTTAAATATTGAATATTGAATTTAAACATAATTACATTTTAGCCTAAAATATGATTTTGTGATCTAACTCTTCTTTTCCAAAATCAACCCAAGTTTCATTGTTGAGTTTTATTTAAAGAGAGTTTATCCATTTCTCTGTGCTCTCTTTGTCCTCAATATCATTAATATTAATATTTCTAATAATAAAACATCCCTGTTGCAATCATTTGTTTCCAACATTTTGCATGTTATTAGTATTTATAAATGTTAGACTATTTCTTTCAAGGTCATATAAAGGCCCACTGAGTTTGCACTTTTGAAAAAATTGGATATAACTGTGTGTTTTTTCCTAGAGAAATTATAAGACAAAAGATTCATTTGTTACTATTTACACAGTTTTTCTACATTGATATTCCTGGTAATATTAGTCTACTTTTTTGTTTGCATTTATACATTTTTATACATTTCATTATACATTTTTAAATTGAAAGAACTATACTGGGCACAGAATAATGTTTTGAATTTTATAGTCTCTATTTGCTTTGAATTTTTTTACAAGTTATAACTGTACATTTTATTGTAAGAACAAAACACATTCCAAAATTACTTTGTTTTCTTCCTAGCTTAAGAATATCAAAAATGGCATACAAATTATTTGTTAGCTCTACTTGGGAAACTGTGGGGTCCTTTCATTTCACTAGATCTTTTTACTACCTCTATAGTTTAGCGTTTTTCCAAAATATCATGCTATGGGAAATCAAACAGTATACAACTTTTTAAATTTAGTTTCTTTCACTTAATAATATGAATTTAAAAACCTTCCATTTTGTTCCATGGCTAGATGACACCTTTATTTTTGTGTACTTGATTGTATGGATGGGCCAATGTGTTGTTTTCCAGTCAAGTCCTAGAGGATATTTTAACTGTTTCCAAGTTTTGGCAACTGTTATAAAGCTGTTCTATTCATCCGTGTGGATATTAATTTAACTTTTTTGGGTAAAAAGTAAAAAGTGTTAATATTGAGTTATATGGTAGGTGTATGTTTGGTTTTATCAGAAATAGCTCAACTGCCTTCCAAAATATGTCAACAATGTTCTATTTCCACAATTAATGAACAGAGCTGCTTTCTACAGCATCCTCAGCAGCATGTGATAGTGCTCTGGATTTGGGCTATTGTAATAGATTGAATATGAATTTTTTTTTATTCACACCCCTTTTAAAATATGGTATAGAGTACCTTTGAAAGTGCCTATTTTTCACCTGGATATTCTTATCTGAACATCTTCTGTATATCTTCCACTTTCAATGGTGTGTCTTCTAATGTGTCTGTTAAGGTCTTTCATCAGTTTTCTAAATAGGTTGTTAAGGGCTGAGGCAGGAGGCTTGCCATAAGTGCAAGGACCACCTGGACAACAGAACAAGACCTTGTCTCAAAAAAAAAAAAAGATTATTCATATTCTTACTTCTAAGTGTTTAGAGGACTTTGTATAATTTTAGGTATTAGTCCTTATGCAAACACTGTTTTCCTAAAATAGTTTCACCCATTTTATAGCTAGTCTTATCATTCTTTTGATGATATCTTTCCAAGAGAAGATTTTTTAAAAAAAAATTAATTAAGTTCAGCTTATCAATTCTTTCAAGATTCTTTCTTGGTATTGTATCTAAAAATATCATCACCAATTCCCAAATCATCTGGCTTTTCTCCAAAGACACTGCCTAAAATTTTACAGTTTTATTTCTAAAATTAATTCTCTGATCCATTTTGAGTTGTGTTAATTTTGCAAGTTATTTGCCTATATTCAAATTTTGCATGTGAATGGCTGTCCTCTAATATATTGTTGAAATATTGTCTTTTTTCTACTGTTATGCCCTAGATTTTTGTAAAAGTACAGTTCATAATATTTATGTAGTTCTATTTCTAGTCTTTTTTATTGTGTCCCACTGATATATGTGTTTGTTTTTTCAGCAATATTTCCCTCTCCTGATTACTGTAGCTTTTGAGGAAGTATTTAAGCTGGAGAGTGAAAATCTTTCTTTTTCTTTTTCAAGCATATGGTGGTTCTTCTGTATATTTTTCCATTTCATATAAACTTTAGAATTACTTTACCCAGAAAGTCATCTGCTTATATTTGTTTGACATTACAGTGTCCCTATAGACCAACTTAGAAGGAAAAAAAAATACTTAATGTCTTTGTAATATTCAATCTTCCTATCCATGAGCATAAATTATTTTTTGTACTTAGTTCTTTAATTTTGTATTTAGAATGTTGTGGTTCTTCTCTTATAGATCTTACTCATATTTTGTTGGGTCTGCTGACAATCAGTTAATTTTTAGAGGCTGTAGATGTGGATGATAATCAGCTTTCCATTGCTACAATGAAATATACGAGATCATTAACTTATAAAAAGAAAAAGTTCATTTAGATTTTTGTTACTGGAAATTTCATCCCAGAACGAAGTGGCACCATGGTTTACTTCCCTGATGAGGGCAGAATGACATGACAGAAAAGAATTGGTGCAGAAAAAATTACTTGTGAACACGTGCACACACAGAGAAAGAGAGCACGAGGGAGAGAGGCCAAGAACTGTGATTCTCTTCAAAGTCATGCTTCTGATGATCTACATGATGCCTTCTAAGGCTTCACCAACTCTGAGTCACTTCTCTGGGGACAAAGTCTTCGACTCATAGACCTATAGACCTTTGAAAGACACACCACTAAACTATAGCGAAGTAATGTTTTCACAGACACACAGATACACACACACACACACACACACACACACACACACATTATCATGTTGAAATGCATTGTTCAACGAAAAAGAACAAAAAACAAGTTAAAACAGAAGATTCCAAGGCACATTGGCACCCCAACTTCATTTTTTCTATTCTAGTAAGAGCTTTGAGAAATCTATGTGTAAAAATAGATTTAATTTCTAAACCTCGGCGAACTTCTCCCTTGTAACTTAAATGACTAAACACATGTAAAACACAACCATAAGTGAATAGATTTTGAGTGAGGTGAATCGGAGAACTTCTCTAGATGGCAGTTTCTGAAAAACATGGAATTACCTACTATTAATCTATTTTGTGTGCACAAATTCTCTACCATTGCTAAGTTTTACCTAAATGGAAATGCACCTATTTTAAATTTTGCTGACTTAAGTAATTGCTCACGGAATATCTGAGTTATTTTTAAGTGCAGCTCTTTTTATTTTGTTCTAATAAGAAATAACATCTTTTAGTGGAATACTTATACATATATTCATTTTCAAATATTAAAAGCATAATACAGAGTTCAACAGTCAATCAATATTTTAGTGTGCCAAGGACATGCGTGAAGATTAAGAGGTGCAGAGAGAGTGAGCCGAGTTTCACAAAATACTTCATTACCATGCTAAATAAGCCTGAGGCTTTTCCAGTATCTTCAGGGCAGATATTGTTTGTCATTGCGTCTTTACTTTTTAACTCCAAAGCCTGGCACATAGCCCTGCATTTTGAAATATTCACTTTTTTTGTAGAATACATACGTAAATTTTGGAAACCTGCTGAAAAACTGTATTTTAAGAAAAAAGACACAATTTAATGTAAATTATATTTGTGTGTGTGTGTGTGTGTGTGTGTGTGTGTGTGTGTGTATTTCAGAAGAAAGCACAAATTATGATGCTCTCAGTGGCCACCTATTTGCCTTCAATGACAATTATTTGTTCGTCCTTAGCATGTTCTTTTAAGGATGCTTAACATTACCATATGGATACACAGCATTAGAATGAACTCCAATGAGGAAAAAAAAAAACTTTTGCAATAATACTATTTTTCTGTTCTACATGGGTCTTCTTCTACCTTTGTCAGGCCCTGCCACAACCCCAAAGGAACCAAAGAATATCCAACAGTCTTTTGCTCCATAAAAATTCTTTCTAAGCTGTGAGGAGAAAATTTCTTCATTCATTCTCAAATATTGTTTGGAGTTGTCTCTTCATGCTACTGGGAAAACGGTTTCTTTCTCTTTTAATATATAAACTAGATGCATGGAACATGTTTCACATAGTGGTGGTGGGTCATTTTTTTAGTCCTAAATTATCAGAAATCTAAAGCGTAATTATTCAAATTTAATTTTTTTGGACATACAGAAATCCAGGAGACAAGGTAGATTAGCACACTGAAAATAAAACCAACGTGGTTCCGTTGATGTGTTCCTCTGCCTCTTAAGACACATATTATGATTATAGGGAAATTTGCAGTGTATGTATAAGATCTGGGATTGCTAATTCAATTTGGGTTACACTCTGGGTTCACTAGGGGTCTGCTTCTCTCTCATTCCCCCCCTCTCCCTTAGCATCCCACCCACACCTTCAAGGTGATCTCAACTTTTGGCTATTTGGGGCACAATTCTCCAGAATGTCAAATCTGCCCCAAAATTCTGACTTTCAACTTCAAGGAAATAAATAACAAATATAATACAAACTTAGGTGTGAGTGCACACAAGGATATCTGACACCAGCTGCAACTTTGGTCTTTCCTACAGCATCCCTCCTGTTCAACAACTGTTTAAAAACACACTAGAAAATGCACATAAGTTTATTGGACTCCTAGATAAGAATTAAAGTAAGAAGAGAAAAAAATCACATGTAGGTGTAGGAGAGTTCCAAATTCAAAACTTTCTTTTGTTTCTTTTTAGTGAGGGAGGGAAATTGTTACTCTCTGATACTCCTCCCTGAATATATTGACAGGTTTATTGATAATCCAGGGAATTCACCTTAGCTTCTGTAACTAGTTTTATGGAGACTTCCTTAAATGAACATGGTTAATCCACGTGGTTGAATACTGTCTCTACAATAGCTGAAAATTCATAAGCCAAAGCTCTATCCTAAAGCTGATGGTTGTGTTTTGGGCGTGGCTACTTCTCCCTTTAAGATTATCAGAATGGCTGCTCATGCTTGAGTTGGCTTATTGGCATAAACTACCCAGTATGGCCAGAGGACACTTCTATTAATCTAAAATTTCACTGGTCTAGAAAGCAGAGGCAAAGGCCATCTCTCAGTATTGTGTTGGACTTTCTTTCAGTCTCTTTTCCTTTCTTTAGTTCTGTATTTTTCTCTTCCTCCCTCATTTTTCTCTCTTTACATTTTTTTCTTCATTAATATCCTACAAAGGATTCTGATCTGATATTCCGCTGAATGCATGGTTCCTGTACCTACAGCATAAGCATCTCTTCCAAGAATATCTCTTACAATTCTTTAGCATCATCCAGATCCACAGAATGAGAAACCCTGAGGGAGAGGTCCAGGAATGTCATTTCAACAGGGCCTATAGTTGATTGTCATTCATGCTCAAATTTTCTTAAAACCTTTGAGGGTCAGGCAAAAAGAAAAAAAAAAGAGAGAGGAGAATATAGGAGTTTTGACAGAGGAATGCATTCATTGGAAATTTCAGGAAGCAGTATTTGAATAAGCAGAAGTCACCTTCAAATGTAATCATCTACCTGTTTCAAAGGAAATCAATATGAGGTTATCTTAGTTACTTGTTCATTGCTGACCCAACCCACGACATCCACAACTTAAGGGAGCAAAGCTCTATTTTAGCTCACAGTATCAGGAACTCTCCGTCCATGCCCAGATACCAAGCAGTGGCGGAAACAAGGGGCAGAGATCTAGTCAGAAACAAGCTATTCGCTCTACGCTGCATGGCATGCGGAAAGCTAAGTGAAGAAAGGTAGAGTTGATCTCTGGAGACTCAGGCAAGGCTAGATCTTCCCCAGGAAGAAGCTGTAGCAGTGTTTCTTCCTCCTTCCTTTACTAACTTCAACCTGCCAGCTGGGCAATCCACTTCCAAGGTACCCTCCCTCACTTCCTGGCCCACAATTCAATAACACACATCCAAAAGATCTGCCCAGAGTGCTGTCCCCCTCCATCTCAACAAGTTGGCCTAACCCCTGTAGGTCAAGCCCTAAGCACCTGCCTCTTATCACCAGGTCTCACCTCCCTGTAGCACACAGTCCTCAGATTGCTTCCAAAATACAAGGCTTTTGGGGACACTCCAGATCCAAATCACAATAGAAATACATCATACATCTTTACCTTATCACTTTCAATATTCTTCATCTTTTACATAATCCACTAATTTAGGTAATACTCATTAAAGAATTATGCAGACACATTTTAATAAGATAAAATTTATGCCCTCATTAGCAGTTTTAGGTTTGTCTTATTTTTGCTCACGCAATTGAAAACAAACATCACTTTTCACAGGTAGAGGACTTGTACCATGTTCTGAGCCATAGAATGGATTTTTTTAATAGCTCAGCTATAAAGCATTCAACATAAGGGTCTAGGATATGAAGGCCAACAGTTTGTAATGTAGGGTTTAATTAAATTGGGCACTGCTATAATTAAAGGTTTTGAGTTATTAATGCATCACTCTAGCAAACATTTAATTTTTATCTCTCTAGTGAAACCCTTATTAAAATGGGATATTAAGACAGTTAAATAGAATTCTCTGCAGAAATGGCTTGAATTCTTAGATGTAATTCAGCCCAATACACTGCAGCAATTGTTTTCCTTTTAACTAGAAAAGAGAATTTTGGAAGCTCAAGAAAATGAGCACATTCTCAGATAAGAGAGCAGTTCAATTTTTTTTTTTTAAGCTTACATTAGGTATAGTGAAAGTAACTTGGACAAGAAATTACTCTAAACGCTTTACGTTGGAAATTGGTCTGTGCTTACTCTGAGCCACTTTGGGATTTTCAGCTGCCAAAATTGTACCTGGAATCTAAGATATTGCAGTATCACATATTATGTTAGGAAATAGTTTACGTATCCCACTTGCACCTACTAGAAGTATAAAGGTAGCCTTAAGCTGCTGATTTCCAATTTTCCCTAAGAACTAATATTAATTAAAAATATCATCTCTATCCATCCATCATTAATTTTACATGATTTCTCTGAGTGTTTTCCTTAATCAGCATTCCACACAGGTCCAGTGACATTATCTCTTCACTGATAGAGTCTCAGGTTTAAAGTTTAGAACCTCAAAGAGAAAATCTAAAGCAATACGAGTTCCTGGGTTTTATCTACCTAAAAGCGAGGCCCACGCTAAATAAAACTGGTAAATGCTACGTACTAGGGCTGGAGGGTATAGCTCAACAGCTAACTCACTTGTTTAACAAATCCAAAGCCCTGAGTTCATTCTCCAAGACTACATAAACCAGGTGTGATGACCAACTTTTATAATCCCAGCCCTCAGGAGGCTGAGGCAGGAGGATTGCCATGTGTTTGAGATCAGTCAGAGCTACATAGTGAGTTCAGGACCAGCTATGTTCTATGTCATTCTTTGCAAAATTCAACTTTTATGTTAGTATATTACAAATTATTATGATGAGTCCTATAGTTAGGTGATATAGTACAGTTTATTTCACTATTCATGAAATTAAATTTACCAAGCCTCAGTACTCTTTCATGATCCTTTTTTACAGATCGTACATTACAAAACACTGTTTTCAGGAGGAGAGGCCGCAGAGGCCCAGAGGCAGTGATATACCCCCAAATTGATCCCATTTCCATTATTTGCTAACTGTGAGCTGAGAAAAATTAAATACATGAAGATTCATCATGTCTTCTCTGAAATGAAGATATGATTATTTTGTGTGCAGAATTAAATGAATATATATGTTCAGAATCCTGACACACTTCAAATACCAGGTGAAAAGTTCACTGCAATTCTGCCTTCCCTCACTTACGTGGCAATGTGCCTTTGATTCTGCAAGGTCCCCGGGCACTTTCTTCTCCTTCTGTCTCACATTTCCTTCTCCTGAACGATGTTCAGTATGCGAAAGGTGATAGAATCAGGCTAGAAAGATGGCTTAAAAGTCGTCGTTCATGTTAAGTTGGAGTGGAATTAATTCACAGGAAGTAATTGCATAGAAAATATTGCGTTGCACAGAAAAATATTATTTGAGTCCAGTGGTTATCAAGTTCTTTCAAATTCAAAGGCATTTTAGCTTGGTTTTAAAAAAAAGCTCATAATGTAAATAAGCCATGGGTCCTATGAAAAAATTAATACATATTGCAAAACAGAAGCGCACACAGAGGTTGAACAGAAAGGAGTAGAAATCTGTGTTCTTGTGTCTACTGATGGTGGTAGTAATTGCTCTTTAGAGAAAACTGTGTGTATCCACACTTAAGAGAGAAGTAATGTCTAAATCAGACATGAAATGTGGATTATGTCTTCAAAACTCTATTTAAGCAACAATATTTGAGTTAGTCTGGCTGTTTGTAGAGAAGGACTAGCCAGAAGATATTTTTGAGGAAAGTAAAGGTCTTTCTTCCAATTAGCTTAGGTGGGCAGAAGTAGGAAGGAAGTATTTAACAGAAAGTTCATCATTCTCATCTTAGAGATAAGAGTGTTCTTTGCATAGATAGACAGGGACTGAAAATCCTCCTGGCAAGTTTTTCATGAACAAGTTTGCCTGTGGCAGTAAGCCTCATGCTAACCATCCAGTGCGAAAGAACACTCGATGTTTAAAAAAATAAGGGATTTTAGAAGGAGTACCATGCTTCTATATACAGTGCATAATACATGTGACTGAAATTTTTGATTTATGGGGGGGTGGGGAGTGAGAGGTACTTCATATTATTATAACAGATTTAAAAAACTCACAAGCCCCACAATTGAAACAGATTTTTATGCCTCATCTTTTTTTCCTTCTTTCTCTCTTTTTTTTTCCTTACTTTTTTTTCCCCTTTGGTACTGAGGATTGAACCAAGGGCTTACACTCTGAACTACACTCCTACCCTCTCTCTCTTTATGATTTTCACACAGACTTCCTCAGAATTGCCCAGTTAGGACTCAGTGTTGCGGTTGTCTTGCCTCAGTCTTCCGAAGTTCTACTTTAATAGGCATGTACCCGTCCCTCAGGTCAAAAACATCTTTTTTGAGTTATTTTTTGTACACGTCACTCAGAATTTATCTATTAAGCTGATATCTACCAATCCAGGCCATAATGTAAAAGAGAAAAAAATGTTTGGAGATTGTGATTATAATTGTTTCTCCTCCAAAAGGCAATCATAGTATTGTGCTTAGGTCTTAATTGAGTTGCGAATCAATCTTGATTTCAGGTAGAAGATGATCATTTCTAACAGCTATTTTAACAACTTAACTCTTCGGGTCCACAGAAGAGGACTGTCACATTTTTATTTAGCATTTTGTTTTTATTCTTTACCATTTGTCATTCTTGTTTGAATGGACAACATGCATTACAATTATGACAGTGTTCCTTCAATGTCCCACCCAAATCAGAATCAGCATCTGCAGTATTAGGTGTGTTTTTGTTTGTTTGTTTTCATATTTATTTTTTTTTTTATTTTGCAAGTGTTCACACTGTTGCTAAAGTCCATAAAATTTAAGAACCACTGTCCCGGCTTCAATTTTTATTGACTTCAATCAGATAGTAATTGTTTCTCCCAGCATAGAGTTTGTACTAGAAACTGTGTAATTCTGATGCTATACAGCAACTTGGCCTGCTAAAAGAAAAATTTGAAAACCTTTATACCCCATAGGTGACTAACAGTAAGTGATTTTAGAACTGGATAGTCACATCTGGAGTTTAACTGATTTTGCGTAAAGAAGACTCTATTCTGTCTAATGCTTCGTTCTAAGATTTTTTTTTACACTTTCAATATTGAAAAAAAATGACTCTGCTACTTACAGAGAGCATAATGCAGATCAAAATCCTTAATAAAGAGATTATATATGCTTAAATTTTCCAGATAGAAAATGTCTTTCCTTCTTTGAGCTATTTCCAGAAAAATCGGTCATCGCAGCAGTATCTATCAGCCCGATAAAAGTATTAAAAAAAAACTTAATGCAATATCTTTCTTGAACTCTCTATTTAAATGCAAATTTTAGGTTCTAAAAATATTTTTTAAATAAAAGGTGTGTGTGTTCTAGTGCTAACGACCTATTTATTTTACCACATAACTTGGCAGTAATATCTAAGCATAGGAGGTATGTCTTTGAGAAGGAATAATACAGACAGATGCACAGCAAAAACTTAAAATCTTCATGGAGGGTTATTCATTATAAAATGAAGGAAGGTTTTAAAAAGGAATTTTGAAAATGGGTTCTCATAGGATTCCTATTCTACTATACCATGAATATATAAAGCAAAATAGTCTAAATGACTGCAGCTTTTTATAAAAGGAAGGATTAAAATTTTCTAAATCTTCCAACAACCTTATAAAGAAATATGGCTCGGTTTTCTGAGTTTAAATTTTCAACTACTTCTTTTTCTTAATGGTTTCTTCTCATAAACTTAATATTAAGCATTGAATGTGTATAAAAAATTCCTTAAAGGCTCTTTATATACAAGTATGTAATTTATTCTTTGTTTCCACAGAATAGCCAACACCCACCACTTAAGGGAGGAAATACTTGTTTTGGGTCATGGGTTCAGAAGGTCTCAGCCAGTCATGAGTGGTCGGCAATGGTGGAAGCACATGGTAGAGGCCCGGATGAGGAAGTAGAAGTTTACAGCATGGCAGACAGGAAGTCAGGGGAGAGACCAAGGGCAGAGTGGCATATGTTCTTCTAGGTGCTGTCAGTGGTTCACCACTTCTAGCTCAACCTCACTCTTTCATCTTTTTGACCAGGCCCAACCTCCTAATAGCACACAGTTTCACAGGTATTCTTCAACATCCAAACACATGAAGCTTTTGGGGGCATTCCTGATCCAAACTATAATAATGAGGCACTTTGAGAGTCCTTGTAAGAAGCTGGTCAAGTCCTGCTTTGACTTCTTTGATTTTGTCTAGCATAACAATAATTCCCTTGCATTTTTTAGGGTTTTTTGTTTGTTTGTTTGTTTTTTAATCGTTGAACATATTTTACCTTAAAGGTAATCAGACCAGTACCATGTTTTCGCTAATTCCAACAAGAACGGTATAGTAATGAAATAGACACACTTATTGCTGATGTGAGGGAGAACCAGGCTGGGATACGTAGTAAGTTCAATACTAGCCTTGACTACGGAGTGACACCCTGTCTCAAAAGTAAACTAAATTAAATTAAATTAAATGTTGTTAACATTTGTGACGGTCACAGAAAAAGGCCATTTTTTTCACATCCTAACCTTAAGATAGAATATTACCAGATTCAACTCAAGGTTAAGAAAACAATTGTGAGTCAAGATGCTGGATTTCTGACTCTAGTAATTCCATGTGCTTATTCTTCCACTTTCCAAATACATCAAGTGAACTCTGACAGTGCTCTTGTTCTCATTTGTCTGGTATTTCAGAATGGTGGGCATAGATTTTTCAGTTGGGAATTCCTGGAGAAGTTGGGGTCAGCTTTGCTGCAGTCCTTCAGAAGATATCTGTTTTCCTTTTGCGTATCTCTCTCTTCCCTTGTTTATATTCATCACTACTTCATCTTTTCATCAGATGAACTACGTCAATGGTATAATTTGACAAAAGTATTTAAGTACATGCAACAGACAAAGATCTGGGAGACGATCTATCAAGACCCACAAAGTTCAAAATTGACTTTATTTATAGCTATATTTCATAGATAATGTCCTCTGTACATAGAAAATCAGTTTTTTATTAGAGAATTCAAAAACAGTGTTTGCACCAAGAGTAGTCTCTGGAACTGAGTGGGCTCTACAAGTTACATCTCCAGAGTTAGGGGGTTCTAGGTTTTCAGTCATTCAGTTCTTCTACAGTCAACCAAAGATGATTTATTTCTAGAAGTAGAGCCACATGAAATGGAAATAGTGTTATTATAAAATCTGTGAGTCGTCCTCCAGCTTTCTAGTAAAGTTATTACTTCACATGCTGAGAGTTCGTATTTGAATTGTTTTGCAATGCATCTTTTTCTTTTGGTGGTGGGGAGGAAGGTACAGTGGTTAGTTTGTTGTTGTTTTTCTCCATCTTCTATTTGTAGATTTCTTGTTTCTCTTCAGAGAATCTTGAGGGGGCTGGAGAGAGGAGGTCTTTGATGTATGGGGCAAACACCTCTTGCTCAGTAAACGAAGAAGAGGCTTTCCAATGAATCTTGGATAACACTATTAACTCTTCAAAGAGAGATGCATTTTGAATTAAAATGATGCAAAAGATTGTATCTTAGGTCAGGGTTTTTCAGTAAAGTTTAGTAAAGCTTTTATAACCACATCTAGTATCTGGAAGAAACACGAACAGGAGGTCAGAGGGGAGAGATTCAAAGAGTTGTTTGAGGGCTTCTCCTAACCACTTACTCTGAGGCAGGAGGTGAAGGTCCTGTGTCTCCCAGAAGATAGGAATTGTACTTACATAGGTTCTTGATGAAGGCGGGAATGGGCATAGGAGATGATACGGAGCCTTACCTTTTCTAAGTAATTACTGGGAAACATTTCTCTTGTCCACTGCAGAGATTTAAATACAGCTTTCGGACCCTAAATTATTAATATCAGCCTTGGGGACTAGCAGATACAGCTTGGAAGGAGAACATACCCAAAACAAATTGCTCCTATGGCTATGTTGGTTATTAAAAATTAGATTCTGACATAATGCGTCCAGGTCAAGAGAACAAACTTACAAACCATGACAACTGAGGTATTTTTTCCTAAGCTACATAAGGCTAATGGTTCTGGAGTAAATTCTTGTGAGCTCACTACCCACTTACCTAGCTGATAAGAAGCATGTAAACTAATCTTTCCAGCAAAGCCAGAGATCCTCATTATCTTCCCCGCTGCATGCCATAGGAAGGAAGGCTGAGGTGATAGTGGTACCAGTGAGGCGGGGTGGCCAGTGATGGATCGCCTTGCCTGGCTCTTGTGGGCAGGGGAGAGGAGTTCACTTGACCCACCAGGAGAGCTTGATGGATGACAGAGCACACACACAAGCAAGTGAAAGTTAAGCCGGTAGTGCATTGAGAAGAACGTGGCAAATAGAAGGCTGGGCCACCGCTGCCGTGAATGACGATGACTTGAGTCAGGTTCCTTGTACCCTTCTTTCACTTTCTTATCTGTTCTGGTCTCTCCTGATCCTACCCAGGGGTGTTTTTTTTTTCCTTTTTTCTTTTACAGTGATTTATTTTCTGAGCATGCGTGCTCCCATAACACACTACGTTAAAATAAGATTCAAGAACCTGCATGCATATATATGACATACAAATGATGGCATAAAAAAGAGGCGCCATCAGGGTCACATGACTGCCTTTATTGTTCCTGTACTGTGCATAGGAAAGTCCCTTTTGGGGTGTCTGTTTGCTTCTTTTTCCTTACCTGGTCTTTGTTCTAATTGATTGGTTAAAGTGACCTCTTTCCAGGCCACAGGATTATCCTTCAAAGCCTGGGCAAGTATTGAATTAATTTATATACAAGATTGATAACATATATTTCTTACCAAATTTGCGTGTTACTCTTTTTAATTTAAGCCTCCCTGATTGGCCCTCTTACCCTGACTTTCTCTATTAATGTCTACCTATTCTTAACAATAGGGCACTGCGAGAAAGAAGCCAGACATATTTTTAAAGAATAGAACAGCTTTTAGCCATTTTTCAAGTAACTTTTTCTATTCTTCCTTCTAGGGAGATGAAAGAACTAAGGGAATGTTGATAGTTTTGTTTATTCATTCATGAATTTTCAGGATATGATTAAGACTTACTATGTTTTTGATTTTTCATAACATGTAAAATAAATATAAAGATGGCTCTACTAAATTTCATAACCAATATTTCTATGTATCCCATTAAGATATCTCAGAATACTATTTTTAAATTTTTTTCCTGCAGTTCTATTTAGTAGAATTCTCCTGATTATAATTCATTTTCTTCTAAGCTTCTTGGTCTCTACCTAGATGAGAACTACACTGTGATTACTTACATTGCATTTTGTAATCAGTTTAAATGCTAAAATTTTATTTCTGTTATATAATCTATTAGAAATTTATCCCAGCTTTCATTACCTTCTGTACAAATAAATTCTAGCTTGACCTTTACTTTATTAATCAGTGCCACTTAAGACTACAATATATCTGAGTCATAATATTGATGGCTTGTGGGAAGAGATACTTGTAATTTGCACAATGATGTCTGAATTATCATGTAAGTGGAATTATTCAGGATCAAAATATAAGTTTGTAATATTAATTTCATTACACAAGAGCTCAGTTTTGACTTGATAGCACTCTTTATTATGCAGAGAAAAAGGTCATTCTGTACGAAGTCTAAAGAAGAATTTAAAAAAATTACAGACAAAATGAAGCTTGTCCAAATTATCATGTGCATCAGGTTCCTGTGTTTCCTATTGGGAAAGAAGCTAGGTAAAATTGGTCAGTGGCTCTCAAAAGGGTCATAATTCATTCAATATGTTGTTTTGTCTTTCAAAGGAAAATTACTATTAAAATGAAAGTGAAATTTTCTGTACACATTGAAAAAGTTAATTCATTCCTCATCATATAATAAAAATGAAAATTTGATTTTGGTATATAAATACATTGCCATGTTTTGTTATCTGTGTTTTCTAACTTGAATACTATTTGAAAACACAATGTAATTGTGGTATCTTTTCAATTTTTACATGCCTGATTGGGAAAAGATTGCATCTAACCTGCAGCTGAAAAATAAAATCAATTATTAAAACAAGACAGATCGCAAAGCCCAAAGTAGTAGAGTATCGAAAACTTCAATATTACAATGGTATCATTCAGGCCTATGCACTGCTTATCATGTGACAGATTAACATGGAAATATTGCCATATATTATATAGCGATTGTATAAGACATTCTAAACAGTGTTCAGCTGTGCCTCATTCCAGAAGAATTCATGTCATCAGAGGCCTAGGTCTGTGTCACTTGATACAGTTAGGGCTGCAGGTGTCAGAGTGATGGCTCGGGTTTTTTCCAAAGTCATAAAAGACTGGCCTTCTCTGAAGTGGCTCAGAATGAGTAGTTCACACCACTCACTTGGAAAATGTGCAACAGAAACAGACAGATAAAAAGATCTCCGGCTGCATTCCAATGAAATTAGATCCAGCAAAGCTTTGCTTCCTCTGGGCTGCCCGGAGGTCAAGGTTGCTCAAGCCGAAGTACGATTTGGAGGCAGAAGGCAGGAAGGAGCCCGCAGATGAGAAACATTTCTTTCCTCTTGACTGTTTCAAGCAGCAAAGGCTTTGCTATATACATTTTAGGCAATCTAACCCTTCTGTGTTTTCCTAATTAATTATACCCAATCGTAGTGCTTCTCTCCTGTGCTTTTAGTCTTCACTATCCCCAACTTCCCACTGTTTTCTTTTTTCCTTTAAGTTTCTCTTCCCTGGGGTTGCTCCTCCTAAGAACATCAGTTTGAAAATTTGACAAAAGTTGTGTTTCCTGGCAAACCTATCAAAGACCAAGTGTGTAAACTTTTTTTTCTGCTTTTGAATATCACATTGATAAGAAATTCAAAGCTTCTATGGAGTGCTTTATATTATCACTGTACTAAATTATAATTTCCATAGTGATTTTTGACACCTTTGTTTTTGTTACCTTTTGAGAAAGCCAAGAAAAATAAGAGCGATGTCAGGCTATGAATGAGAAATTTTCTAAAGAAGTTCATTGTCCTTTGCCTTGAAAATATAAGTAAATAATATTTTGAAAAGAGTTACCTTTAATATGTAGTGTAGAGAAGCAGCTTTGTAACGCTCAGTGTAAAAAATCTCAGAAAAATATTTTAATACCCAATTATTATTTAAACTCTGATCTTTTAGAAAAAGGCACTGAGCAAAGGACAATTAAGCATTGAATTCTGTGAGTGGTTTTGGGATAATATCAGCCAATTAAAGATAATTCCTCACACTGGTATACAAGCACAGTAAGGATGCTCTTTGAGAGACTTGTCTTTATAGCCCATAGAAGGTGTGTCATAAACTACCTCTGCTAGTCTTTCTGCAAGTTGAATGAATGGCCTCGTATCAGCAAAAATGTCTGTGTTGCATACCACACCCTCAGCGTTATTTGGAAGCTGAGATGATAAAACTACAACATATGTGCAAAAAGAAAAGAAAGAAAGAAAGAGGTAACTCCCACTTCCAAGTTCTCAGGTGTCCCCCCATTCCCCTTGTGCCACAGAAAAGAAGCACTGTCAAAAAGCCACTGATTCACTATGGCAGGAAATGAAAAATGATATTTAGCGCATAGTAAAAACATTAGTAGTCCCAAATATGAAAATTATAAAGAAAGTAATATCAGGTTCTGAGCCATAAAGAAACAATTTCAAAGTACTAGACAGAAGAAAAAAATGGGTTGGGCAAGTGATTGACACAGACAGGGTCCACTTAATGACCCAAGCTGATTCAAAATTACAGTCAAAATGGAAAGGATTTAAGTGGCAAGCATAGCTTATTTATTTTAGAGGACAGAAAAACTGCAAAAGAAGAAACCTGTCGACAAACCCATGACAAGGAAACAAAATAATAGGGAAATTGAGAAGAATGAAGGACAAAACTGAAACTACTGTTCGGATGAATCATGATTCTTCTCCTATGGTACAAAACAAACAAGTCCTGTAAATTACCCAGACACAAAAGGAGTTCATCAAATTAGGATTACCTAGAACATAATGTTGTAATAATGTTAAAGTCCATAAAGAAGTATTGTAATGAAGCAAATGTGTGTGTGTGTGTATGTGTAAAAATAGAAGAAAATGATCATTCATATTTCAAACAAATATTTCTAAAACTAGGTTAGAGAAGATGGTCATAATGTAGAAATTCAAAAGTAAAGAAAAAATGAATCCAAATAAGTGCATATCTATAATACATATTATCACACACGCACACACACACGCGCACACACACACACACACACACACACACACACACACACACATTTCTTCTTTTTATAGATCAGATCTCAGTGTGTATTCTAGGTTGGTCCTAAACTCACTAGGTAGCCCAAGCCCTCCTTGAACTCATGACAATCCTCCTGTGTTAGCTCCCTGAATGCTGGGATTACAGTCATGTGCCACCAAGCCCAGCTAGGGTGTTTAACCTGGGCCTTGTACTTCCAACTCAAGTGCTTTCATCACGAATCAACAGCTCTAGCACCAAATGTAAATACTAAAAATAATTAATTTACCGCAGGAATGAAATAGTTGGGAAAACTTCATGATTGAATGATAAATATAAGTTTCTCAGTGGAGGACATACCTAAATTAAAATTTCATACTAAACATTGGAGAGACTTAAGAGACAAAATGAATAAAAAAAGACATAAAAAGAAGGGAATGAAAGGATTGGCAGAGAAAATTATGAAGAAAGCCAAGAAGAAATAATGTCAATATTATGAGTATTCTTTACTAAGGAATAATGACTAAAAGCAAATATAAACTAGAATGAGGCAGAATTGAAAATTACCATGAATAATTGAATAAAGATAAAATAGAATAACAAAACACATTTCCATTAATTCCTCTCAAAATACCTTTTTTAAACACACTTAGTCTGTTGTTCTTGCAGATACATCTTTCCCGAAGCTCTGTTTTTTGCATGTCTACTTGAGTTGCTTTGATTGCCTTGGTAATCTGAATTCATTCGAAATGTTTAAGATTCTTGACTATTTTGACTCTGGAGAAGAGCCGAAGGTAGTGTGTCAGAACCCACAAAGAAGTCAGAGGAAATCACACTGTTGTGTGGTTAAGAACCTGCATTTTCATTGTGTGGCAATAAATACTGGAATTCACCAAATGTTTGATCATTGCTCATAAAGACACAAAGTTTTAAAACATTTCTGGTTAGTACAAAATGAATCTGAAGAAATTTAAAAGAGCATAGGAATCTAGAGAAGATGAAAGCATTGTGGAAGTTCTCGTTTTCCTTCATTTATAAATTCAATATGGTTTCAATAAAAATCTAAAAATATACTATATAGTGTAGGCTAACATTTTGATACAAATATTTATGAGGAAATAAATATGCAAGAAGAACCAAGAGAGTTTTAAAAATAAAAATACAAAAGGGTGAGTGATTAACCAGTCATTAAAACATAGCACAAAACTGTGCAGTTCCAAAAAGCATGGTAATGGGAGAGACAAAGAGATGGTAGAGCGGAAAGTCTAGACTTGTATCAAAATAACTGATGTGGAATGAAGCTACAGAAAGAAGAAAGATTGGCTAAAATCAACCTAACAATATAGAACTGGAACCTCAGATAAACAAATACGTTTATGTTATTAAAATAAGTAAGTAGATGGATGAATACATACAGATGAAATCTGATTTTTAAAAACTACAATATTTAACATCGGAAGAAAAGGCAAGCGATGATTTCTCAAGAGAAGGGCAAATTGTCAAAAATGATGAGCATCATTTGTGAAAAATTTCCAGACAGAATGGCGTTATGAAGAAACACATGCAGATGAGGACACAGGAAAGAGAAACTATCCCACTTTTGATTGGAATGTAAATTAGTATACTTACTAGAGAAAATATTGTGAAAATACCTCAAAAAATCAAACAAGTGTAACTTTCATATGTTGTAGCTATACCATTGCTCATCGAAGCAGCGTACTTACTTACCAATGTTTGTGCTGACAGTACTCATAGTAGTCAAGTTTATATACATAGGCATATATAATATGTGAGTTTATATATAATATAAATTTATATAATATATGTAATTAATATATTATTCATATATCTGTATTCTCTTGAAGTTTGTTGAGTATATGCATTTAAATATATATATATATATATATATATATATATATATATATATATATATATATATATATATATATATATATATATATATATATGAATATTGTCTAGCGAAAACCAAAACCAAACAGAAACATCGCTGGTTATGGTGGTACATGCCTAAAATGTACTAGGAGGCTAATAGTGGAAGTTGGCAAGCTAAAGATAAGTGTGAGCAAGTCAGTGATTTAGCACGAGTTTCTCAGAAAATAATTAAAACTAGTTAATTAAAATTAGTTAATTGAAACTTCAGAGAGTGTAACTCAGTATGAAGGGCCTGGGTTCAATATCAAATACTGAAAAATATATGTGTGTGTGTGTGTGTGTGTGTGTGTGTGTATACATATCTATACACACATATATTTACATATGTATATATACATATTTATATATACACACATATATTTGCATATATAGATATAGATATATATCAGAAAAATAGTTCAAGTAAAATGGATGGAAATCAAGATCATCCTTTGAAATAAAGCCAGATTCAGAAAGACAATTCTCATGTGTTTTAGACTATTTTGTAGTTAGAAGGTAGAAGAAAATAAGGATGACATGAATGTGGATGGGAGGCTAGCAGGGAAAAGGAAGGACGCAAAGAAGAAAGTGAAAGTAATAGGAAGGTGGGCATGACCAAAAAGTCTTAAGTGCAAAATTGGTAATGTTTCTATGAAACACATCGCTTTTTAAGTTGAAAGTGTTCTAATAACATATTAAGATGCAACATGTTGGTTCCAAGGAAAAATGTTCCCCTTTAACAATCAAAATTTGGAACCATTAACAAGTCGAATAACCAGTATTGGAAAACTCTTGGTTTGAGGTTTATAAGCACGTTTAAAGTGAACTCAGCAAGCTTCAAGGGAACACAGAGATGCAGATTCAGAACCCTAAAGGAGAAACTTAACAGGGAGAAGAAAATCAAAAGTAAATAAATAAATAATTCTTCGGCTGAAAAAGGCACTAAGCAAAAGAAAAATTAATTATAATAGACATCAAAAGTAACTGGATCTAACAGAAAGAGGAATTAGAGAGATCAAAGGCAGCCCCGTTGCTAACACCCATTGAGAAAGGAAAAGAAATAAAATGAAGAGAATTGAAGAGAGCTTGGGGAATATTGGAATAGCAGTAAGACAAAAAATACTCAGGTGAGTGGGATTCAAGAAAGATGAGAATACCGAAGGGGTCGAAATCTCAAGGAAAACTTGGAAGAAACATTTTCAAACCCAAGGATAGACATATCTAGGTACTTGAAGGTCACCTGTCAGATTCAGCTCCATTAATTTATCCCAAGACACATTATACACAAGCTCTGAGGAACAGCATAGAAGTAGTCCAATACGTTAAATAGCAAACTTTCCAAAGATGACTTAAAGGCCGTGAGAAAAAGGCATGAAATATTGACTTCTTTGAAGTAAAAAATCCCATAAATGGAGACTACTGTACACAGCTTAGAAACAAGGAAAGAGAAGACATTCCCAAAGAAATAGCCATTGAGAGAGTAAAACTTAGTATAGCCGTGAAAATATAGACAAATTTAGAATGCTTAATTTTTAGAAAATATGGTTCATATTTTATATAAAATGCATACTTTTAATAAAAACAAGAGTGACTGTTATTGGGTCAGTAAGAAGGGTAAAACGTCACATCACAAGTTCAAAAGAGAAAAGAATGCAGTTCCAGCATGGAATATAATTATTAGTGTAGGTTTTGATTTTGTTTTGTTAATTTTCTTACTTGTGTAATACTGCTATCATTTCAAAATAGTCTGTTACAATAAAAAAATGATTTTGAAGCCTCAAGGTAACCATAGGGCAGAAGTGTGTCATAGAAAAAAAACTAAAAATAATAAGCAAAGAATCAAAATGTAAAATAGAGTAAATAATAACAAATGATGGTTTGTGAGGACATAGAAAAAACTGATAAAATTAGAAAATAACTTATTAAACATTTTCCCATTTTATTAATAAGTATATATGCAATACCCAATGTTTATTTTGAACTTGAGTGTTTTGTGCACATATATATGGCTTCAAAGTTACAAACCCTTCCCCTATCCCTTTTTAACCCTCACACAGACTCCCTCTTCTCCCTGAATCCCACTGCTATGGTTTGGATCTTGGGTGTCCCCCAAAAGCCTCATGGATTTGGAACTCTCTGTTACTAAGAGGTAGAACTTGTCCGGAAGAAGCAGTCAATTTGATAATATTGAGGAAGGGCACCCAGGCCAGTTTTCAGATGTTTGTTACCGACTCTTGGGCCAGGAAGTGAGGGAACATTACTCTCCCTGGGTGTGGGGAGCCCTAATAAATAAAGAAAGGAAAAAGAAACATTATTGCAGCTTCTTCCTGGGAAAGCCCTAGCCTTTGCCTGAATCTTCAGAGTCACCAGACTTCTTTCTGCAATGGGGTGAGCAGCTCTCCTGCCTTCATCCCTACCACCTGCCTCTGCCATTGCTGGCCGACTCCCAGTGAGGCTTGGGAAAACCTAGGAACTGTGAGTTAAATAAGTCTTTCCTCCCTTAAATTGCGGTACCCTGATATTTTGTCACAGCAACAATAAAGTAACTAACGCATCAACTATCCCCTACCCCCACTCCCATTTTGTGCTATGAAATGACTGTATTCTGGGTTTCTCATATTAGAGAAACCTGTTCGATATTTAACCTTCTGTGTCTGACTCACTTCGGTGGGCACGATGGTCTCAAGTTGAGTCTGTTTGCCCACAAAACCTCAAAACTATCTGTTTTTATAAGATGAGTAGTACTCCGTTGTGCACGTATACCACAATTTATGTGTCCGTTGGTCTGTTGATGGGTATTTTGATGTCTTCCACATTTTCGTTATTGGGAGTTGTGCTGCTGTGAACATAGGTATACATATATCTCTTTTATATGATGCATTTAACTATTTTGGAAAGATTCCCAGAAAATATATTGCTGGATCAAAGGGGATATTTACTTTCATAGAAAGATTTTAAAAGACATTATTTATTTTAAAAATTACCTTGAATATTAGCAGTAATATTATAAGATGGAGTGACTGAACAGATGGAAAATGTAATATATATATTTCATTTTAATTCATAATTTGTTTTTATTTAATTATTTATTTATTTTGAGATAAGGTCTTGCTCTGCAGCCCAGGATGGTCCTGAACTCACTATCTATATACCAGATTGATCCTGAAATCCTGAATACAGCCCAGGTCTGGCCCCAAATTCAGAGCAATTCACTTGCCTCAGTCTTCCAAGTGAGTGCTAGGAGCACAAGCAGATTCACTAGGCCCAGCTGATTTTTATAAAGTGTTAGGAAATCAAACCCAGGGCCTTCTACTTGCTAGGCAAGCATTCTATCTGCTGAGCTGTGCTGGCAGGCTCACAAGTATATTTTTCTTGCAAGATATCCACTTCACCTTTAAGGACTCATGTAGTCTAAAATTGAAGGGATGAAATAAGATATCACAGAAAAATGAAACCCTCCAAAAAGCAGGCATAGCAATATTTCTATCAGATAAGACAGACTTTAATTCAAAATCAGTAAAAAGAGATAAGGACATTCTATGATGATTTTAAAAAATCAGTTCAGTAAATAAAAATAACAAACCTAAATATACATGCACTCAGTATCAGAGCGCTCACGTTTGCAAAGCAAATTTCAGTACTCCAAAAATGAAAGACAAATTCCAATACAAAAATAGGGGACAACAGCACATCAGTTTCAAACACGCATAGACCATTTGCGGGGTGTGTCCAACCGGAAACTTGCTGGGGTATTTTTTTTGTTGTTGTTGTTCTTGTTGCTATTTTTTTTAAATGAAGCTTTTCTTTTAATTTTTCCTTCTTTTTTATTTCAAGTGAAGAGTGTTGAGTGTTTTGGATCAGGAGTCTTCTTTTCCTCCTCCTCCTCCTCTTCCTCCTCCTCTTCCTCCTCTTCCTCCTCCTCCTTCTTCTTCTTCGTAACATTAAAGATAAGGTGAAAATGGCAGTCTGCAGATTAAGTTCACCTAGCTGAAGAGAAAATCAGCCAAGTATTATTAAGTACATTTCAGTTTCTCCTAGATCAAAGGGATGTAATGGAAATCTATAGGTATTTCATTAGAAAAGTGAAATGTAAGTTTTTATCGTAACAGTACATGAAACATTCTATAGAGTAGATCATATGACAGTTCACCCAAAGTCTCAACACATTCAAATAATTGGAATCATATTGTGAGCTCTATGCAACAAAACAAGAACTCAATGGCAAAAAAGTCTAGAAACCTATTTAAATGATGAAAATTAAACATTTTTTTTCTTGAGCAGACAATGAATCAATGAGGAACCAGAAGGAAATTCAAAGATTTCCTAAAAGAAATGAAATAATAATAATTCAGTTTACCAAAAGACACATGACACACACACACACACACACACACACACACACACACACACACAAACACTGGGAAAGAAATTAACTAGAAATTGATATCCTCTTCAAATGCAGACAGTTCTCCAATAAACAATATATTACCATATTTCAGAAAGCTAGGGAAATGCCTGTCTAAAACTGAGCAGAGGAAGAGCAACAATAAAGACTGAAAGTGAAGAAAATGAGATGCAATGTAAACGATACAAAAGTTCTGGGGTGCAAGTATCTGATTCTATTTTAAAAAATGCCTTAGAGACCATGTGGTTTGGGGAATCAGAGATCATCTCTGCCCTCCTCCCTTTCTGAGAAATGCATCTCTTTCCTATCGGTCCATTGCCCCTCTTTCTACCCTGTTGCCTGCGTGTCTGTAATGGGTTATGAAGTTTGGAATTGGTGTATATATAAAAAATAGTAATAATTTAAAAAATAAAAATAAGGAAAAATAACTAAAATACAGAGAAAGAAGAATGAGTTTAATAAAAACATGAAAAGGAACAAATTGCAACTAATATCACAAAAATATAAAACATCATAGAGAATATCATGAAGGTCAATATATCATAAAATTTCTTTTTTTCTTTCTTTCTTTCTTTAATGTATTTATTTTTGAGACAGAGTTTCTTTCTGTTGTCCAGTTTAATCTTAAACTCCCAGAAACCCAGTGCTGGGTTTACAGGTGTGTGCCACCGCACCTATTGTATATGGTGTTGGGAAATTCCGCTGGAGGCAGTGCTCTTGGCAGGCAGGCAGGCACTATAATTGCTACACTCCACTCAGGGGCAGCTGGCAGCAATGAAAGTACGTGGCAGAGGCAGAGGGCGAAGCAGCTCCTTAAAACATCACAAACACGAAGTCAAGTCTCATCAAGTCCAGAATCTACCGTGAGGAAAAAAGCTGTAGCAATCTTTCTTCTTCCTCCCTGTTATGTAGTTCAGGTTCTCAGTTGGGCCTCCCAAATCTTGGTGGGTGTTGTTTCACCGTTTGCTGGCCTACAAATCACTCACAGGCTAATCCAGACTGGTTCCTAATTGCCTAATCAGGTGTGGTTCCTAAACGCTAATACAGGTGTGGTTCCTGATAGCCTCAAGTTGTCAAACTGTGATTGAGACTTTAAGAACAACCTGAAAGACCAATAATAATGACGTTAAATCATTGGTAAAACATCATACCTCAAAATTTCAAAATCAAATAGCTTCACAGCTAAATTCTACCAAACATTTTATTTATTTATCTATTTAAAGACAGGTACTCTCTCTGTAGTCCAGGCTAATTCTGAGCTCACTATGTAACCCAGACTAGCCTTGAACTCATCATAATACTCCTTCCTCAGCCTCTTCAAGTGCTGAGTTTATAGGCAGACACCACTATGCCTGGTTTATATGGTGCTGGAGACTCGAATCCAGGGCCTTGCACTTGGAAGACAAGCTTTTTGACCAATGTGAAATTCCTCCATCCTCTACCAAACATTTAAAGAGGAGCTACTACCAATACATCTCAAAGTGTTTTAGCAAATTGTAGAGGAGTAAACTGTTCCAATCTCGTTCTATAAAGTCAACATTATTGATGCCAAAAAACAGGAATGTAACACAAACAAAAAGCCAGAAGTCAAAAGTCTTAAAGAACATGGGCACAAAAATCTTCAAAGAATTTATCCAACAGTCCAAAAGCATAGTAAAAAAAAGCACTATGTGATTTAATCAGGTAGGATTCATTTCAGGTTCTCAATAATATTTCACTGTATATAACTTAATAAATATAAGTCATGTTAACAGAATGAGCAATGGGTATCATGTAATCAAATGAGTCAATGCAGAAAAGCATTTGGTAAAATTCAGCATTAGATTTCTGATTAAAAAGAAACATATGGAAGGGAAGTATCTGAACATAATAATAAAAACATTTATAATAATCCAACATTTAACCTCATACTGTGTAGGTAATATACTAAGACTTTCTCTCTAAGATCTTTAACAAGACAAAAAAATCCCTGTTTGTTCACTTTTATTGTATTGGATCACAAGCCAGAGAAAGTAGAGAGGAGAAAAAATAAGGAACATCCTAATTGGAAAAGAAAGCATCGAAGTATCCCTGTCTATGGATGACCTAAGCTTACATAAAAAAAACTAAAAGCTAGAAATAAATATCAGTAAATATATAATAAAAACTAGATATAATATGAATATCCACTATAATAATGTAAACAAAATATAAATAAATAACTCATAAATAGGAAATCTGCAATATGCAAAATCAAGAGGCAAGCTCAGTAGATTTGTTATATACTAATAACAAATTATCTGAGGTAGATAGCAAGAAAACTCCTTTTTTACAATTGTAAAAAGAGATAAAATATCAGGAAAATTTTAAAGAACCAAAAATCTTTTCAATGAAAATTATTGAAAAGAAGCTGGTAAGTGCAGTTTCCATTCCATGTAAAGATATCTGTAGATCAGGGAACCCCTATCAAAATGTCAGCGATTTCTTCACAGGTATATTAATGTATAATCCTAAAATTTGTGTGGAGCCAAAATCATGCCAAAGTAGTCATGCACAAAGAGGACAAGAAAGAAAACATTACACTAAATAACTTCAAACTACACTACAAAGCTGTTGTAACTGAAAGAACATATTACTGGCATGGGAACACCCACATAGGCTAGTAAAATGGAATAGAAACTGCAGAAATAAAGTCACTCATGCTCAGCTCACTGATTTCAACAAAGGTAAAATGAACGTTGTGTGGAGAAAATAGTTTTTTTAATTAAAGTTAGTTGAAAAATAAAAAAAATACATGCAGAATAAAAAACTAAATTCTTACATGTCTCAGCAAGTACAATAATTCAGAATCCATTAAAAATTGAAATTGCAAAGTGTATGAAAACATCAGGTGGAACCTATGAAGCTGTTAGATGGAAACACAGGAGAATCACACTTGGACATTGGAGTGAGCAAGGAATTTTTTGACAAATTCCTCAAAACATAACAAATAAAAGCAAAAATAGACAAATGAAACTAAAGCTAATTTAAAATATAGAAAAAAATCCAATCATCAGAGTGAGAGAACTACGGAAAGGGAAAATACATTTGCACATGATAGGACTCTAACATATCAATATTCAGAATAAAAAGGAATTCTAAAAACTCAGTAACAAGAAAACTAAACAATAATAAATTGATTGAAAATGAGCAACAGACCTAAATAGACATTTCCAGACATACAGACCTTCAACATCATTAATCACCAGTGATTAGTAAAAATCCTAATAAGAGGATACTTCTCTCCAGTAACAAAAGTTCTTATAAAAATAACAAATTTAAATGCTGACAAGACTGTGGAAGGAAGGAAACCAACATACGTGGTGATGAAAATGTCCATTCATGCAGCCATCACGTAGAATTCCTCAAAAATTAAAAGCAAGAAGTGCCCTATAATTCAGGAATCTCGCTACTGTGTATATATACAAACAGAATAAAATCATTACATCAGTAAGCCCTCATTATAATTATTGCAGTACTACTCACAATAGCCAAGAAACAAAGAACCAAAGGGCCCATCAACTGAAGAATGGATAAAATACTGTGGTACAAATGCAGGATGCAGTGTTAGTCAACCATGCACAGTAAGGAAGCCCTGTCCCTTGGAGCAGCATGGAAACGGAGCTCTTTACGTTAAGTGAATTAGGACAGCCCCTGAAAGAGGGCAATTGCATCACGTGTCTTCTAGGTGGAGTCTAAAAATATTACTTTCCTAGAAATTGAGAGTAGAGTGGAGCTCACCAACAACTTGAAAGAGTGTGAAGGGGAAAAAAAAAGAACAAAGAGGTTAATCAATAAATAGTAAATTATAATTACATAGCAGTGAGAACTTATGGTGTACTATTTTACAGTAGGATGGGCAAAGATAATAAAAATATGACCTACGTTTCAGAAAGCAAGGAGAAATAGTGTGACTCCTTTCAGTGTGAAATAGGGTGTTTGGGGAGTTGGATGTATTTAATCCAATTTAAGTATTACCAAATTTATACAGGTAGAATAATGTCACATGATATATATTATAATTTTATATTTTCTTTATCAACTAAAGATATTTAAGTTTGCAAAAGAAAATTGCTTTAATAATGTGCTTTTAACTAAAACATTCATTAGTAAAATAATAAAAACCTACCTTATTTGAAAAATTTATAAAAAGAACTTGAAGAAACATTTAAATCCAAGAACAATTATAACAAAAAACATTCAAAATAACTCAAACTTCTTTTTCTAGGTTTCATTTGGAGTCTGAATATTTATAATAACTCTGATTGTGTTATTAATACTTTACTTTTACATACTTAGTCAAGAATTTTTAACTTACTATGTGGCCTAGCACAGAGCTTACTCTTGTCTACGTTAGCAAATTAAGTAAAAGCAATGCATTAGTCAATTAAAAAGATGTTTTATAATACTTTGAATTTCTTTTTCTTTTCAAAATGAACTCTTTAGTAGCAATCAAGTTCATTAACACCTTCATCACCATAATTAGTTACCATTTGGAGTGTGCTCCTGTGAAGACATTTTATATCTACTCTTTGTTAATAAAAGGTAACAAATACAGTTGTCTTAACTACAATACCATGCTGTAAATTGTGGTAAGAATTAATTCATTTAATTACCAAAAATTTAGATCCATTGAAAAACTTTTCCTCTGACTTTGATTCAGTGATTTTGACTTCTCTCTATCTATCTATCCATCCAACATCCACTTATCTCTAAAGACATTGAAATAAGTACTTTGAGAAAATATCAGTTATCAAAATATTACTCTAAATTGTTTTTGTTATCATTTCCATCTGTACCTTACAGTATCTGTAGCTCGACAAAGACACTTGCTTTCTTTCCAACTGGTTGTATCTTCTTTGATTTATCTTTGTTGACAGTAGTAGAATTTAATCAATTTAGTAAATTTAAAAAAAATTGTTTTATTGTTTTTTCTCTACAGTCATGTTTTACACATTTCACTGATGCTGGATTCATCTTTATTATTTCTTAAGATTAAAATGAAACACAAAATAATTCTTGCTGGTTGCTGAAGGTGGAAATTTAAATGATTGATTTTTAGTGCTCTCAGTTTCCCTGGTGTAGCTGCATCCCACTCTAGGCCTCATGGTTCCACTCTGTAAGGCAAGAAAGTCTTTGCGATGCAAAGAAGAGGTTGCCTGAGTTAAAGCTGCTTTAGGTGTGATGGTGTGATGTATTTGATGCATGTTTCTTACCAGCTAATAGGAATCATAATGGGGGAAGTTCATTCTCAGGTCTCATAAAGAAGAGCTCTTTCAGTGTTGGGTGGCTTTTTATTGTCTTTGGGGAGTCTCTTGTTGATGCAGCTGTGTTACCTGGTATTACTAATGGGAATCCTGTTTGCTTTGGGGGAATGAAACTGCTTAGTTGGGCTACTTGGTTGTGCCTGACAGGAAATGCTAAACCTGTCTTTCCATTGGTTCTTTAGCAGGGGAGGGGTGTCCTAACATGCCTTTTTTGTGTGTTATTTGTATCTTATGATCTTTAATCATTCGCCTTCTTTTTACCATTCAGAATTCTCTTTCAGTTTCCTCTCGTAATGTCTCTGGAGTTAGTGATTGGAATTATTGGAGAGGAGTAGAGAAACAGATATGTGCCAGCTGGCACAGACCAGAAGCTTGATACAGCTTCTCATTAGACTTATAATACAAAGAATCATTATGGTTTTTTCTAGATAAAATTTAGAGAAAAGACTAGTCATTTATAATTATTCATCAAATTAGCATTCCCAATGAATGTATTTAATTACTTCCTCAATATTTGACTTTCCATTTGGTACATCTTCTTTCACAGTGAAATATTTCCTTTAGGATTTCTATAGTACAGAACCACTAATATCAAGGGTTTTTTGTTTTTGTTTTTATTTTTAATCCCAAAATATGGTTATCATGGTTGAAGAACATTTTCATTAGATTTAGAATTCTAATTTGAGTCTTTTTGTAGCATTTTAAAGATTTTGCATCATCAACTTCTGACGGTCATTATGTTTATAACAGAAAAAATAACACTATATGAGGTTAACATAGACCACACTTATTAACATAAAACTATCTACATATTACAGACTGTAGATTAACAGGATTGAATACATTTTAACGTGTTATTACTTTTTAAAAATTTGACTATAGTTGACATAGTCATATTGTAATTAGACAAGCAATGTGAATTTTGTTAAAATCTCTGGAAGTTGTGTTCACAGTACATAGAGTTTGAAACTTTTACATTTTCTTTTATTTCATAAAACTTAGCTCTTCTGTGTTATGGCATGCAAGCCTATTGAAATTAAACAAGCAAAATATATATCAAATATTGCAAGATTCATTAAGTATAAATGTCAAATTATGACTTAAAGATTTGTGAATCCAAAGAGTTGAGCTTACCTTTACAGCCATATTGTGATATCAGAACATCAGTAAAAAATCCTAGATTGAGAAAGAAAAATGCAATTCCTTTCTGTCTTTGAACTTTAATTATGCCTTTACTCCTCTTTAATTTGGGGCCATTAATTTTAATTTTTTTCAAACATCATCTCACTTTGTAGTCCACACTGGTCTTGAACTCATCATGTAGCCATGGCTTACCTTGAATTCACAGCAATCCTTTTATCTCAGCTTCCTGAATGCTGCAATTATAGATGTGTACCACCATGCCCAGCTAATTCTTATGTGCACCTGGAGAATCCAACCCAGGGTCTTGGACACTAAGCTGTTGCTCTGAGCACTGAAATATGCCTCCAGCCCTGAAGCAATTAATTTAAAGATTTTAAAGCTCAGTTTTCTTTCCTGTAAATATAAATATTAATATATAATGTCTAACATATAGTAGTTGTTCCTACTATCTAAATATAAAAGAATACACGCTGAACTATTTTGTGAACTCTCTGAAGATATATAGCATTCACCTGCAAAATTCATAATTTTTCTGTGAATGGATTGGGAACTGTAGAATTTTGAAGGCATAGTTCGAAACTGGAACAAATATAGCTCTTCATAATTTCATTGGTTTGTCCATTAAGTTGTATCAGTAGAGCCTACAATAACATACTGAGATTGCACCGTTTGCCAAATATTGGTCTGAGATTCAAATTAAAACTAGGCACAATTCCCACCTCAGAGAGACTCACATATGGTGGGGGAGATGAAAGAAAGAAATAAACAAGAAAATGTTTTAATACAACCATAAAGATGTGAAACACCGGGAAAGATTGCAGTCTGAAGCAGCTAGAAGAGCATAATTAGCCGAAATATGGGACCTCATTGTAAACTCAGGGGAAGCTCCGATCTGCCCCAGGTCAAGTCATCATGCTCCTGCTGAGCACCCTGCTCCTAGAAGCAGCATCACAACATCTGCAACTTATTCCTCATGTTCCAGCTCTGAAACAGCAGTGTTGGTTCCAGAGCTTGCCCGGCTTTGGTATTTCTCCTGTCTGATGCATAATTTGTCTCTATTTTGTCTTTTTGACATATAGCGACTTATTAATGAGACACAGGATGTACTCATTGTCACAGAAGAGGCTACAGCACGCATTTTTTACACAGTAGTTGTTTGTATTCTTTAATTTATAACCCACATAAGTTATAGAGAGGGAACTTTCTCCAAAGTTTAAATTTTCATCTGAAACAGTAACGATGATATATGTGAAACACCTATATGTAACATCTGGCTAACTTAATCTTTTTAATACTTTTTTATTATATTGATTCATTGAACAATGAAGTGGAAGAAGGGGAATGAGTAACTCAAGACCTTCAGTCAATGTTTTCTGTGATCTGAGGCAAAACAGATAAATATGTTATTTATCATTTCTCCCTTTATAAAGTATGCTTCCTTGGTGATGGTTGTAATTACTATTTGAAAGATCCAGGTAAAATAACCTGGCTTCTGTAAGTAAATCTGTTGATAAGATCAATAAACCTTACTCCTGTCTTCATTATTAGCTCAGCATCTCCATCCTGTGATGTCAAACGATAACTTCAAGCAGTTAGGTCTACATAAAAAATAAATTGTACTTCAGTGTTCAGCGTTTTGAATTATGGAAAATAACTTTATTTTTCCCCAAAGAGCATAATACAATATTTTATTTGTTTGGTAATTGACAATGTATGATGTTCCATTAAATTTGAAAGATGTTGAAACAGAAATCATGTTAAATTTTTATAGATTGCTTGATATAACTGACTTTCTAGAGTCCATAATTGAGGGTCAAAACTTGAATATGTAAAGATTTTCTATTTGAAAATGTGAATTCACTTCTTTGTTTTACACATTTTAAGAGTTTTGGCACAATAAACGTTTTCATTTTTATTTATAACAAGATTATGAAAGAAAAATAATGTTGAGCTTGTATTATGGACTTAAAAGCAATGTTTCTGTGTAGACTGTTGAAAGAAACACCTGTGTTGTCAGGTGGTGTCTTTTTTTTTTCTTTTTTGTTACTGTGATAAATACTTGAGCTACTCAACTTACAATGATAGAAGGCACATTTGGGCTCACAGTGCTGGAGGTTAAATATCCTTATCTCTTCCTTTGTTGCTTTAGGTTTGTGGCCTCACATCCTGGCAGAAAGTTTGGTGGAGGAAAACCCTTACCTAATGGTTGGGAAGTAAAAGAATTTGGGAAGATGTCAAAGTCAGGATCCCACAATGCTTTGCAAGGGCACCTAACCAGTGACAGAACAGCATCCCACTAATCCTACCAGTTCCATTTCTAACCATTCTACCACTACCCCATAGCTCAATGCCAGGACACAGCAGCCAGTGTCTTTCTTACTCTTGCCAATGTTCACAAAATAGCACCTTCTGTTTCTTAACTGTTCCTTCGCTCCTTAAAAAATACTCAAAAGAAGTCAAAGCTTCTACTTCTGACAATAAGCGTGGTTGCTATGGAAATAATTATGACTTTTGGTGTGAAAGGGATAAAAAGGCTGGAGAATTTGAAATGTTAAGAAATAAATACACCATTATCATGCAAAACTGCACAGTATAAAGAGATATTTTAAAAGTATATAGTGAATTAATCAGAATTGTTTCTAAATAGAGCATTTTCCAAAATCTTTAAAGTTTTGCCAGCTTCCAAACTTAAATGAGTTCAGAAATCTAACAGAGCTTTTGAGTGTGGGAATCTTACCCTTGCTTGTAACACACTCATAACTAGAAGTAGGAGATGTTAAAAAATTAAATTAGTTTTTTTAATAAAATGATTATTCTGATTACCTGCACAGCTAATACATGGTTGTAAAAATAACCTATATATTATTTTCTGTTGTTGTATATGAATTTATTTTGACACTTTAATGTTGTTGTGTTCTTCCCAGTCACCGTGCATTGAAATAACTTATGCATGAAATAGTGCCAGTGTAATCATTTCTTTTAATAATATATGCTCATCTATATAATCAAAAGTGGGATCTCTTCTACCTCCTCCAGCAGGCAATACCCATTAAGTATGTTTTATAGAAATTACCCATGGAGCCAAAGGCCCGCATCCATTGGTGTAGTTTGCAAAGTATTCATTTAACAGGGAAATTTACACTTAAACCTTTTGCTTAACTCTATGTTGTGTTACCCTTCTATATTAGTACGTAAGAATTTGACACACTTTATTAAGTGATGGCAGAGTATCAACACTGTGGACACCTTATGATTAATTCCTCAAAACACTATTTATATTAATAATTTAAAATGCAAAACTCTGTTTCTGGAAACTAATCATGTGGTCACACATCTCTTAATTCGAGAATCCTGGGAGGCAGGAGGATTACAGTTTAAGAATAGCTCGGAAGACTTAAGAAAACCCTATCTCTATAAAAAATAAGCAGTTAGGATCTTTCACTATGTAAAGGCCTTGAGTTTTATTCATGATATTTCCACTTCCAATTTTTTAAAAAATATTATATATACATGTATAATGTACAGGTCACATGAAATTTCAATGCATGGGTCCCATTAAACAAATTTTACCCAATTCTCTGAATTCTGTATTTATACATCTTTTTCAATGCATGGTGCTTTTGCAGGCAAGCTTTCTAAATATTAAATGATATTAGTAAAATAAATATATTTTCAAATTTTAATAAAATTAGCAAAATGAGCTTCAGAGAAATCAAGATAATTAGTGCAATTTTCTATCAGTTTTGAGAAATTTTAATACATTTGTCTATATATCAATTTATATAATACGTATTAATTGATTAGTAAGGGAAAAGCATAATTTTAGGTCGGAGAAATGAACTAATTAGATCATAGACATAAAATATACAACTTAAGGAACAATGGAGTTTAAAAAATTCAAAAGCTTTCAGGAAAATTACAACAACAACAACAACAACAATAAACTGCTACTGTAGTGTGTTGGAAATTTGAATAAAAAATTTTGAGACAGATCTCAAATAACCTCAGTTAAATATACAATTTTTATCATGGCTTTGTGCTGCCATATGCAATTATATCACAGGAAATTTGTGAAACCGTGCTTAATATGCAGGAATACCCAGAGCTACTAATTCTGGGAATTTGAGAAGATGATAAATTTCAACAGTTTGTAATTTGAAACTCAGAAACATCACCAGGAACAGCTTCCAATACATCAGTGAAATATCAGTGGTATGGAAAAGCAAAGATGAGGTCAGCCGGTTTGGGCTCTTGCCACAGTTCCAAGAGTGAAGTTTATACATTTTGTTCATTGGCTAAGTTTTCCTTACAATCTCTGTGATCCAAAGTCTTCTGCCCATACACCTGAAGGCCCATCTCAGTGAGCTGCCTAGGGATGCAGCCAGAGCAGGGGTAAGCTTAAGTCTGCACGGCAGCCTGAGGCACAGTGCCCGCACACAGTGATATCCTGCACACCTTTGGTTAATATCAGTTGCCACAGAAAAAAGGTGGAACATATGGAATGAGTATACTTAATTCAGTTATTTCAGTTATAAAGCCAATAAAGACACTGATGGGATTTTCAGAAACTTGATAAGCATGAATATCAGTTGTATTACTTATACAATGCCGTCTACCATGCTTATATTTTTTCAGGATATGAATACACAAATTTTGCATAAAGATCAACACCGATACTTAGTTTGATTGCCTGTAACAATATTTACTAACACTTCAAGTCCAAGAATCTGTTATTTAGCAAATACTTCAATGCTTATATGATTTTTGCAGTGTTTGGGGGGGATCAGAAAGCTTTTAAAATCTTACTGAAAGAGAAAGTGAGGAGATTTTTGCTGGGCTTCCAATATTTTGTGTTGTATAGTCCCAATTTACTCATTTTGAAAATAATAAATATCCCCAGTTCTTACCAAAATCAACCTTCATTATGTAGGAGGACCGCAAAAGTAGATTGAAAAACGTCATGGTGTGTTGTCAGTGACGATAGTAATAACGTCAGCGTTAACAAAAACAACTAATAGTAGCAACTGATACTTATTCTCTTCCATGATGGTTCACAGTTCTTGCAAGGTGCTCTTAAAATTAGGTCAGAATAGGTCTGTATCAGGGAAAGACTCGCATGCATCTGTGTACACACACATTCTAGCGGAAATCAAATCTGCTACAGGACTGGTGAATTGAGAAAGATTCTGACTTTTATGGAACTGCTCAGTCATCTGATGGGTGCAATTTTGTTGGTAAATAAACATCACATCACAATGAAGAAGGAATATTGAAGGGAAGGCTCACAGCCACGTTTGAGCTGGAGAAGACGCTCAGCTATTTGGTTCCATACCTATTATCTATGGACTCTGCCATTGGTACGTGATGAATAACCAGGAACAGGGCAGCTCGCAGTCGCAGGACTAGCTGTACGGCAAGGACCACACTTCGTGAAGTCTCACTTAATGCTCATTAAATGAATATCTAGGCCTGCAATGGAGCAGAAAACTGCCTGCACTGGCCGAAGAGGTTTCTCTTTAGAGACCATAATTGCACTTTTCTATCTTCTATTAAATGTCTTCAAATTGAATCATGGCTACCTATGCATCTATGCAGTCAAAATTGTAGTTAAAAAAAAGCCTGGGATGTAATATGATGCTTCACTCTAACTCTACTTCAGTATGTGTATTGTATACAAGCATTTACTATATATAGTAAATATCAGCTTAGGTAATACTTAGCACATGGTTGTATCACAACACACATATAATAGCATTATATTAAACAAAGAAAGGAAAGTTGAAGAAAAGTCTTACTAATTACCTTCAAGGCACACTTTCATTTGAGGAAAAGCCACTGTGCACAATGATTAATAGCTCAGACCTGGGAGTCTGTGTGCCGGGGGGCATGTCAAGTATGTACCTAACTCACTGCTTCTGTACTTTGTCTGCGAAACCTCTGTGATAATGCGATTTAGCTTTTAAGGCCACATGCAAATGAAATAAATGAATATAAAGTGATCTTAGAACCATGCCTGCAACATGACAAGCGAGCATGCAGCCAACGCTGTTTTTAAAGCTGTTCTCGTGAACTCCCAATTTCTGGTGGAATTTATATTAAAAGCCTGTTTCTATCAATGACGACACCCGGTTTAGGAAGTGGAACAATTTGTCCAGATAGCTTACGAGTAGGAATAAGCATATACAACAATTGCTCAAATACGAGTGTCGTTTTGGCATTAAAGGCAGCTCTGATCCTTTCTTTATTCAAGTAAAAAGAAAATGAAATTTTCACACATCCTTTTGGGTTCAGGGGATGATTACCTGTACTTTCCTATAAAAGGCTCATGAAAACACAATCACTTGTTGGCTATGTTCATGATACCTTATCGGAGTTTATTTGTAGTATTAAAATGCAAGTCTGTGCCCTGAAAAGTGCATATAAGCCTCAGTCTACAAATCTTCACTTAATCCTTTTTCTATTTTCTTCCTTCTCTCTGGGGTCATGCATATGGGAAGAAGCAATGGTGTATTTTTTTAAAAAAATGAAATGCTTTCGTAGTCACTCAGATATGGATGCAAAATATAATTCTGTCATTAACCAGCTCAACAGCAATGGAAAGATCCTTTTAAATCCCAGCCCTCCTCGGTAGAACAGGCATAGAAATAGCTTCCTCCATATGGCATTGTGGAAATCGAAGAGTAGTTTCAGTTCCTCTTGGTCAGTTTCAAAATATTCCAATTTTCAGTAGGCATGCAGATTTTCACGAATTTATGAAGTGCTGAAGTAAAAGTAAAGGCTATAATTACCCACTAAAGGACATAATTTATTACTATTGATAAAATAATGGTTTAGGAGTGTTTCAGGACTCCGGTGTAGCTTGCCCTTTGAATGAACTTATCTCAGGTCAGATAAAAGAAAAAATATTTTTTGGCTCTACTTTTTGTTTAATGAACACAGAACGTTCTTAAAACATCAGAGTAGATTTCAGCCAAAAAAGAGCAACCCAGCGATTAGTTGATGCAATCTATCCCAATTGCAAAATAGATTGTCAACAGAGAACCAAAAGGTTATGAACAATCAAAAAAAGAGACCACGAAAAGAAAGACTTGTAGAGAATTTATTCTGCAGCTTTAAAGTATCCACTCATTAGAAAGTATAAAGTAAGTAATTGGAAAAATAGTGTGTAAATATGCAAGATTGCACTTAGCAAACACAATGGAAAACGAGAACAGGAGGAAATGTTCTATATTCTTCTGATTTTCAGCCTTGTCCAAACCAGACGAGGACCTTTGTGTTAATTCCTGTCGCTGACAGGAGAAGCAAACTTCTTCCACAGCTGCCATCTCCATGGATCTCTGACGTAGTTCAGAAAACACTAGGATAGAATGGAACAGTTGATGCACACTGGCAAAACAAATTATGACGCAGTAACATTTCCGAAATGAGATGATACCTTTCATAAATAGAATGCTGTATTTACCTGGCAAAGCCGATATGAAAATTAGGTGAGAAGAAAAAAATGAAATGAGATAATGCATTAAGATTTGTCAAATGCATAATAGCGTTCACTAACATTATAGGTATATAACAGACTTTTTTGAGACAAGGTCTCACTCTGTAGTCCAGGCTAATTTTGAACTCATTGTTTAGCCTAGGCTGGCCTTCAAATCAAGGCAATCCTCCTGCCTCACCTTCCAGAAGCTAGGATTGCAAGCCTGTGCCACCACACCCAACTAATTTTTGTTGGTGTTAGGATATCAAACTCAGTATTTTAAAGCAAGAGCTTCAAGTCTGAGCTACACACTCAATTAAAGATAAAATCAACACAATATTTCATGTTGATGTTTTTTCTAACCTCCTTACTTGAACTAAACTATCGGAGACCTGGTCTCACCTCCACAGAGTAGACTTGAACAACAAGAAGAGGATGCCTGTCTTTGAACCTTCTCTACCTGTTTTCCCATCACAGAATGCCCCTATTCCCTCCTGATCACAATGGACATTAGGATGGTCTTCTCCCACTGTGAAGGTTCACCTGCAGCCAGGTGGTGTAGGTTGTCCCTATCTTTCTCTTGTTTCAAGGAAACCACACCTGGCTGAGCCTCTCCACTGCCTCTGCTCAGGGTTTTGACATTTTAATCACTTGCTTTTCTCTTATCTTTTCCCCCACATTTTATTGATATGCATATGTGCAAAATTCAAGGTTTACAGTGGAGTTGAGCATTTTGTGCACATACCTATCTTGTCAAGGTGAGGAGGGCTTTCCCACTCTCCTTTTGTCCCTCTCCACACCCACCCCTCCCTCCCTCCTCCCCCACCCTACTCCCCTCTTTGACTTTGTCTTTCATCTTAAGTTCCATAGGTGTTTATTTCTCTTATCTTGATGGCTATTCTGTCTCATTTTAACTGTTTTTAGCTTTCCCTTATCAGGACCTGTGAATCTCTTGCAAAGCAAAATATTTTTCTTGATATTCTCTAAAGTCACAATGAGAACTTCAAAAAGGAAGTTTTAGAATTTTTAAGTACGTTGTATATGCAGCCCAAGACAGCTGCTTTTCACCGCCCCCCCCCCCCACACACACACATGAGCGAAAACACAGTCTGCTGTAGGCTAGCCCAGTCCATAGACTCTCAGGAGCACCAAGATTCATTGATTTCTATTGACTTTTTTCATACTGATAAACAATCTCTGGCCTCCTTTCTAGAACATACAGACTTTCTTTTTTTTCTCCATTAAAAGAAAAAGAAAGCGCACACACACACACACACACACACACACACACACGTATGATATTGGTGGATCAAGTTCAGTGCCTTCACCCTGAGCTATGTCTATGTCTCTAGCCTATTTATTCATTTATTTTGAGATAGAGTCTTGCACTGTAGTTCAGGCTGGTCCTGAACTCACTTTGTAGCCCAAGCTGACCTTGAACTCCTGGCAATCCTCCTGCCTCAGCCTCCCAAGTGCTGGAAACAGGCCTGCAATACCATGCCCAGTTAATGTGGCTCTGGGGAATCGATCCCAGGACTTTCAGTTTGCTAAGCAAGCTCTTTAACCACTGTGCCGTTCCTCCAGTCCCTTTTTAATTTATTTATTTATTTATTTATTTATTTTTTACTTTGACACAAGATTTGACTAAGTTGCTAAATTTTCAAGGTTGGTCTTGAACTTTTGATCCTCTTTCCTCGACCTCCCAGAATGCTGGGATTATAGGCCAGTGCTCAGCTCTAAATATTTTTGTGTATCACCTTTTCAAGAAGTGTTTTCGCAGAGGAGTCTAATACATTCTGCCTGTTATTTTCTTAAAGGTGGGTTGTATTTTTTGACTGTAAGGTTATAAACACATTCCTTTCTTTTTTCTTACTTTTTTCTTTTACTTTCCTTTTGTGTTCCTGGAACAGCGTCTCACTCTGTAACCCAGGGCGGTTGGATCTGTAATCAGGGCAATCCTCAGTCCTGCCTCAGACTCCGGAGTGTTGAAATTACAGGTGTCTGCCAGCACTATTGGGCCTCGCACTTGTTGGACAAACTCTTTAGCCACTGAGCTATTATTCCTCCAGCCCCACACACAATCTTTTTTTTGCCAATATTTACCTTTTTTATCTTCTTATATAACATTTTTCAGTTCTATTTATGATATTCATTCCTCTGAGATGGAACTTCATAAAGGCAGGCATGGCAACAACTGTGTGTAATTTAATAATTATGGTTCATAAAAGAGTGAAAAGCAGTTCAGTGGCAAAGGCTATCCTTGAATCCATGAGGTTCCAGGTTTCACAACCAACAAGAAGAAGAAATACTCAGAAAAATTCTAAAATGTTGTAAAATCAAAGCAGAATCTTACAGACCATCCACAGCAACTCTGATCTGACAACACAGATCACTGAATAGTGGACAAATGCTGGATGGGTTTTCAAAGCACGGGACTGATATAACTTAAAATCAGGACTCAGTACACCAGACGGTTGATTGACAACTTTATATGTTGTAATATTGTATCATCACCTCAACACTCCTTCTAGGCAGTTGTTATTTCCACTTTTTAAGCAAGCCAACTGAGGCTCTGGATGTTTGATTAACTTGAATAAAATCACTACTCCCAGTGATTGACAGAGCTCAGAAACAAATACTTGGAGTCTGACTTTGGGGTCTGAGTTTTATAAAGCATCTGATATATTATATGAGAAGATGAAGCGAGTTAATACACATGAAACAGCAATGCAATTACTATGCTTAGCCAGCATCCAATATATTTGTCTTTTTATTTTATAATTTATATTTTGTGTTTGTGCCTGTTGACTGTTTGTTTCCTGCTTTTTAATACATAATGCAGACTTTTGTTCTTACCTCATGTATTGGTTTGTATATGCGTGTGCTATCTTTCCCTAATAAATTAGAGTGTGTGTCTTCTCCTCTGTCATTTAAATATGCAGATTTATAAGCAGTAAGATTCTAAACTGATTAACTTTAAGGATAAAGAGAGATGATTAATTTTCTCTGTAGACATATTTTTTGTCCTAGTCTATCTAGATTTTTTTTTAAGTCAGACTGGCCCAAACACATACAAACATGTATATATATATATATATATAGAGAGAGAGAGAGAGAGAGAGAGAGAGAGAGAGAGAGAGAGAGAGAGAGAGAACCAGGAACTGAAATGAGGTTCTTGTACATGTGCACATGTAATGCACTTAAAAAGCTTAATTTATCAGTAGATTTATTTAGAGAACATTCTTTAAAAAGAGAGGACCTTTGTCAAGAAAAACAACACAAATGTTGGACATGTTGATTTTATATTTCCTGTGTTCCTTGAACATAAGTGCAGCTTAGACTTCACAGATCAGAGTTTTCATTCAAATTATGTGTGTGTGATTTTATGACTCCCAAGGCAATGTTTTGCAGACATGTGAGTGAGCCTGGATTTGAAATTAAATAATAGGTATTTTTAAAGCCAAGATCTCAAAGCTTGTTATCTGTGTGAATTCACATATGGTCAGGTGAAGGTGTGGATGTGATGTTCACAGTTCACATGGGCACAGATAGCTGACAGATAACACAACGTGGCCCAATCTACCTCACTTTTGAAATTTTTGAATTCAGAGCTGACTTTTATTGCTAAGGATATTTTTAGGAAATTGCAGAATTATATTAAAGAAGTATGTATTTCATAAAAATGCCACCCTAAACCTCTATGATAGCAAAAACAATGATATCTAACAGAATAATTTTCAGCCACTAAAAATAATTATTTGCACAGCAAACACACAATTTTTAATGTTGCTGGCTCACATCCCAAAGACTATTTGTGAAAGAATCCCACATAACATAAATTCTTTTTCTTTTTAAACATTCTCAAATAATATGTAACATGGTTAATAAATAGGTTCTGGGTATTGATAATTTATTTACTTTCTCATATTTTTATTTGCTGTCATTCATGAAATGAAGTACCCTATTTTTAAAAAATTCAAGAAAAATCAAACTTTAATTTTAAATAAACAGATTATTTTTGGATGTTTTGTACCACTCAATGCATTTCTAACTCAGTCCGATAAATTTTACTTTTCATATAAATATATTTATGTAGTTTCTTCCTACGCTTGATCTTAACCCAAAGGTGATTTTGCTTTAGAACACAAACTCCTTCACAGAGTTCTTTCTTGCCTAAATTAAGGATAATTATATATTTGCATGGGTTTATAAATATTTTAATTACCCTATGATGATAGATAAATTTTGCACAAGTCACATCTTTAACAAAATAAAGCTTTCATTAGAAATGCACCAATCTCTCATCTTTTATTTAGAATATCATATAGAGGACTTTTTTCTAATATATGTGTATAGTGTATAATTGTTAGCATCACCATCTACTTTAAGAAAAACATTGCATTTGTTTTTTCATAATTTCAGAAATATATCTACATCTCTTCGTAGTTCAATGCATTCGAAGTTTATTCCTTATTTCTTCTTGTAGAATGAAACATTTTTTGTAACTATAGTAGTTTACTCTGATTCTTGTTAGAGACTGTTTGTCCCTGAGCAAATCTTTAGTCATGGAAGAAAAAGGGTGAGCTTTATATTTTTATCTGATATCATTTTCAGAAATTGTGGTTATGATTGAGTTTGACAAGTCGGAGGGTGTTAATGCAGAGGCCATCCATGGCAGAGAGATAGCCGATGGTGTGGAGAATGTGTTTTTCTTGTATTTCGTAAAAAACATAGACATCAGAGTGCAGTGATGCCCTTGACTTATTTGGTGTGTGTTCCGATGGAATTTGTGGACATGAAACAGAAAGCTTTAAGAGATGGACTTGACACCTGGTGTTCATATCTGTGTCTCATGGGTTATTTTTGGCTACCTCTGCTCCCATTTCCCATTACTGTAGCGTCAAGAAGTCATTTACAAGTATAACTCCTATTGTAAGTCCATTGGGAGCAACCAAAGCTTCGTTCACTCTGCATCTGGGAATTTGCTGTATTTGCTGATTGTCTCTGAGGTTGGAGGAATTTGCTTTTGAAGTTGTTCTGTTAGTCATATGCTTTGAGTCACAACTTTTACCTTTTAAGGTACAGACTTTCTATTGTGTATAATTCCAAAATAATATAATTTTGATCTGTGATGCTGTTCTTTATTGATCATCAAAAATGAATTATTAGTCTCTGCTTTACTATAATTGTCTTGGTCAATTCCAAGACAAGTTGAAAGTAAATTTCTTGGAAAAAGTCATTTATATTTTTCAAATCTTTAAAGTAAACATATATTATTTTTTTTGTTATAACACAGTTCTTTTAAAATTAAATCACTGGTTTGTTCTGTTGCCTAAGGGTATTTCTCAGCAACACAGCTAATTTGTGTATCAGCCAAAAAGCATAAAACTGTATTGAAAAAAAGGAGTTGTGACGTTTGTAATTTTCATTTTTTTTCATAAAAGAAATTTATTTTCTTCAGGTGAACTCCAGAGCTATAATTTTCTGGAAGCTTAGAAACATTTTTGAGTTAAAAGTATGCCTCTTCACAACTTTTGACCTTTCTAATAGTCGAGGCAAGATACGTAATTGATGCTTATTCTTTAATGGCTCCAAAGAAGTGAGTAGAAGTGACCTTTTAATGGCTCTCCTTGGCGACGGTGCCAGCGCTGCAATTGGCATAATAGAATTTACTAAGTGGGCCCCAGGTGTGAAAGTGTGCGTGAGTATTTGGGTTCTTTAAATATCCATAATGAATTGAAATACTAACTCCACACAGAATTTCTGCCAGCTGGCTCAAGACAAATCACATTCACCTCTTTTTTAGCATGCCTTCAGGTGACACACATTTACATGGCTTTTTTTTTAAAGAACTTTTTTCTGAGCTAAAAATTATATCCAATACAGCAGTCCAATGATCTACCAATTAAAATAATAAAATCTGTAATATACTGTTTCTGATTACAAAATGTACTTTTCCATTAAGCATTCATCAGCCTTTCAGCATAAAAATAGATATTGATGTAGGGATCATTTTTATACAAAAATTACAGAGGTCAACACCACAGAGAAGGATTTCAAGAACGAGTCTTAAGTTTGAACATGCTGTGTTCTTTACATTGAAACACACACAAAAATGTCGAAGAATCTTGCAGAGTGTCATGTAAAGCAACAATTCTCAAAGCAAATAGATAAAATAAAACTTTGAAAGAGGACTTACAAAATTATGTTTTAGTTATCTTTTTATGCTTGGCTGAAAATCAACCATATATTCAGTGGTAACAAAGCACGTTAGAGTGGCAGATAAAATTATTTATTCCTTGTTTTAATTTCAGAATTATTTCAGGATAATGGAAACATATAGTGGGATAAAAGGAAAATAAATATCAAAAGAAAATCCTTCAGTTTTCTCGTTCTCAGATAATAAGAAGAAAGAAATATGAACAACCACAAATCAAAGGTCAATACAGACTTGTGAGCCTCACTTAACGAAGGAAGCAAAATTAATATCCAGTGGAGGAAAGTAAAAAAAATAAATATGCAAAATGGATCTCTCAGTTTCAACACCATTTCTTTTTTTCTGGAATAAACAACAAAAAGGTGTGGTTTATATTGAAGTTCTTCAATAATTCATAACAAAGCAGTGTAAATAAAAATGACTTAGAAAACTTGAAAATCACTTGTAAATACTTTTGGTAATGATTTCAGCCATTTTTAAAATTCATGATATATTTACCTCCCTGAAAACACTCAAAAATCTAGCAAAAATACTTCTCAAAGATCACTGTTTACAAGGGAAACTCAAATCAAATCAATGGTAGGTGAGTGAAGAATGATGATGCGCTTCCTTGGAAGGAAATCCATAGTTCGATGTAGGCAGGTGGGTGAGAGGGCTGGTGGAAAATGATTTCCACTGAGGAGAGACCAGGAGACAAATGGAATCTGTCAGATTCAAGAACTTGAGCATGTATCAGCGATCCACTCAAACACCTTTAGTAAAAACGTTGGCCATTGACATGATCAATAAAATTGATACAATCTAAGAAGACTAACAAAAATCCAAACTATTATCAGTATTGATAAAGGCATAGTATCAGAGGAATATTGGCATATTTTAAAAGAAATTAAAAGAAAAAATGAAAATCCTTTGGCCAGTTAATTCAACATTACAGACAAAAGAGCACAATGTAGAGGTAAAACAATCAACTTAATAAAAGTGATGAGAAAGGAAGGAGAAAACTTCTTAAGCCTTGAGTGTGTCATGTAATTTGAAACGGTGAATGCAGAGAGACACGCAGAAGCATGCCTGTCCCAGTCATAAGTGGTAAATGTTAGTGAGAAGTGGTAACATAAGTGGTAAACCCAGTTGCTCAGAACTATTTCAGAAAGATGGCAGAATGAATAGCATCTCATATTCAATGACCTACTCTAATGCTAATATCATAAGAGGGATATAAAAAATAAATTTCACCAACTCATATATCAAAAGCATGGCTAGTTAACTCCCTAAGAATATGATCAAGTTAATTTCTTCAATATTAAAAAATATAAAAATAAATTCAGACCAAAGTTTTATCTCAAATATTCAAAATTGTTGACAACTGATTACTGTATCATGTCACACTAACAATATATTTGAGAATAATAATATGCTCTTGATAGAGACTGAAGCATCAATTTTTAAAAGCATTACTTATTTTTATAAAAATTATCAGAAAATTACAACTAACACTTTTTTTTCAAAATGAGAAAGGTCACTTAGAGAAATCTACATTAAATAGGAATTAATTTTCTTCCATAAAAGAAAATGTTAGACATAGCTAATCTTACAACTCCTATTTAACATTCAGTAGTGTTTGAATACAGTACAGTAAGACAAGAAAAAAATGGTATAAAAATAGGCATAGACAATTATGACCAATTTTATTAACAGAAGACATGATTATTTAAGTAAACATAAACAGAAATTACATCAAACCTCCCAGATATTATAAATGATTTAAACAAACATTCTTGAAAAGAATTAATACCCATAAAATAATCTCTTGGCATACTAAAGGACACTTTCAGCATCTAAATATAGTATTTGTCCTATACCGGTACTAGTCTGTGGAATTAGAAGGACCGGGCCACTGGAACAGAGGAGTTGAGAGCAGGAGGTGAGTTCTGAAAAAGCTCTTCCCAGGGTCAGAGGTTCCTCTGAGGTCCCAACATTGCTGCTTAGGTGACAGGAGGGGGAGCTTCTCTGTGTGCTTTTTCACTACTGTTGCTTATGATTTCAAAGTTATCCTCCAAATCCCACTGAATGGCAAGTGCTGAGTGTGTAGGCTAGTGGTAGTGTGCTTGCCTAGCAGGCTTGAGACACGGGGTGAGATCCTAAGGGTGTCTGTCATAGATCTGGCTATGCGTCTCCAATACAAAAACATAGAGGGGCTGGAGAAATGGCATAGCAGTTAAAGAGCGTGGCTTGCAAACAACAAGCCCTGAATTTGATTCCTGAGCACCACGTAATGTCAGGCATGTTGGTGCACACCTGTAAACCCAGCACTCAGGAGGCTGGAACAGGAGGATTGTCCTGAATCTCAAGGCCAGGCTGATCTACACAGTGAGTTCAGGATAAGCCTGGGCTACAAAGAGAGACTATGTCTCAATGCGTCAGTCAGTCAATAAACAAACAGACAGACAGACATTTTGCACTGGCAACAGTTTAGTTTCACGTTTGTCAAAATTGTGTAGATTTATTTATCAGAAATTGCAGAATGAAATCACTTCCTCCTGTCAAGGTTCCAAAGCAAGAAAGTTTTAAAACATTTTCTACATAATTCTAAGTTTTCTAATTCAATTTCTCTTTCCAATTTTCCAAACGAAACACTTCTAAGAGTAGTTTTCTAGTTTTATCATTTTGGTAATAAAATGGTCATTTCTACTAAATAGTGCATAATGACTGATTTTGTTGTAGAATTTCTTGGCTTGATATCTAACTTCTTGTGCACATGACATCATGTAAGTATCAAATGTATGAATAGAAATATAGGCTAATGGCTTTATATGTCTTGTCATTATTTTGGCTGTTTATTTCTGGATGTGTGTATGTACACAGATATCGGTGTTTGATAGTTGCTAGATAACGTTGTCTCAATGCAGGCAGAGTGGGTTTGTATACATCTAAGTGACTTCCCATTAGAAAACCTCTATTTTAACATTCTAATATTTAAATGACACGGGCAACTGACCAGATAGGTAGTCCTTTATTTGGGTCTTATTATAATGAGATAACTTTATGTCACAGAACAGTGCAGAATGATTTTCTGAATTATAGTTTTCGGTCTTTTCTTATTTTTTTACTTTACAGCTTGACATTTATTAGAGTTGTGGCAACTATAAAATTAGCCAAAATTATTTTAACATCATAATAATGCTGTGTGAGTACTTTCCAAGATAAACAATAAAAAATGTTCTAGACTTGGAATATCATACTTCAAATATTTATTTTCTGGAGAGTTTGCTGGTTACACAATCTAGTGACCTTTACATGTTGTTGAAATTCTGTATTTTTCTTCATCCTGTGTAGCTGTGTACTGGAGGGTTTCTAGTTTAGTGTTGATAATGCTTTGTTTTCCATGGTAAATATTTATTATTGTATCAGATTATTGTCAGCTAATAAATTTGTCTCAGTCATATTGTATGCTTTTATAGATGATATTTATTTTGCTATATTTTCATTTTCCTTTTTTATTTTAACTTGAAAATCTCTTTCAATTGATATTCTAGAAAAATTCTTGGTAATATTGTCAAATATTTTTCCTACTTCATGTTCATTATATGTAGGTTACCTTGTCTATAGCTTAACGATGAGTGAAGGCTCATGTAAGATTATCTTCATTTCTAAACACAGTATAATTCAACTACATGCACTGCACATATTTGCAAAGAATCTAAAAAGAATTAACAATATTTGTAAGCAAGATGCACAGTGTTGGCAGTTTTCAGGGTTTCATGAAAACATGATATATGCATAAACACATTAACATGTTTGTTTTCATTTAAAATCAATCTGTTACTATCATTTTGAAGATCATCTGTTGAGTGAAAAATCTTTTAATATGATGGAGTTCATCTTGCATCTGACTCTGGGGATTGTATGTGGCAGAGCTCTAGATCTGAGGTGAGCAACATTTTCTGCATAAATAATCTCTACTGCAACTACTCAATTCTAATATGTTAGAAAAAGCAGCTGTAGATAGCGTATAATTAAATGGATATATTTGCATTCCAATAATAATTTATTTAAATAAGTACAGAGTTAGACTTGGCTTACCAGGTGTACTTTATTGATCCCTACTTTAACATAAGCAACAGGAGCTGGAGGGATGGCTCTGTGGTTAAAACACTTGCCTAGCAAGCACTAAGTCAAGTGCTACGTACCCGAGTTGTTTTTCAGCACCGTGTAAGCCAAGTGTGGTGGCACACACCTGTAATCCCAGAACTGGGGAGGCTGTTGCCTGGGTCCAAGGCCAGCCTGGGCTTCACTGTGAGTTCAAGACATGCCTGGGGTACAGAGTAAGGACCTGTCTCTAAATAAATAAATAAATAAATAAATAAATAAATAAGCAACAGAAGAAAAAAAATGTAACAATAGCAAAACCAAACAATTATAGTAAACCAAACAATTATAGTAAGCTTTTAAACTATACTAATATTTATTTGTTCATAATACAAATGCATTAAAATGCTTATATAATTAATGATATATTACCCTTGTCATGCGCAAGATTTTTTTTTTCTAGCACATGGCTGTGTATCAAGTTATATCTAGGCCAGCATTATCATGAAATTTCTCTCCCCTTCCCTCAACATTGGAGCCGTCGCTTTCCTTACTTAGCTTGGACTAGAAACGGGTCTTTCTTTTGCAGTGAGAGAAGTTGCATAGTCATCCACTGTATCCGTTGGCCACACGATTCTCTCCTACATCCACATTTGTCCCACGGAGAGAAATCAAACCCTTTCTACTCAGGAGAATAAGTTCTTGGAATATGAGGGGCATTTGATTCCATTTTCCCCCTTCTGGGATTCTTTTTGAGAGTATAATAAAAGTCACAGCATACAGCTGAGCTCTCAACCCAAAATTCCTGAGAAGTGTAGGAGGGAAGGCTGTTTTCTCAGTTTTTAATTACCCGTCTATTAGCCCATTAACATTAGAGTTTATTTCCCCTTGGCTTAGGTATGTCCCCTATTCTCGGTGACAGATGTGACATGCACAAGGGGGGCTTCTCAGGCTTGAGATTCATGTCTGGTCCAGTGGAATCAATGGCTTTCTTTCTGAAATGTTTTGAGAGATCTGGTCAATCCCTACGCATCCATAATGCCTTAGTCCAAGATTTAAGACAGGCAGACTGGTCAGATTTTCCATTTTAGGTTGTGTAGACTTGAGCTGAACAGTCTGTCATTTCCCTCATTTGTAAAATTTCTAAAGACCTCTAAGTGAGAGTGGGAGCTTCATGATTTAACAAATACCGAAATACTACCTTTCTACAATTTGCAACTCATTGTAGTCTTTTTGTGAGTAAAGACTTCAGAATTTTGTAACTAACTCACTACATTCTCTCTAGAACCTATATCATGGCTTCTCATATCATCAGGGAGTATAGCATTTATGTTGCTCATGATCCAAGTGCGAGGCTGGATCTGTGGAAGGCAGTACAGTTTTGTACAGCAAAAATTACAATACTGATAAGTGAAAATTCCTGGGACTACTTATGGTAGCACTTTTTTTACCAAGATGCAGATTAAAAAGGATGGCTATATGTAACTTGCAGTCGAATGTGTAGCATTTACTATAATTAAGAGGTTGATGCATGGATTCCAGGGTCTTATTTATATATTTAATTATTCATTGGAATTTAATATGCTTTATTTATTTTCATATCTGGTAAGACATTTCAAATTGTTGGCCATTCTCTTCTTTTTAACAAAATTGCATTTCTTTAACATCACGTCATTGTGTTCTTCTAGTACACGTTGCTTGGTTTCTTCTCTCTCTCTTTGGCCAACTCCTCTTCTGGCTGTGCTTAATTTTCGGGGTTTGTTAAATTTGCCTTCTGTGACCCTTTGCTTTCCTTGGATGTCATATGATTCTCTACAGAATTGCATTCAGTTAATACATGTCTTTCATACTCGGATGTATTCATAGTTTTAATGTTAGGTCAGGTAATGTCTTTGCATTAATAAATCAAATTAAAAAGCCACAATGTTTCCTGAGGGCTTCTTAAAGACACCTCAAATTAAACATATCAGGAGCCAAAGCTGGCGCAGGTGCCTCCACAGCCCAGGCTTCTCCATTTCTTCTAATTGTATTCATATTCAATTAACATGTGAAAAAGAAGTCTGATGTCATGCGTCATTTCCTAAAATGCCTTCTACCTTCCAATTGCTCTATAGAGAAGTTCACATAATTACCACGACCTGTAGGTCCCCTTCTTCTTTGGAAGCTTACCTGGTCATCTTTCCTCATTTACCATAAGGGCTTATTCTAACAAGGCATTTTTTCTGCATATTCATTTCCATCATATATCCTTTCATCATATATACTTTTGTGACTTATATATTAACTCTCCTCAAGATGGGTACGTTGGTGCATGCCTATAATCCCAACACCCGAGAGTCTGAAGCAGGAGGATGGCCTTGACTTTTAGGCCAACTTGGATTACACAGTGAGTTCAGGACCAGCTTGGGTTACAGAGTGAGACCCCGTCCAAAAGAAAGAAAGAAACAAAGGAAAAGGTAAAATGAATATGAATTGTCCTCCAAAGTCTCATGGAAGCCTTGATCCCCAGTGCTATAGTGTTCCAAAATGACCCAAAGGTGAAGAAAGTGGGCATTGGTGATACTTCTGAAGGGGACATCTTTTCTTCTTTAGGTTATATATGTCAAATATCTTTGCACAGCAATGGAAAGGTACTAGAATACACATGACCCTTCCTCTGTCTGGACCCAATATCTTTAATCTTTCTTACTTAGTTTCAGGAGAATTACTAATTAAAACCAAATCTCAGCTCAAAGTATATATTCTTGGGCAAACATTTCTTATGCTTCTAAACGAGTTTTTGTCTTTCTTATGTAAGCTTTGTCTAGTTTTTCAGTATATCTTTCTTTAGCACTTCTAAAAAAAGCTTTCCACTTGATTTTACTGTAATTCTTCTCATTTCTATAAATTATATTAGAATGGAACTCTTGATGTTCTCCCCACAATTTACCTGCTACCACTTGTCATATTGTTTGGTACATAACAGGAATCTATTTCTAAATAAATGAGTGAAAATATATTTCTAAAGTATGTAACAAAACAAATAAGGTATAATTATTTTATGCTTTTATTTTATTCTTTCTTGTAAAAATAATAAGCAGTGCTTGGAAAAATGAAGGTAGTTAATCTTTTCTCAGAAAACGCAATCCAATAGAGCCATGTAAAAAGGAGAGAGAAATCAGAGTAATAAGAGTGCACACACACTTGATGAGACTAGATTTAGCTACCTAAAAGCTTGAGATAGTCAAAAGTACACAGCAAAAAAATAAGAAATGCATGAGTACAGTTGGGATCTTGGACGCAAGAGCAAAAGGACCCAACCTGTACATAATAATAAATGTGGAAGAGAAAACAGAATAGATAAAATATATCAAAACAAAGAAATGTTCACTGATATAGAAAATCCTGACACTCTAGTCTGAAGCACATCAGGAAAGCTTGGATTATCATCACACAAGATATTTGCCTCACGGTAGTCTGTAACGTCTCTAAAGTCAGGTGAAAATTAAAAGTCATTTATAGCTTTTGAGATAAAAGGTGTCAGAAGTAAAGGATTATTTTTGGCTGTTTTGGATTTATAATCTATAGGAGATGCTAGAAACCTTGAGAATAGAAACTATGGACTTGGGAGAGAACATTCCAAGGACCTCAGGACCACGGTGATATAGAAGTGGAGACAATTAGGGAATGCATGAATTCAAAGACCATACCATACCCAAAACAGATATAAAAAATTAAAGGTAACGTTTTTTGAAGAGAAATGAGGAGGAGACACCAGCAAAGAAAATTTGAATAGAAAAACAGTGGAATCAGCAACCCTAACTCAACAATTGTGGAAAAATAGTAATATAAAGTAAAGTTTTTATTTTGTTTTAAAAAAACAATGATGTATTAAAATCAGTCAACAAAAAGAACATTGCATGTTTTATTTGAAAAGTCATTTAAGGAGCATTAATCGGAGAGTAAAATGGGGAGAAACAAATCCAAAAATAAGGACACACTTAAAGAGGCCAGTCTGATTTCACTAATTATGTGAGAAGTTATGTGTCATTTTCAGAAATAAAATGATATTTGTATTTACTTTCAAAATTGAATATAGTTTTGTTTCCTAGAAGATAGTCTGCCAATATTTTTAAATTGAAATATTCTTGACACAGTGATTACATTTCTAGAAATTTATTTTTCATGAGACTATTTTACAAATACATTTCTTTGATGTTTCAGGACATTTTAAGTTATTACAATCCTGATGATATACTAATGGAATCAACTGTTATGCATTGCGATGTACTTTCTTATATGGTCTGTGTCACTTAAAATATAGATAAATTATTATAAAAGATTTAAGAGGCAGCGTCTGAGCATCTCAGTATGGGAACCCATTATACAGAACCTAACTATTAATATGTAAAATTGAAGGAACAGAAAGTAAATTAAAATGTCCTCCGGTCAGTGCTAGAATCCTGGTGTCATCCTAAAGTGACTATTTGTTGTCAACATGATTCCAATAAGATATAAAAAATCACCTACCAAAATTCTTGAAATAGAAAAAAAAAACAAAGAAACAATTTTACCAAGATCAATGACTTAAATAGGCAGTGGAACAGCAAATGCATGTCATTGATTTCAACATGTGATAGATTGTCTAAATATCCCTGTTCCCACATCTGTGGTGTATTTACATATCAAATAGTGAGTAATTGAGCAACAAATTTCCATAAGCTTTTTTATTATAGTTGAAACTATAAGTGGAGTGTTTCTCAAAAAGGTCTAATTTTGGCTCAAACTATAAGTGCAAGCAGATGTCTGTTTTTTTTTTTTTTTAACTATCCTTATTTTTTGACATCTGTGAAACCAGATTTCTATTCCCTTAAGGATATGACCAGTTATTATTTAATATTTAAACACCTCCTGTACCTAGAAGTTTTATTTTTATCATGCAGTTCTGAGAAATTCATAGGATTGCAAAAGTGCTTCTCAATTTGAAATTGGAAAAAGTTAACCTTCCGTAATAGGATCAGGTAAACATAAATCATCCTTGCTAGTCATTATATTCTCTTCATTATTAACAACTTTGAAAAAGATTGGTCCATGAATACATTTTTTTTTCTAATTAAATTTGAATAACTTGAAAGCATCAGGAAACTCTGAGCAAGAATATAACATGAAAAAGAAAGAAAATACAAATCCATTAAATGTATATTACATTTCATCAAATTTGTTTATCTTTTTAAAAAAAGACAACTGCATATTTCTTTAAAATTTTTTGTTAATGTGTATTTTTTTTTCTTTAATATGATATGCTCCTATGGCACTTGCTGTTATTATAATTAAAAAGAATGTATGCCTCTTGAGCGAGGTCTTTGTAGATCATACCAATCTACAATGTAAGTAGGCAGTGTCTTTATATGCACATACACAAATGTTTCTAGCAATGCACACAGTGCACATGTGATTTTTTTGAGACAAAAATATTTCTCCATAGTCCAGTAAAACACATTTCTAGAAGGCCACCGGAAGCTAATTTGGGGACTATCACATACCAGAACAATCTCAGGCACTTATAGAGATTGACACGTTGCATTGTATAATGATATTAAATTCAAAACATTTATTAAAAGTGCCTTGAGTTCCTTTCACACATTTTGAAATTGAACATGATAATAGATAAAAATGTTAAGGGCATGGAAAACAATGCATTACTTTTAAGCAAGCGTATTACTTTTGCATGAAAATACATGTTTTTATTCCAGAGGTTATTTTTCACATAACACCTACTTTTATTGTACGACTATTCAGGTTAAAACCATATAGAATTCTAAAGCTTTTTGGTTTTTTGTTTCAAGATAATGTTCTTCATAATGTAGAGCAGAAACCTTCTAAACATAAAAAACAATTTTTAGCAAGATATTTACCCTTGTGATATAATATATTTGCTCTCATTAACTATTTATTGAATAGTTTGGATATAACTTACATGAGCCCATTTTTATTTAGAATTTCACTGTGAAGTTAGCTGGAAGTTTGTCAGCATTTTTGTGTAAAATAAATTAGTGAATATTCACATTTATCTTTATTAGTTATTTTTCCTCCCTTCTCCTCTGCTCTTTCTTCTTCTTCTCTTCCTCTTCCTCCTCCTCCTCCTCCAACTTGGATAAACACTAAGAAGGTGACCTGCTTTTAACCAATAAGACTAATGGAAGAACAGGTGTCCATTGCTTAAGATAATCTTGTGTCCACTGAAGCCAGGGGCCTTTGTATATAACTTAAGTGTATCCCTTTGCTTTGTTTGCTATGTTTTTTTTCTGTGAAATGAAGACTCAAATGATTATGTTAATAGGTAATGGCAGAACAAGAATGTGAGGCCAGCATAGCTCTCTGAACAGTAAACTATAATCAAAATGCTACACATAAATATACTTCCAATATTTGATAATTTTAGAAGATAACTCAAGTAAAACTATGGTATATATATATATATTGCTTTTGCCCATAATATAGCTATAGAACAGAATAAAACAAAATTATGGAGTGCTTGGCTCCAAAGCATTGTAATTTTTTTCATGATTCTGTCTGTGCAACGTTAATGACAGGTGACATAATAATAATTATTATTCTTATTGTTATGTAAGCTTTGATGTGCTGGAGAGACAAGATATTTTAAATACATGTAAGTAGTATCAAGAAAAAAAGAAAATGTGTCAGGTCAGAGGTGGACTTTCCACTAATCCTATCATGGACTCTGTCACAAGAGGTAAAATCTGATGAGTGGTTAAGATTGGAAATGGGGAAGCAACCCTGGAGGTGGGTGGAACTTCACGAGTGACAGAACAGAGCATGGTCTACTCAAGGACCTGAATGAGATGTGGGGGACCACAGTATACTGAAGACAGGGACATTGAGTTTGTACCGAGTGTTGAAAGTAGCAAAGGACTCTTGCCAACCAAGCCTTTTCGGGCAGGAATGTGTCTGTGGTTATAAATGCAGTGTGATGTAACTGCAGACACCAGAGCTGTTGGATCTGATCAGCTATGTTCCAGAGAAGAGCATCCTGGCTGCGAGGTAGCAGGAAAGAATCACTAGACCAAGTGGTGAGTTTTCGCAGCAGTTCACAGGAATGGGTACACTATCCGGCACTCGGTGGCTTGACAAGGAAAAGGAGATCTCTCAAATCAGCACAACCTGAGTTATGATGTCACAGGACAAAGGAAACAATGTGCCTAGATATCCAGCATTGGTACTATAACAATGATGTGTAAGGTAACATTAAAGAAGTACAATTGTCCTAAGTTTGAAAAGAAGTGTGTGTGTGTGTGTGTGTGTGTGTGTGTGTGTGTGTGTGTAGTATGAAGAAAGCATTTCAATATGTACATTTTAGACAGAAGTTTGGAATTGATGTCAAATTTGAGAAATGCCTGTATTCAATTTTTTCAGAGGTATGGAAATGAGTTAAGATTTTCTGTAGTGAGATTTTGTAGAGTGGCGAAGTCCAAGGAGAAATCTATGAGATATTCTCTTAATTTCAAGTAGAGACCAGTATATAATAAAAAAAAATGTAAAAGAAAAATCTGGATCGTAGCAGCTTCTAATACATATTATGCCATCAGGCCTACCCATTCCATTCAACAGTGAGTGACTGTTTAGTGATTTCCTATGGAGTTATTTTGTTTTATGTTAGGTATAGATCTCCTAAAACTGAAGAGCACATTGATTGGTTGAGAAAAACTGAAAGACACAAATGATTTTTCAACTTTACTAAAAAACCTTGTCTACTCAGAAACTGTGAGGGAAAAAAAAATTTGAATTGGCTTATAAGGTCAAGAGAAGGTACTATTTGTTTGAGTTTTTATGGTGTATTTATTTTTGAATTTGTATCTATTACTTTAGATACACCCAAGAAAATAGAAACTCATGACCTTTAACTGCAAGTGCAGTACTAGAACGCAGGATAAAATTGTTTCAAACACTTTTCCTTTAAAAAAAATATGCTGCTGTCTGTACTTTGCACTGTATTTTCTCTATCTTGCCTTTCAAAGGCAATACCTATGTCTTAGTTACTTTTTCATTTCTGTGACTCAATACCCAACATCTACAAACTTAGAGGAGGAAAGGTTTATATTAGTTCACGGTTTCAGAAGGTTACGGTCCAGCAGCAGTGGAAGTACTCGGCAGAGGCCGCAGTGGAGGTGGCTTCTCACAACACTACAAACAGGAAGCCAAGACCCTTCAAGTCTAATATGCTCTAGCAGGGAAGCAACATGTGTATACACTTTCAGGTTCCGTCTCAGTGATCTGCCCCTTCTGGGTCCGGCGTCAACATTCCACCCCTTCCAAGTATGGAATATTTGGTAATCCCCCACCGCACACCTGTAAACCAATGTTCACACCTGAAATACACCCCTCCAGACCAGGCTCCAATCTCCTAACAGTACATGGTTCCATAGACGATACATAATATATAAATAGCATGAGTCTTTGGGGACATTCCAGATCCACACCCCAATAACCTACCATAAGTTTTACATTTTAATCTAAGTAAATTTTTAAATGAGTAAATATAAAATTTTGTTGTATGCCTTTATATTTAGAAAAACTAATTCTTGTAACATGTATACCTGCACAGTAGCGATAACTAATATCTTTGACATAATTTACATATGTATTTACATATAGTTAATTTGAATTGCTATATACTATTTTGTTAGAATGAGCTGAAGTATAATTTTCTTCACCTTTAAGCGGCACTTTACACTTCTATGTTTTTACTCTCTACAAATATTAATAAACTCTCTCATATCTCTCTGGTGAAAATTAAGATATTCTAGGACAAAATTTAAATGTAGAATAGATTGACTGTAGATTAAATGGTTTTCCTTTTTTCCTTGATAAATATCAATAAATAACTTTCTTATGTAATTATAAATTTGCTTCTTCCAAAATATATCAATTTCTCTCTATGAATTTGCCAAAAATTTAGTGTGATTAAACATTATATTTTTATCAGTTTATTCATCAATACATTATAATTAACTATTTATCATACTTAAAATTCTCAGTAGAATTAAGCATGCATTTATTTTCTGATTAATTACCAGGTCTTTTAAGACCCAGAGAGAGTAAAAACTATTCTTCCCATCTGAAGATTGTGTGACTTTTGAACAAGGGAGGACTCTGGATACAAGAGCATGGAAAGAGACACTGTCATCTTGATAAGACTGTACCATAAATCTAGAACTCTTGAGGACAAGAAAGGCTCTAAATATTAAAATAATTATAGTAAACACATATAAAGGTGGAGTAAAAAAGAAAAATATACAGAATTCATATGTATGTAGGTAAACCCAAGTGTTCTCAACCTAATTTGATTTTAAAGAATAAAGATAATGGTCAGTCATTACCATGATCTTCACAAAAAATATTCACACCGTAATTAATGCAGAGCAGCAAGGACCACTCTAAGGATTCTGTTTATGTTACCTCATTTGTCCCTAATAAAACTTGGAAGTACATACTATTATTTTTGTTATTATATAGATGAGAAAATGAAGCCAGTAAAATTGATGTCTTCCTCTTATTTACTTAAAAGGGAAGCATCCTGGCATTGAACCACAGAGTGGCCCAAATTCACACCTGAATCTCGGGATTCTGATCATTTTTGTGTGGTTTTGTTCAGCCAGGATCCATAATTTTCTAATTTGCACTGATTCTGGGCTACTCTGTCCCTCAGAGTCAGCGTGCTTCACATATATGTAGAAAGTCAAGGGGAAGGTATAAACTCAGAGCTATATCAAGTTGAAGACAAGTTATTAGATGATTTTGATCTTTAGCCGAGAATCACATCACCCTACATTTTCTTAAAGCAAAACAATAGCTAATTTTCTTTTCCCGAGTAGCAGTATCAGCCTAGCTTACGAATAGTCTTTCCACAGTATTACATTGTTTTATTTTAATATGGACCGAAAATTGCATAATTTAGATAATGTTACTAGAGGATATTTAAGTTCCTAAGAAATCTGTGAAAAAGACAAATTGTATTTTTTCTTTTGCTGTCTTGCCAAAGATCTTCGGCTAAGTTCTTCCATATTTTGATATGTAAGTTAGAAACTTAAATTAGTCTAGCCAAATATATCCGTGGTCTGTTTCTACCAATCTCAAACTCTGTTGTGATATTCCAAGAATCTTAAGATGAAGAAACAAGAGTATAGCATAAGAATGCTAGTGTTTATTTCAAGAAACAATTACCATTTTCCTTTCTTATTACTTAAGATGTTTAAAGCATTATTCCAACTAAAACAGTCTTTGCTGGACAGGTTTCTTGTGTACTGAAGAGATGCAGTACTGTCATGAAGGCAATCATGATAATGTTTCTACCCCCAAAAGAGTCATTTGTACCTAGAGCTAAATGGGAGGCCTGACATGGGCAGGTTTTTATGAATGTTGTTCGTGGTTTTACTATTTAAAAAAAAATAATAATCAATGAACAATAGGGAAAACGTGGAGACAATTTCTCAAATTGCCATCAGACATATAAAAAATGTTCAGCATCACTATATATCAGGGGTAAATACAAACTAGAATCACAAATATACCACTCACTAATCAGTCCATTGGTTATTATCAAAAAGATAATAGAAATATTGGTGATAAGCTGGACACAAGATAAAATGTATGTGTTGGTATGTTTGGAAATTGATATAGCCATTATAGAAAATAGTATAGAAGATCCTCCAAATGTAAAAAAAATGAACTACTGTATTTTTCATCTATCTCACTACTGGATATTAATAGTGAGACAAAAATATGATGAATATTTAATTTTAAGAAAATATTATAGTAAAGACACACTGCCTTCGGATTCCCTCAGGATTGCTTTGAACAGGTTTATCCAATCATTTTTTACCTCTGTCTGAGCAGGTCTGGGGTCCCATTTTGTGGGTATCTTTATGTGGTATGACCATAACATACAGCGAATGCATAAAGCCAGTGTTATTCAGTGGAAAATCAGGCTGTTAGAAACCTCACGATATGAACTTACTCATCTACTTAAGTAGATCTGCCACAGGGACACTTCTAGCTCTTCCAGAAGTCAAAATGAGTGTGGGAAGCAAATGTTTTGAACCAGGCCAGTGCACCTAAACAACCATGTTGTACAACCGGAGACACTCAAGAAAGATTTCTAGAACAGCTCGGGTTCTGGAAAAAAGGGTAATTTGAGAGATATTAATGGCAATGTGTTAGACAGGGTCTCACTCTGTAGCCCAGGCTGGTCCTAAACTCACTATGGAGCCAAGGCTGGCCTTGGACTCACGACAGTCTTTCTGCCTCAGCCTTCTGAGTGCTGGGATTACAGGCATGCACCACCACACCTGGCTTATGTGGAGCCTGGGAATCAAACTTGGGTACCTAAGCCCTAGATACAGCACTTGCTAGGCAACAGTTTTAACTGCTGAGCCATTCCTCTAGCCCCGTATAATTTTTTTTTTTATTTAAACAAGACTGCACTTTTTTGTCACATGTAGTACAATCAAAAGAAATGAAATCAGTGTATCTATAAGAAGTCTGCACTTCTATATTTATCATAACATTAGCCAAGATATAGAATCAACCAAAATATATATATCAATAGATAAACGAATAAAGAAAATCTGATATATGTGAATTCTGTAAGCCATAAAAAGGATAAAATTCTGTCACTTGATCAATATAAATGAATATGGAAGACAGTATGCTAAGTGAAATAAGTCAGGTGAAGAAAGAAAATGCCGTGCGATCTCATTCATGTGTGAAGTGTATATTAGTTTATTTCATACCACAGCCCAGCAGGGCTGGGGAAGGGGCAGACTTTCAAAGAGACTTACCAATGGGTCCCACGTTACAGTTAAAGAGGAGGAAGTGTTAGGTGCTCCGTTGCCTGGTTATTTGGTTATATTTAATGATAATGTGTCTTATAGTTTTAAGTAGCCAACAAAGAGGATGTTTTAATATTCTCACAAGAAGTTAGAAATTTTTAAGGTACAGGATATACTGTTACCCTGATTTGATCATTACATAATGTAAACATGTACCAAAATAGCTCAGAATAGCTCCAACATTTTTATAAGTAGTATATATAAAGCAAAGCCAAATTTTTAATAGAACTGTGATCATGAGAATACTTAGGATTTTGAGGTACACATGGAAATCAGTCAACATAATTCACCACATAAATCCAAAAAAATCATGCGATTATCTCAATAGTATCCATGATAAAAAACCTTATGAAAATAGATGTATAAGGACATTATCTCAAGCTGAAAAAATAATTCATGACAATTCTACTGCCAGTGTCATCCTAAATGGGGGTGGAGGGGGATTGAAAGCATTTATTCTAAAATCGGAAACAAGGCAAGGATGTCCACTTTCACCGTGCCTGTTTTACATATTCTTTAAACAAGACAACAAAACGGATAGCAATAAAAATGTTATCCATTTAAACAACACACCTTCTATTCTCAAGAAGTTTTGTGCATGCTACGAATTCTCTACTAAAAAAAATAGGACATGGAAATATAATTTGGTATTTAAAAAAAACCTTGTGAAATCTTAGTCTATGATATATTCAGTTCAATTAATGAAGCACACACCTACAGTCAAACAGAGGGAAAGAAAAAAAATATATATATATAAATTGCAACAATAAAGTTTGTGTCATGAGTTGTAGAGCAATCTAAAATTATGAGGAAATCAGAAAGCTATGAAATTATGCAGCATTTTAATCAATTATGCCATGAAATGCCTAGACAACAGAGTAGTTAAATCAGTTAAGTATGCATAGAATGATGCATATTGATCATTGTGTTATGTGCTTGATCACCAATAACCGCATGTTGAAATTTATCATATTCATTTCTGGCTTTGTAGCTACTTAACAGGGCAGTTTAACAAGCATGCTAATAAATTATCATATTTTAAATAATTTCTTCAAATCATAGATGCCAGAGTTCATCATTAACTACTTCCAGGAACCAAGTCCCGCATGAATAGATATTCAAGTAAACATTGAGCTTGAATGTGGCCTTTGAATTCCGTGAAGATCACGTTAGTTAGAAGAAAAGCCGTATCTTGCATTCAGTGGCTCTTGCATTGCTTCAAGAACCCACCAAGTTGCAGAGAAGAGATTTGAGGTCGTTTCAATTTGTTTTCATTTACAGCTGAAAAATATAAGACTCTCCTTTTATTAAATTTTAGTTTAATCTCTTGGAAAATATTACTTTTGTAAATCTCTCTTGCTTTTCTAATGTTAAGGAACATTTTGTGTAAGCAGAAACATCATGATGGACAAATTATAAATGTAAAAAGGAAAACCACTGTTCTTCCTTCCCTGTACCTTACTGCTTATAGTTCCTCTCTACGAGAGAAGTTTGAAATTGTTATTTTTTTTTTAATTTTCAATTCCCTACATTTCCAACTTAGGTGATAATGATAGATTACTCTTCCATAACGATGACTCATCATGGAAGAACATAATTCACAAAAATCGACACCCACGTACATCAACACACACTTTGTGTGGGGGATTCACTTCCAAAAATACAACAGTATCATTAGATATATGAATCATAACATGTAAAAATCTCTTTATTTTTAATATAACATACTCTGTAGGTTGCCCTTGGTGTCAAGCCACCCACATGCCCTCACTCAAAATATATGAAAGTAAAGGAGAATTATAAAAAATATGAAGATGAAATACATAATAAGAATGAAGTATGATGCTATAGGGGTTGAGAGAAGAAAGGAAACTCTAAAAGCATATATGAAACATGTCATGCACATACAGACTGGACCCACTTTGACCCAGGAGCACCTTTTAAGCCTTGCCATATAAATTTTATAATAATGAAAATTCAAAGAATTAACTGCTAATTTAAGTGCACTGTTAAAGGGTGCCCTCAACCTCATGTTCTACAGAAAACTACTGCTCTGGAAATACGAACGATAAAAGTCCTTTCATTTATTCCTAAATACTAAGATTAGAATGGGTTGGTGTAAATGATTTAAAAAAGAAAAAATGTAATGCATTGACTTTATGGGATTTCATGGATATGACTTGCCTTTATTTACAGTATACTTTCATGAAAAGTTCAGGTGTCTTACTGAAGAGATGGCATATTAAAAGAGTTTTCACATGTGAATGAGATCATATGGCCATAAGTTGCAATGGGTAATGAATCCTGTGAATATTTGATGGTTGAACAACATCTTATGATCTATTAGAAAAATTATCTAAAGAAAAGAATGACCAGTATAACTACGAAAATGCAGTTGGGTCCTTGGGCAAATTGTTTTTTTAGACTAAAGAATTTCACACAAACTGAGCTTGGATTGGAAACCATATTCTGACTGTGATTAACGAAGGGTGTGATTTACTTCAAGGTAAGACATTGAATAGTCTTTGCAAGCCACAAATTATGCAGCTGCTTAGTAAGTTACAGGGAAAACCTTTGCTTAGTCTACCTGTATATTCATTCTTACCACAAGTACTTTGTGGAGGCTGATGTAGAAAGTTCGAAAGGTGATACTTGAGAGAAACATCAAAGCAGAGTCATTACCCCTTCACGCATAAATGTTCATTTATCAATATTTGATGTCATGTATGAGCTAATTCCCTGCAGGATGTTAAGGAATTCTCTTTTTTATGTTTAAGTTTAGGTAGGATTTTCATCATTAAAATGTAAAAACTGGTAACAAAACTGTATCTATTAATCATCCTTTGTTTATATATCTCTTAATTGCTTAATTTAATGACGAGTATTGATAGATTTTTCTCATGTTGATTCATCATTACATTTTTAGGTGAAACCGTAATTAGTCATGAAGTATACATCTGTTCACATTGACTCACTAATCTCATGATTTATTTTGGATGTTTAAATCTACAGAGTGTCAGAGTGACATTTCTATTATTTTATCACTATTTCTTGGGTAACGAAACCTATCATTTTAGCTGTCAATGCAGCATACATTTGAAAACTATATGTATTCACTCTGTGTAGCCAATATTGGCCATATGACTGCGTTTTGGTCGTTGGTACATGACAAGAAATAAGTATAACTTTCTGATAATGATATCGAAAGAAGGCACTCCTCCACGACTTGATTCTGGATTTTCCTATTTGGGAATTTGCATGTAGTGATAGAGGCAATGCTTATTAATTATGTATACAAAGAAGGTTTGGAGATAGAATGTGAGAAATATAGAAACCTAAACTCCCTGGACAACCATTAATAACTCACAGATGCCTGGTTCCCATCATAATCATGTACTGCAATTATTACTTAACAACAAATCAAAGATAAAACATATTATTACCTCTGTCTCTCTACTTGACATTTATGTATGAATTAATCTGTTATTCAAGTTTGACAAAATTTAGCTTTACATAATGAAGGGCTGACGTCAAGATTTCTTTTAAATAGATTTCTTTAAAACAGCTTTAATTAAAATTAAGTCCATGCAAAAATGTTTATATATCATGGATTTAATGCTAAATAAAGATTATTACAAATGTAGAGCATGTTCAAGTCTAGAAGTTAACCACTCTATGTTTTCAGTGTTCCTGTCATACATAATGTCATCTCACATTAAGGCTAACAGTATTTTTATTTAAAATGTTTGCTTTGGCTGGAGAAATGGCACAGCAGTTAAAACACTTGGCCTTGTAAAGACAAGGCCCTGAGTTCAATACCCCAGCACCACATAAAGCTGAGTGTGGTGGCTGGACACACCTGCAATCCCAGAACTTGGGAGGCTGAGGCAGGTGGATTGGGAGAGTGAGGCAGGTGGATTTTCCTGAGTCGAAGGCTATCCTGGGCTACCCCAAAGAGTTCAAGACCAGCCTGGTCTACAGAGACAGACCCTGTCTCAAAATAAGTAAATAAATAAATAAATAAATACATAGTTCCCCTTTAAAGGTAAAATAAATATATAACTATATTTTAAGTTATTTTGAAAATATTTCAAGCTTTGGAAATATACATGGATTTAGTCATGCTAAATGTAGTCTATGAGTTGATACTTATTCAAATTGTCTAACAAGGTTCAGATATGATTTTGTGTGTGTTACAATACATTCATACTTAGTGCTACTTTGCATGAAAATTATGTCATCCGGAGTTCTTTCCAATAGTATTGTCAATACTGTTTCTTACAAGCTTATGAAAACGCTTTGTATTTTAGAGTTAACGTACACCATTTCTAAAAAGTAAATCATGTTAGTTAAAGTAGCAGTTTTCAGCCAGAGAAGGTACATTTCTTTGGCCATATAAACAAAAGGCAGATTGTTTTGCTAACTATAACAGTTATAATCCTAATAGGTCATGTGTATTCTCCTGTGCCAGTTCTCCACATTCATGTTGGACATTTTAATAGTTGTCACTCTAGCGAAAAGAATTAGAGTTCAGCTATCATTTGTATCTATCATCTATTGATATTTTTCTGAATACTAGTAAAAGGTAACATCTTTTAACACACTGCTGACACTTCAAGCTTTTTTTCTCTCAAGTGGATGATCAAACTTTTCCCTAACATATATCTTCATCTATGGCTGCACTACACAGTACTAACCTGTTTCAATTTATCGCTTTCTTATCTCCTGTCTCTAATATCTACAGCCTTAGTCCTGATGTGATTGGTTTTAGCAATTGTTTCCATTGGAGTCTTTAATTACTGTGTTTTATTGGGGGAAATTCAAACCCTTCTCTCTCTCTCTATCTCTCTCTCTCTCCCCTCTCTCTCTCATTTCAGACAGAATCATTTTTTTTTCCTCTGGCTCTGGAACATTTGTGTCACAGATGACAGGCCACACAGTTGAACCCACATCCCTCTCACATCACACAAGCTTAGTTGCTAGTTTAAGAATGTTGTCCCCACACAATTCTCTTCCAAGTCCTGCTTGCTTGAAGAGTAACTGACAATAGAATTTATTAGTGTTTTCCATACAAGAAAGTAAGTATAGATGATGAGAAAATTGAAGGTTTTCGTCCATAGCCACACCAATGACAACTAATTTTTAGTTCTGATCTTGAGCCAACTCTCAGATTGCAAAGCTCTTGATTGAAGATAGGGGAGCTCCAAAGAGTACCTTAAACGCTATTCCTGCAACAGCATCATTTTGAGTATATAGTAATTATTCCCTGAGATCTTCTCTAAGGAATTTTGTTCAATCATATGCAATGAAAAGGTGAATAATGAGACAAAGTATATATTGATATTTGTGGACCTAAAGCGTCACTATAATTTTCTTGTAGAAAAGAAGTAAATTATATTGATTTTTTTTAAAATGGGGTTTTGGCCAAGGTACATTTAACATGAAGTTGTAGGCTTACTGCATTTAACAGCAAGTTGCACATTAACTGGCTCATTTAGTTCATTTGTATGGCTCCTAGAAAAATAGGTGCGTCCTGGAAGAGATCGTTGGCTACCAAAACTACAGCCAGAAATAAGCTCAATTAAAGTTACTATAACAAGTATGTGTCATTGATCAAATTACCAAAGAAGATTGTGATTTTATAATTTTTCCAAAAATTACATAGGTAGAAAATTGAAGAATTGGCGTTAGAATTAAATCCTATAGACACCAAACTTTATAGTCTTAATTTGCTTGATATACTGTACATACACAGAATTTCTTTCTTATGCTAGCATTGACTTCTGCAGGTTCATTGCTCAGCTGTCCAGTTACTTTGTTGGAAACAGCCAATCTGTTACTATTTTCATTAAAAGACTAATCTATTACTCAAGGTCTCAGAACATATTTTCAGTTAAAAAATCACCAGTTTTATTTTTTTATTTTATTTTTACTTTCTAACTTATTCCTATGGGGAAAAATTAACTAAACTGACACAACTATTATGGCAATACATATATAGATTCCTCAAAAAATAAAAACAAAATTGAAAATAGATAACTCATTTGACTTAGCTATAACTATTCTGGGTAGCTTTCTAAAGAAGTTAAATACATTATACAATAATGACACGTGCCGACCAATGATTATAGGTGCATAGCCACGTAACAGCTAAATTTTGAGAGAAGCTGGTTTGTCCATCTACATATAATGGAAAAAGAAAATATTGCATATGTGCACAATGGAATACTACTCTGCCACAAAAAAAAAGATAAATTTGAGTCATTTGTAGAACAAAGATGCACTTTAAGACATTGGACTGGATGAAATGAATGAGTCACAGAAAGTTAAATATCACATGTTTCCTATATTGTAAGAAAGCAAAAATGTACATAAAGAAAAGAGAAATATATTACATTACCTACATAGGCAAAAGGATGGCCAGAGATCAGCAGAAAAGGCCCAGTGGCAAGCGTAAGTGGACAGTGGCCGCTTGGGCACTGCATAATCTAATCAACCCTACTGTAATGGAGTCATGTCTCGGGTTCGTTTTCTTTGGTGCCCAGGTTTGTTGGATTTCAAATATTTTTATTTGAGCTACTCTCTATATTCTTAACGCTTTTATGTCCCATATTTTTTTCTCCCTGTTCCTTCCTTAAATTAACTTGAACTCGATTTTGCTGTTTGCATCTATTGAAATGAATTACTTGGTGATCATATGGAATTCAAGTCCACATTGAAGGTAAACTTTTAAGGGCCAAAAATACCCAATATGTCCCAACAAATGTGCGCTTAGCTACTATTACTTGTGCTATTTCTGAGACCATCATCAAAGTCTGATTTAACCTACTGATTTAACTACTTTTAGTAGTTGCTTCCAGAAATTGAAACTTAAAAATAACAGTGGTTCTGTTTTAACTCAAGAAACGAAAGGTCAAAACTTTATGAAGCAATATCATAAACAACCGATTGTGTTAAGATAAAAGGATACAGAAGATGTCCTGGTCAGCAGTTTTTTTTTTGTTTTGTTTTTTTTTTTAAGAAATGTGATGTAGGGAAGAAGAACGCATTCCTTAACAGCATTCCAGTATTGTTGTTGGGGATTGAAATAATTTTCTGATTTCAAGGGTTGGGGTATGATTTAAATATTGCTAATGAGTGATAGCTGTAGTGGAAATAAAAGAGTATCCTGTGAAACTAATTATTGCAAAGTAAATCAAAAACATTACATCGAGTAAACAAATGTTTGACGAAAGGCCCAGGAGTTGGTTTTGGTATGTAGTTGGTATTCAGATGTTCGGCAGAAGATAAAAACTTGGCATCCATGCAGAACAAGATGATCCACATATCTTACATTCTCTTAGAAGTCTTTTTAAATAACTGAGTTGCATTCTAGTCCCAGAGCCATAGTTCTCATTCCAAACACAGAATTACACAAGGGCCCATAGTGTTCCTCTACAAGAAAGAACATTTGGATTGTGGGAAGTAGGAAAACATTCCTTTATTTACTGTTTAGTTGACTTCTGTTACTGTTGGTCTGCTGAATTGCTTTGCAGTTATCACTTGCTTTAAGTGAGCCTAATGACAGATTTCTTACTACATAAGGGAAATTAAAACTGTGGTTCCAATGTGCTATTCCTTCGTTTCTAATGTGTGCATTGATTCAGTTTTTGCTAATTTCTATATATCTTTATTTTTTCAGAATACATTTTACATTTACCCTGCCTATTAATTCTATCTGATGTCTCTCAATTAAATTACTCTTCTAATTCTAAAGTGAAAAAAGACCCGTTTCCTTCCAGCCACCCAAATTTTGATACAATTTCTTTTATCCACGCTAATCCAGAGCTATTGTATCTAATTCCTTAATGCAAATAATCTCATTGTTTTGTTAGTCGTTCTGTTTTAAAATTTTTAGGCTTTTCAGGCAGTGTTTTTTCTCCATGTTGATCTCCTTCCTCATATTGTTATGCTAGGTTCCCTCATCTGAAAAATAAATACATATTCTCTTCCTTCTTATAGAGTGGTAGTGGTGGAACATGAGAATGGTGTGAAAATGCTTTATATTTTTAATGCATATAGGAAGGAAAGTGCTTTCCATTAATATTCACCAAGCATTTTCCGTGTTTATAATTTATAGAATAATATGTTATACGTATACTTGTTTGTTAAATTTTCTTTTAATATTTAATTCCATGATCCCACTAGGTCATTGATCTCATTTTCTATGCCTCTACTTCTGAAAGAAACAAGGAAAAAAATTTGACCTGTGGTAAAAGTAATCATAAAGTTATTATAAAAGCTTCTTTCTGGTTCTACATCAGGAGAAAAAAGCTTACACCAGGTATTGAACAATTTTTTTCCAACTGCCTTTATTTATTTTATATTATGTCCTGTAAACTTCATGGGAGCCAATTAGCTGTCACCACTCCCAGCTGAAGCTTTCCTACAGAGGCGCATGCGGTCAACAGTGTCCCCACTTCTAAAACTTTTCTGTCTCTATGACCATCTTCGCCGTCACGGCTTTTTCTGAACTGCTTTGCCAACTATGAACTCTTTCTTAGCAAATCTACAGTCCTTTGCTTTTCTTAAGCAGCTGCTGCTGCTCTGCCTGGGGTGGGGCTGTCCTGTCTGTATTCTCCCTCATTCCATAAACTTCACTGAAAGCAGATCCAGTCCTTGCATATTTACACTCTGCAGAAATGATCGGGCTCATAGAAGGAACAATTAACATTTTGAACTGAAAAAAATCGAGAAATGATTTAGAGTAATATGCTGAAAATCATTTTTAGAAAGGCTATTAAAATTTGTACAACTCAGCCAAAAAAACCCTGAAGGCTAATTATCAGTGTGAGATTGATTGTATTAGGTCTAGAGTAAAATTTTGACTATGAGTATAAAAACAATAAGCATCTTGTGGATGCCACCAGTATCAGGACATTTTGCTACTAAGTCATGACCACTGAGCCACACCCCTATTTCTTTCCTTTGAACTAGTTTATGGATGTGACAGATTGCTAAATATTGAATATTTCCATGGAAATTCATGCAAACAGAAGCTACAATAAACTTCCAGACCATTCTGAGACCAAGGCGCAGTTATCAGCATTTCTTTAGCTTCTTTGAAACACAGAATTTGGCTGAATTGGCACACATAAAAACAACTAATGCCATCTATAATTTTATACTTTTCTGTGAGGAGTGTTTAAAAAAATAAACCGAGTGTTTAAATTTTAAAAAGTACAATAAAACTCATATTGTCTTTATACACTTATTATATTGTCCTTGTCACCTTTTTTGACAGTCTTTTGCTCTCTAGTCCAGGCTGGACCTCAACTCACTAGGTACCCCAGGCCAGCTTTGGACTCAAGACAGTCCTCCTGTCTCAGCCTCCCAAGTGCAGGGATTACAGGCTTACACCACCGTGACCTGCTTTCATGGTGTTGGGGAATCAAACTCAAGCACTTAGCACTGGATAGACAAGTGCTGTAACTGCTAAGCTATATCTCCAGCCTTCTTGCATACTTTCTAAATCTGTAGTGGAAGTCCTCTTTTGCAAGTGTTCTAAGTTCTACTGTAATGGCTGCCTTGATGTCCTGAGTTGACCCGGATGTTCTTGACTTTGAGAGAGAGCTAGACATCTCATGATGTCAGATCTGAAGATCAAGGTGGGTGAAGAAAAACTACATTTTTTTATTTGAAAGGAAGTACAGTAAATATTTCCAATGGGTTCAAGGCATTGAAGTAGCTAGCAAAACATTAAGACTTTGAGCACTGCTTCAGAAAGTCTCAAGAACGATCTGATAAACGTGTTTGGTAAGGGGATGTCTTAATGGCATTGTGTCTTTTGCTGTAATAAAATCTTTTGAATTTCAACAGTTACAGTGTATTTTGATCAGATCTGTCTAAACAGAATGATGGATAAATAATATCTTTAAAATCTTATAACTAATACAAGCAATTTTATAACTTTAATACAGGGTGTTAGGATGTAAGGATATTAGCAGTATTTTAAATTTTTTAGTAGCTAAGTCCTTGAGAACACTACATTTATCTAATTGAAATAGTTGAGCCTATAAATTTTACATTGAGTATTTCGGAGAATCAAGAATTACAAAAACAGATTGTTTTGTCACTATATTTATAATGGCTTCGAATAGCTCTTCCGTTATTCACTTATAAAAAATCCTACTTATAAACCAGTGTGTGCAAAGTATTACCTTATTTTAAAATCCTACTTATACACCAATTATATTAACATAAGCCTTTGACAAGTAGTTTGGTTATAATTATGAGGATGATTGTAATGAACTACAAGTACAGACCCCTTTTATAAACCATCAGAGAAAGATCACAAGTTCAAACTCAGCATTGGCAACTTAGTCATTTAGTGAGATCCTGCCACAAATTTAAAAAGAAACAAAAGCTGACTGGTAATGTTATTTAGTGAGAAGGGTCCAGGCTGACTCCTTATTAATAGAAAAAAAAAATAGTACCAATTCCATCACAGGGACTTGTGGATAAAGTCTTGAAGCTACCCCATAGTGAATATTTTCCAAGACAATTGTGACTCTTTTTCTTGAGTCATTTTTTTGATTACAGACTGAATTATGGCATAATCATGTGTTACAAATTAATATACACATATATTTATGTTCTATAGAAAATGTAAAAAATACATAAACTTAAAATAATAAGATGTCATCAGTACTAATAATTGAATAGTATTCACTCATCAATATCTTTTAGTAAGTGATAAAGATGTACTATAATTACCACAGAGTTTTTATAGCTACAGTCATAATTACTACAGAGTAATATAATTACTACAGAGTTTTTATTACACAAATACTGTAGTCCCAGAGCCAAGATTGGATCACCTGACTTTCTAAATCTTTATTAGAACACAAAGAAATCCCTTGTGCCCCCTTTTAACTTGCTCTCTGAATCTGTTTTAATACTGTAACAGCAAGCGTGAGTAATTTTCAGGAGACAGCAAGTATACTAACCTCTGATTTCTAACATTGTCTTTCAAGCCATCCAGTGTAGAATAGCTCAGAGCAAAGTTTACAGACTAATTCACTCTTCAAAGCATAGACTTATTTCTGTGTGGAACAAGGATGTTTCCCAGGATTTAGCTGTTACACAGCCAGTTTCAATTCACAGGTGGAAGAATATGTCAACAGATGCAACATTTTGATTCCTGCTATATTTTAGTAAGCTATTTCAACATTCATTTTTATTTAGCTAAAAATATTTTTATAACAATTCAAGCTTAAATAAGCTCTGTGTCTGTCTGTTGTGATACTTTCAGTTTTTTGGCCTTTCTTCTGAAGCCTTTTCTGAATAAAAACAGATGGGATACCAGAACCGGAGAAACTACATGAATACTGGAGTTACTTGGTTAAAAAATAGAGAAAAAGAGAAAAGTTTATAGATCACCTGAAAAGGAGATGGATAACCGAGAAATTTCATGTCTTGCATGTACATTTTTATGGTGACAGTTGTGCCGTTGTTTAGTTTGCATGTTGTTCCCTTGTATAATTACAGTGTATGTGTCTGAACAGTGAAAAAAACTCGTTTTTCAACAGATGAATTCTATAGAGAGACAGCACAAAACGTAGATCAGACTGATAAAAGTAAAGAGATCAAACAAAACCAAGTAGGAGGCTCAGTAGAGTCTTAGAGGCGGGCCACAACGTGAGCAACTGTTGCACTTAGTCATGGTAGAAGGAGAATGTTACTCTGGTACCGACTTTCTTTTCAACAACTGAATAAAGACCCATCACCCAGGAGCAACAGGGAAATTCTTTCTTAGCAGAAAGCCAGGCAGAAACTTTCTCAGGAGGTCACGTGAAGAGTAACCCGAAGTCTCCTTGCTTTTGTGGAACCTATGAAAGAATAAGAAAAAAAAAAAAAAATAGGTTCATGCTGATCGGAAGGTGATATCGCACAATGTAAGGCTATTTTCATATTTCTGTATTTTAATGAAAATATTCTAATGTGAAGTCCTGATCTCTACTTTTCGATCTAAACTAGTGGTAAATGTACAAAATTAATGAATTAATTTACTGATCAGAAAGCTTCAATATGTATAATGCCATGCTCATAATAGATATATGTCATAAATGTCATGTATAATATACATTGTAAGGTAAAAAATTGTATATACATATATAATTTGCACACACACATACATATGTATATATATTGTTTTCGCACATATTCTTCTATATAATGGGTAGAAATTACTTTAAGAAGATGAAATTGTAAAACTGTTAGCCATGGATATTTTTTCTGTTTACACAAAAAGTGACTGATTTGCTATGTTTTGTTGTATTTTCTAAGTTATTAATAATAGTCAATTACCCTTCCATTATAAGAATTACACTTTTGAGCTAAGAGGAGTAGAACATGCCTATAATCTCCTCTACCTGGAAGGCCAGAACTGGTGAATCGTAACTTTGAGGCCGACCTGAGTAACTTGGAGAAGAGATTGGAATTAATTAAATTAATGGAAAAGTCTAGGAACATAACCAGCGGCAGAGCACTGGCCTGTCATGTGTGAAGCGCTAATTTTAATTCTCAGTACTGATAAAAAATACAATTTAAATTGTCATGCACTTTAATCTTTCTTTTACTTTACGTTACCGCAGCTTTTTCTTTCTCCATTAGATGTATTGAATTTTATGAGTTCTTCCTAAAGCTTCTATTTTTATGTTGAAAAACAGAGAATAAAAAATGTAGAACTCTGGCCCTTTTATTAAGTAGTAGTGTACTAAAATAACTTACTGACAAATGTAGAGTCACAGGCATGGTTAGGTGATATAACAACCTCTAACATGCGTAAGATATCCGTAATATGCCACATTTAATTTAGGGGTAATATATATGTCAGCACTTATGTAAAACCCTAAATTAGCCAATGAAAACGTCATATTTTTCTTGCTCCTCCACACTAACTATAGAAACATAGATTATGAAACCTATGAAGTATCATGAGTTATTAAACTAGAGCATTGTATATACTTTGATACTAAGCACTGGTTAATGTGTATAGGAACTTCAAAGAATTTTCTAAACTATTTTTGAATATAAAATTGCTGAATAATAGTTTAATACAATACATATCAACAGCATGGCCTTTGATCAAACGATTCATCTCTAGAAATTTTAAACAAAAACACAATGTTGCTCCAAGGTTATGCACAAGGATACTCTTAATTATTAATCACTTGTGATGTGCAAAACAGAGGAATTTAATGCATAGAGGGAAGGCTACCTGGGTATTGGAAGAGCTGAGATGCCAATTAGGAGATTATGAAGTTGAAGAGAGGAGGAATCTACACCCTCCAAGGTTAGCCCCTAGGCTAATCACCACCCAAGATGATCTGCTAGAGAGTTAGAACTGATACGAGCTTTTCCAAGAGGAGCCTGAGCCGTCTTCTGATGAGGCTGAGGACTCAGTGATGGAATGTGATTCAAGGCATCGAAAAAGAGAGCAAATTTCTAATCTCTCTTTATCCTTCATCAAAAATCTCATGGCTAAAACTACCCAGGAGACAGCAGCCCAAGGAATCCACTCGAGGTGGTTGTTCCTCAATATAAATTAGAGCAAACACTAAAGAGTCAGCGAATTGGCAAAAAGTGTTAATAATCTTAACAATTATTGTATATTCCATATGATGGAATAAATAGTACTTAGTTATGGGATATTACGTATCAATAAGTTTCTAAAATACAGTTTAATTTGTATTGGAAGTTCATCGTTTTAGAGACTTAGGAGTCTGCACATTTTTCAAAAGTATTAAAAAGACTCGGATTTTCATAACTGTGTATTCCAATGTCTATTCCTAGTTGGCTTTGGTGAAAAAACAAAGAACCATAATGAATCCATCCCCCGGTTGTATGGTGTTGTTAAAGACAGGACGAAGACACTGACTATGGCAAGTGCAAAGATGGGGGAAGGTGGACCCAGCCTAACAAAAGGTTACAGTGATATTAAACTGTGTTTCTAGTGAAGGCAACCAATTGTTTTGATGAAATGAGCCCCTTTAAGAATACTTTTTATAGTCGACTGTGGAAATATCAAAAGTTTTCCAAACATTTGTTAGTAAAACGTTAAAGAGAGGAATAAGCAGGGGGTGAGGGGGAGGGGGCTGGGACTCACCAACTCTTTACTTGAAGATAGAGCTTAAGTCCAAGGAAGACACAAAGCAAGTGGTAGAAGAGAGGGGAGAGAAAGCTCTTGAAGAAAGGAAGTTGGAGAGGGTTTCACCCAGCGTCCCTTGGAGACGAGGAGATGAGGAATTGTGCTCTTCATAAAGCTGTTATCTGCTTGCTTTTCTGCTCCTGCAGTTGTGCTTTCTGGAATGAGCCAGCTTCAGAAAATGCACTTGGCCTGTTGCTAAACATGAGAAGAAAAGTGGGGAGTTTTCATTTTCACTGTGGCCCTGTGTCCCTCCTTGGTTGTCCAGAACCCCATCTGTCCTCATGGCTGCTGGAGACAGGTCCTAGTCTCATTAATTCTGTCCAACTGTTCTATTTATCAGAATGTTGGTAGAGGGAGGAAGAGAGAGATGGAGAGAAATGATAAAACAATTGAACTGGGGATTGAACTCCACGCCTTCCCCCTGAAGCCCATACATAGATATTTGTGGATTTCGAGGGAAGGTCTCAATTAGCCACTTACTTTTTGGGTTGTTTTCAGTTACAGCACTCTCCTGCTTCAGCCTCCTATTTAAATAATAATTTTCTTACTTATGTCTAAAAGTTATGGTGCTCCCAGCCCTGATTTGTGAGCCCTTTCTTTCTTTCCTCAACAGACTTTCAAATGCATCTTTAAACTTAACAAAAATGCTTTTAAATTCTGAGGCCGTGGTCTCACGTTCCCTACTAGTGAGAATGAAAATGCTTAGAGCAGTGGTGATGTGACTATGTGGTTCTGTTCTAATTGTTGTTGTGCTGTTTTGATGAAATATTTAAGTGGAAATGTCTTGTTTGAGAATCAAGCAGTAGATCTAGAATAGATTCAAAAATCTATGGCAGTGTAAATTTATTCAACAATGTCATGATGACTGTGTAAAAGAGTTGAAATGTTTGAAGGTTGTTAAAAATAAATTAGGTTTTCATTTGCCTCAGGACATTGAAGTATTGTTCACTTTCTAAAAATAGCTAACACGGTATATTTGTATCATCACAGTCTTTGTTAAAAATAAATCTTAAGGACTAGCATGTGAATGTCTGAACTTTGCTCTGTTAGTGTATACTACAAGATATTGTAAAAAATCAGCTGTTCTTTTGTAGGTACTTTTTTTCTTTGTTTTTTTTATCCTTCTTAGATGCAGGAACAGTGTTTTCACTTCAAATTCTGGTATATACGAAGTAGAAGAAATGTCAGTTGTTCTCAAATAGAATCTTTAATTGGTATGATATTAAAAGAAGCATTTGCACAAAATTTTTATTAAGGCAGAAAGGAACAATTTTAAAGCCAAAAATCTATCTGGACAAACAGATGGTTCATTTTCGAAGCATCAAAATCATCTTTGTTTTCACTTTTCTGAGAATTTAGTTTCTTGAGTGTATACAATTTTGAAATGCAACTTAACATAATGTTTTTACAATTGTATACATTGTTTTATTCCTTATTTGTCCATTGATATTTTAGAAGAAGAATTAGGCCTCCATCTTCTTTTAGGATGACCCTCTACCCTCACCATGCCAGGAGTCACAAGTGCATTTTCTTCATTCTCTAAAATACAAAGAATTTAAAGTTTTTATATTTTACTTTGAATCCTCATGCAGGGAAATTAAAGATTCAAAGGCATATTTGTAAATTTTATTTCTTAATCAGTTTGTGTCTCTTTAGGAACAAAATTTTTGACTCATGTAAATGATGCACTACTAGACTTAATCTTTTTGAATCACAGTTCTGAATGTGACCATATTCCTTTTATTTCTTTCTCCCATTTTTTCCTAAAATTTCTATTTAACCTATGCAAATCCCTAAGCAGTGTAAAGTATCTAACCCCACAATGTTGACTTTTTATGTGAGTGATTTCCTGTAATTAAGGTTGACATGAAGAATATCTTAAAATTACTATATCATCTAGTATTTATTTGCTTGAAATATATAAAAAAATACTTCTAGGGGCCAACTTTGACCTGTTTCTCTTTTTTTGTATAAATTCACTTGTTCAGTACTTGATACAACTAAGTTGTAGAAATGGATTTGTTTTGCATTGATGTGAAAACTAAGGTCAATATAATATAAAGTCTTAGAATGCATTTCTACTTAGAAATTTCAGCGTAAAAAACAGTGAACATACAGTGTAAGATGAGAATGCATCACTAACACACACATTTTTAGAAATGCTTGACCAGTAATTATATCTTGCAAATGTCACCGTGTATTCTTGCACAAACTGAGATGACATGGCCTAATTTGTACATAAGCATTTACTATAGCCTAGTGTTCTTGCCCAAAAACTCACACAGCATTTTACTGTGGTGAGCCATTTGGTCAATGCAATACTATAGTATTTCTGTCTAAGCACAGATGGGTCAGTTGATCTTAATGAGAGAAGTGATGAATACTTGCTCTGCTGTACTCGTCACTGGTCACTGGGCTCACCCGTGATGTTCATACCAAACGTGCTATTAGGAGGTAGCTCTTAAATGTAGGAGGCGGGCCGTTGAGGGAGTGCCTCTGAAGGGTTGATCTCCCTCTGCCACTCTTTTTCTGAGATCTGTTTCCAGCTTCCCTGAAGTAAGTAGCTTTGTTCCACCACACCTTGTCGCCATGATGTTTTTTTTTTGACCCATGTAATCATGGACTAGAATCTCTGAGGCCGTGAGTCTAAGAAGTCCGTCTTCTTTCTGTGTCAAGTAAGTTGGCTGCAGTAATAAAAAAGATACCTACTACAGAGAATTGATATCAGTGAAGTGAAGTTGTTATTATGATTATAAATTACAAAATGTAATTTAGAAGTTGTTGGAAATGGCTTATAAAATAATCAAAAAATTTCTTAGAAGTGAGTTACTGTGATCAGAGTGTGATTCAAGTCAGATCTCAGCAGAATGCTGACTGGCATGGGGACAACAGAAGCCAGGCAAGGGTCAGGAGGTTTCTGATAGAAATAGCAATTTGGGGGGAATTTGGACTAGAAGCCTTGCATGTTACATTCTGTAAAACACAGTGTCTGCTTTGTCTAGATCTTACAACTTTACATGAAGATGAGCTTAAGATTCAATATATTGATCTCACAGAGAGAATTTCTAAAAAGCCCCATGTTCAACTTGAGGCATGGGTCATAATGGCATCTTTTATTGAGATTTGTAGTGAGAATTGGGAGAAAAACAGAACAGAAACATAAGAAAATGTTCAATTTTGTCCCAAGGAACCATGGGTACAATTGCATCCAAAAGAATTACAGTGGCTGAAGAAATTAACACTACCAAACGGGCACCAAACACTTTGAACTGGGGAAAAGAAAAAAAAAATACTTTGGAGGCTCACTAGAAGTCAATAAAACCACACTTATTGAAGGTCCAACGGTTGAAAGTGAAACTTTTCATTTGAGATGATATCCACTAGTCCTCTTTACTTAAGAAAAGCTGGCTAAAAACTTGTTTTCTCAGGATTTCACCATGCTCGGCCACAGTGGCACGCCACTGTCATGGCACGCCATGGTCGTTGAGGGCCTGACTAGTGCTGAACCTGGTAGCAGACCTTGGTGTTGTGCATGATAACATTTATTTATTCAGGCATATAAAATGTAAGAGTTATCACATCAGAGAGACTTTCAAACAGATGTAAAGGGAAAGTGTGAGAGGTTAGGTGATGTCCTTCAGGTGGTGTGCAAATGTAAGAGAATAAAGCCAAGCCAAAAGTGCAGTAGTAACCCAAGGGATCCAAGGGCTGCCAAGAACCTGGGAGCATCTGCCCAGAAATGCCACAAGACATGAGTGGAGCCAGTCTTAAGACAGAAGCCGTGTGTTCTTCAGCCTACAAGATCACAGAAGTGAGGCTGTTTGAATTCTCTGGAACTCACATCATACCAGATGCATAACTTGGAGATACAAGACTTTTTTTTGTGTGTGCACTGTTTTGATTTATTTGGATAAATTATTACCATGTTACTGTGTTTATTTAGCAAGTAAAAATGGTGAAGGGAGACACATTTAGGTGTCAGGGTGGTAAGGAGTAGACTTGTGTCAGTCATTGTCAAGTTGCACGAAGAAACTTCTTGAAGTTCATTAAATCTTGGGGTCACTGTATCATAAGTGTACCAATCTCCAGACATTCATGACTGAATATGTTAGTAAATGGGGCCTGATTGGAGCATCCAGGCCCCTGAGGGCCTCCCTTTGGGGTACATCCTCTTCTTAGTGCTTTTCCTTATTTTATCCCTGCAAGCTACCAGGAAATGAATTGACTTTGATCCACCATGTTCTTCTTTCTGCTTGGAGTTAGCCAACCATGGACAGAAGCTTCTGAAATATAGAGCCGAATGAATCTTTTCTCTCTTATATATGTCAGGTATACCAAAAAAAAAAAAAAAAAAGCTGAGTAATATGATAGAAAAAAATACAGTAAAAATAGAAGTTGTAGGCTACTTGCCATGAATGGATATCGCAGGACTGGAAGTTGTTCTGGGTGAGTCAGCAAGTGAGTGATGCTTAATGTTAAGGTCTAGGATATTATTGTGTCCTGTATCCTTCAGGCCCACATAGTCGCCTCCTCCACCTAAAATCTTTCTTTCTTCAATAACAAACTTCATTCACCTTCCTGTAAAGTTTTGTAAGCTTTTGAAACGTTTACTTGTCTAACTTTTGCAATAATTTAAAATATGATACAGCACTTATTTCTCTTAAAAGTTATTTATTTTCTGTGATATTGGAGATTAAGGTTCTTACTCTAAGCTATATTCCCAGATCATTTTTACTTCTGATTTTTAGAGAGGATCTCACTAACTTGCTAAGTTACTCAAGCTGATCTTGAACTTGCTACCTTCCTGCCTCAATCTCTCAGAGTTCTGGAATTACATGCTTAACCCATCATGCCTGGATTTTATTTTTTATTTTAAAAATTAGATTAAAAAGTAAGATAACATACATGCACTACTTTGCCCTCATAATCATCAGTATCACTGTATTCCACATCCACATCCACATTTTGATGTACTGGAAGGTCTTCAGGGGGAAAAAAAAAAATATATATATATATATATATATATATATATATATATATATATATCTTTTTCTGGAATCCTCCACAAGGATAGGTAAATGGCATCATAAATTCAGTGTTTCTTAAAATAAAAATACTTAACCTTGCATTTGTGTCATCATCTGAATTTAATTTGATAATTAAATTTAGATCTTATTGTGCCAGTGAAGGTATTTTCTAAGTTTCATGTCACAAGGACCTAATTAATGCTAAGATGTTAGTAATGAAATATTCTAAGTTTAAATCGTTTAGTCACTAAATATTGTAATCATAGAAACAAGTACCCAGACTTAACTTGAATCAGATAATAAGAAATGATTCTAAATACATTTGAGCTGCTAATACATTAGAAAATCTAAGTAATATCTGTGAAGCAAATGCATCTGTAGACTCATTATACATTTTATAATGTATAAAAATATGGACTTAGAAGCAGGACATCAATAAGCTCTATTAAATAGTGTTTTATAGTTTGGATCAGGAATGTCCTGCACAAGGCACATGTAATTGGATGTTGTGACATGTTTATGGAGTCCATGTTTTGTTGAGAGGCGGGATCTGGCTGGAGGGGGCAGGTGCCTGGGGTTTGACCTTCAGTAGGTGGTGAACCGGGCTTGTCTTGAGGGGTATGTGCTGTCTCCACCCTATCTTACTATCTCTGCTTCCTGCTGCCATGGTGTGAACATGTTTCACTCCAGCTAAGGCTCTGTCGTGAGCTTCCATCCATGCTGATTGCCCGTGAGTCAACTGGGAGCTGAAACAAAACTGTCTTCCCTTCACTTGTGGATGTCACATAATCTGTGCCAGCAACAAATAAATAACTAAAATATGCAGCATACTAACAAGATAAGTCATTATGTTCAAAGAATAGAATAATGGAGAAATTGAAATTTGTGTCACGATAAAGCATGACAGTTAGCTCATTTGATACATATAGTTTCATGAGTCAACTTGTTCCTGCCCATCACAGTGAAGTCACCTCAAGATGAAAAAGGGAAAAGAATGTTTCCTGTGACATACATTTTGATAAGAGAGAAAGAAGATGAAGTGAAGGACAATATTTAATTTTTACTATATGTTGAAGCTGGTCAGTGTTTTCATAAAACAGAAGAGATGAGGACTGGAATTATCTACCCCACTCATCTTGAGGATAAATGTAACATGTTCACTTTAAGAAATAATGAACGTGAAAGGCCTTTGAGACATGTATGTCTAATATATGAAATACTGGTATAAAAGGAACAGAAGGATAATTTTGCACCACGAAAATATCTACATCCCCAACTAGCAGTTAATCAATTTGCTGTAAATTAACATGTGGTACATATATCCCTGTGCTGCTGTGCTGACAATTTATACTGTTCTTATCATATACTGCTCTTTATTTTATCCTATACTTGCTCATATACTGTCCTGTGCAATAACATTAAACTATATTAAATTCTAGTTCTTCATTACAGGTAATAACACTTTTCATCATTTTAGTCTAAATTTTACATTTAATAAATAACAAATGTTTGTTGATAGCTTGCCAAATCCAAGGCAACATACTGTTATTTAGAATTAATATTGAGAAAAACGAACACAAAACCTAGTCATCGTCAATAATTGAATCAGAAAATGTTAAAGGGTGATCAAAGTTCTGGAAAAAAGCAAAGGCTGCCATTCTCAATAATTTGGTTCAAGTAAGCTCATCCACAGGATGAGATATTAGCAAAGATGTAAAGAGGAAAAGAAATTTCTGAATATATCTAGAAGAAAATAGCACCAGACTAAGGAAACAATCTCAGTGAGTCTGGAGAAGAACACATCTTTAATTAATATACTAGAAGAAACTTCTTAGAAAGTGTGTTGATAGCAGGATATGTGATTAGGTGTAAGTGAATAAAAGTTCAAAGAGAAAATAAGGTGGGGGCTTTCTGAGCAATTCTTTCTGTTATTCTATGGAGTTTGGCTTTGATCTTCAGTGAGATATTCAAGATGTAGAAAAAAACAGATTCAGATGATAAAGATCACTTAGTTATTTTTGGTACAGTTCTAGGGGAATTGGGTTAGAAATGAGAAACAGAAAATTCTTATTGAAATACAAAACAAAGCAAAGAAATCCACAAAAACTACCTGACAGATGATGAGTGGTGATAAATATCAAGACTGTTATGGATTGGATCAGGAATGTTCCCCAAAGCCATATTTGGGTGTTGTAGAATATTTATGGAACTGTGTACTGTTAAGAGGTGAGGCCTGGTTGAAAGGGGAGAGTCGTTGGCTGATCACGAGGTCTTGCGCAGAAGGATATATGCTAGCTCCACCCTCCTTTGCTTATTCTTCTCTCTGTCATGGGACAAACACATTTTTCTATGGCTAGGGCTCTGCCATGTGCTTCCACCACTGTCAGGCACACAAAAATAATCTCAGACCTGAAACGGTGCTAAAACAAAGCTTTCCTCCCGGAAGTTGTGAATGTCGGGCATTCTGTCGCTATAGTAAAAGGTGTAACTAAGACAAAAATGAAGCATATTTGAGTTTCTAAAAAGCAATGTGATTCTGAGCAGAGTGTGAAGGTAGGTTAACAGGTGTTTCCTGAAATATCAGATTGGTATGTGAAAGAAAATCCTCAGATATTAAGCAAGAACATTAGAAATTGTTGTCATTGACACAAAGGATGTATAAAGTAATTTTAGGAGGCAAAAAAGTACAATTTGGGTTTCAAATGTTAATGTTTGTTACAGCTCCGAGGAAGATATAAAGAGAAAGTTAGCTATGGATACAGATTTAGAAAATATAGTCTAAATTATAAAAATAAATAGAGGAAGATGAATTACTAAAATTTAAGTAGTATTCAGAAGAATCACCAAGGATGACGGGATTGTTAGAAGAAAGAGTTCAGGGCCAAATCATGAGGCTGAATGCTGAGATAAGACTTTATATTTGACAAAGCTGACTGAGAAGGACTCTTCACTATGTTAAGAACGAACCAGGTGGGTGGGATACAGTGTCTGTTGACGGGATTATGTCAACTTGAGGGAAATAAGACCCACACCTTCGTTAGGATTAGGATTTCTCAACCACCCTAGACTGGGGATCAAGAACTGGTCTGGATTAGAGTGTGAGTCATTCATGGACTGGCCAGTGAGAGAAGAGCACCCACCCAGATGTGGGAGGGCCAACTAGAACTCCAGCAGTATAAACGGGAGGAAGAGGAAAGATCCTTACAGCCTCTTCCTCTGGGAAAGCTCTGGCCTTCACAATTGTCTAGGGAGGCCGATATGCTACACATCGCAGATCATCAGCATAGATTTGCCCCAGTCTCAATTTGTGCCTGTCTACCTGTTGCTGCTGTTCAGTCCCTGATCTTCAGGCTTTGGTCTTCACCTGAGAGCTCCAGTAGATTCTCACCTCACCGGCTGTCCTGCAGTCCCAGATGGGAGATCTACTTCACGGCTGAGCAGCCATCTTGGACCCCCTCTATCCTTGGATTTGTAAACCTTAAGACATTTTTTTGTGATAAAATTTGTAAATTTTGTCCTTTGAAAAAATCCAAACTAATACAGATACCGTAGAAATGAATCACATTTAAGAAAGAGTTGAAAATGACAAACTATATCCAATAAGTCAAACAAATCACCACATCAAATGAATTGTTTCTTAAAGCCATTGTGAAGCTATGGACGACTATGGCATGAAAAACAGAAAGAATTGAGCAAAAGCCCAATTTCAGTCAGTTAATTAGGAAAAGATACTAAAGATAATCAGTAAAATTATTCATTTAATAATTTTTTTTTTCCAGAAGGAGCAGACAAATAGGGAAAGTCTTGATAGTCAAGGAGAGAAATAATGACATTTTTAAAATAAAATGAATAAGCCAAGGTGCTCCTCATTTGAAGGAAATAGAAAAATAAATGGAGGAAATCACAGAAAAGGAGAAAGAGAGGTCTTATTAAAGCCACTTCTTTAAATAAGAAGAAACGAGGCAACATATAAGCGGAGATAACTGGCTTCATGTAAAGCGCAGATGGTTCACTATAGTAACAGGTGGGAAGGTAAATACTTCGGGTGCAGATGGTGGAGACTCAGTAAATGAAATTGTGGGAGTTTGTGGAATTTTGCTTCTGACTGTTTCTTTTTTATGTGGAACTAGGAAAAAAGCGTAAGCCAAGACTGAGCACAGGTGAAGTAAATAGGGCTTCGGAATGGAGAACACGTGTGTTACCTAATGTTGCGATAGGTGGGTGGAGAAATGAGTAGTTTGTGTGCACTTGGAGACTTCTCCCTGAGCTTGGCCTTGGCTCGGTGGCGTTTGTCTCTCCAGCCTTCTCTTACTGTGAGGCCATCTTCAGCTGCGTGCATGTGGGTGTGCAGTAGGCTGCATTATAATTAATCAGAGTTTGATTTTAGAAAATACGCATGATGACGCAAAAGCCTGTCTGAGGGTGGGAGATGGAGGGTATTTTCAGAGAAGAGATTATGTTGCTGGACTGGGGAATTGAGATTAAGGAGAAAGCACCCGGTATGGTGCACGTGTAGGGATAGTGTCCAGAGTATGTTTTGTGCAGTGACCTGTAGAGGCGGCAAGCATGAGAGGACTGTGAGAGAGTTGGTGGTCCCGGATGAGAAAGATGCACCAGGTGAAACATGGGAAAAAGTGTGATGACTGGAAAATAAAAAGTGTAGATTGCACTCAGATTGGGTATGACCATGTCCCTGAGGAGAGTTAAAGAAAATGAGAAACTAGCGTGTTAGGAACATCCATTCTTATATCAAAATCAGTAAGATTTAAGATAGAGGTCATATTGCAAAGATTAGTACTTTAGAGACTGATATTATTGAGAAATTTGGGAAAAAGGACTCAGCAGTAAGGGACAGCGACTCTGAAGGGTAGATCGTCGGTAGACTTTTAAGTGAGGCAGTCTTTTAGTTTAAGCTTTTAAGATAAAATACCTTGACTGTCACACAATTGCACGCTATTTTTTGCTAACATTCATGATTTTTTAAATTTCTTTTTCCTTGCTTTCTTTTTTAAATCCTTTTCATTTTTTTCTTTTCAAAACTAAGCCACAGTGCATTTCTTTTTTCCTAAGCATCTTTTAGGTTCTTCTTCACTATTTCTTGCTCTTAATCTTTGAGTGTATTATTCTAGATTTCCATTTTTTTTAATTTTAGGGTTAAGATTCAGAGTAGTTGAATGTCTGGGTTACTAAATTGTTTTAGAATAGTGACTTGACTAATAACCAAGCATAGAATTAAGTTACCTTTCTCTTGAATGTGTTAACATTGTCCCATCATTAGTTTTTCACATCTAGAGTAGTGTTTAAAAATCATATGTTAATCTAGGTTGTTTTTCTTTAGTAAGTGAAAAGTATTTTTTTTTTAATTTATAGTACAGATCTATTTTGGATTTTTCTTTCTCCTTCTCCAATAATTCTTGGATATATTCAGTCTACTTTCATCCGTTTTAAATTCTGAAAAAATTATTACCATTATATCTTCAAGCATTTTCCCTGCTTTAGGTTTTCGTCTTCGAGAGTGCCTACCATGTAATGTCATTGCTGTAATCTCAAAGGTCTAAACCAGTTGTTTTGATTTCTTTTATTATTTTATTGTCTTCTTTTTGTCTCTACTCTCATTATTTTTAAATATATAAACAATGATTATACTTGCAAGTGAATGAGATATTTCCTGTCCAATCTTTACATTCCAATAGCTATTGGTCCTTTCATACTGCATAGGAAATATTTAGTGTTACTAAGAAGCACTGAATTTCATCCTGAAACTTTAAAAAGTGTTATTATAATTTTGTGTTACTAGAAACTTTTAGGATTGGATATCCTGGTAATTGATACTTTTATGCATAATGTCCTTAAATTTGTGGGACAACTTTAAATTAATTTTGACAACATTTAAAAAATAAACCTGTACCATGAATTCAAAATTTTATATAGGATTATAAATTTCTGTATTAAAGATCTGATATTAGGCACGCTTGCTATAAAGGGCTCAGAAATGAAATCATAAAATATGCACACACACACACACACACACACACACACACACACACACAGCCTTGTTCTCATAAAGTATGTCCCCAATTGGGGGATGACTCTCTACTAGCTATCAATCAATATGGAGATACAAAGTCATGGTCCACTTTCCTTTATTTGGGACAACTGTAAAGGAAAATGTAGAACTTACACAACCCAACAGAAATATCTAAACCTTTTGTTACAAGCAGGCCAACTAAATTCTCCACGCCCATTCATCTGCTATCTTTCCTTGAAGGATTTGTTCCTGATGCTTCTCCACCCCACCAAATTAGCACCCTGAGCAAAAAAAAAAAAAAAAAAAAAAAAAAAAAAATGTAAATGCGATTAACTGGGCATCTAAGGCGATCTGTGACATTTGGAGTCCCACCTGCAGCCTAAGGGGAGTAAAAAGAGCATAGAAATAAAGTCAGATGCTGGTATAACAGTTGCACAATTGGTCGTTTAAATTTCTGTGAGGCCCTAGGAGTGGGGAGAAAGCAGAGATTCAAGATGTGGGATGTGAGCATGGGATTGCCTCCAGCGAGTATCTTGAATCCTCATCCAACAGTCCAATCTTTTACACACATAGACTAAAAATGTGGTCTGTATGTCTCTGCTAAAGGCTTCTACTCACTAACTGACATTGATGCTGTGTCTGAAATAAGATCTCTGACAAAAAATAAATAAAATAAATTAAAATCCACCTTCAACACATTATTTCCTTAGTTTACCTTATTTTTGTGTTTTTTATCTTATTTCCATGTTATTTATTAAATCATTTCTTCAAAGCTATTTCCTAATTTACGGAATCTGTGTCAGCTATTTTAATATGCTGTTGAAATGATGAATTAATTTCTAATTTCAGAACAGTATTTCTTAACACTATTATTAGTTGCACATCTGTCTTGTCATATTTTATCGATTTGAATGTATTTTCTTATATTTTATTCCTACGTTTATTTTATTAACTTTCTTCTATTATTTATATATTATTTCCTCCTGATAATATCTATTGCTAATCTGATTTTGAAGCTATTTAATTTTTTATTTGTTTTTTTTACTTATCCCATGGCATGTCCATTCACTTTTTTTTTTTCTTTTTCTTTTCCTTTTTTTGATGCAAAGTCTTGCTCTGTAGCCCAAGCTGGTTCTGAACTCACAAGCTAGTTTTGGACACCTGCCAATTCCTCCTGCCTTAATCTTCCAAGTTGTGGGATTACAGATTTACGCCACCACGCCCAGTTATGTGGTACTGAGGAATCAAACTCCAGGCTTTGCACTTGCTAGGCAAGCGCTGTAAGGGCTGTGCCATTCCTCCAGCCCCACCATGTACACTCCTTTGCCAAGAATCTATTTTCTTATCAGAGTCTAGTGCCAAGTCTGAGATCGGCGTTTGTTCCTAAGACAATCTGCAGGTGCTTCTCCCTGGTGACTGAATTTGTCATGTTGCGATCTTTTCATCGTGATTTGCAAAATGAGTTTTAGATCAGAGAGATAACGCTCACGTGAATTGTCACCATATGCCATCGCTACGGTCACATATTCTTACAGAAGAGTGGCTACATTTTCATTCAGGTGCAGAAAAATAAAAAAAAAAAAAAACAACACACACACACACACACGCACGCACGCACGCACGCACGCATGCACGCAGCAGAATGCTGCAGGACTTTCCTAACCTTCTTTTTCCGTGTGTACTAAAGGCAATGTGACTTAATCCCCCTTACTATTGATGTTAGCCCAAAGGCTTTTGTTAGCAAATGTCTTCTGGGCAACTCTAGTTTCATGCTCAATTTGCGGTACCTGGTTTCCACTTACTATTTTACGGTTTGAGTCTTTGTGTTTCCGTGAAAGATAGACTGGTGTATTTTATCCTGAATTTTCTTGTATTCTGTAGCTGGAGAAATTTTCAGAATGTACAGTCTGCTATATTTGGGGGTCTATAAATGTCTAACTGTTAATATTGTGGATAAGACATTTTTCCTTTTTTGATATATATATATATACTTTTTATATTTAAAATCATCTCTCATATGTATTTTACTTTATCGTACGGGTTCATAAATTTGAATTTTTAAATTTCGCCAACATATACGGGTTTTCTTTTTAAGTCAGTATATCTGACATTCAAACTTTGTAATCTGAAAGCCTCAGTCTGTCGTGTTGAAATGGTTATTTTCCCTAAGTATGACTTCTGTATCCTACCAATGTCTTTCTTTAAGACATTCTCATTTAAAAATATTGTTTCTTGTTTCCTATTCAATCATAGTCTCTTTGAAAGTGATTTCGGGACCGCCTTGTTTTCTGCTGCTTTACGGTCAGAAACTCAGAGTACATTCCAGCAGATTTTGTTTAAAGTTAAAGACATAATGAAAAATATTTTTGCAAGTTTAGAGAAACTAAGGCATGGGAGAAATCTAAATGTGCTGTGATTTAAATTAGCTCATGAACAAAGTCCATCGATGTAATAATATAATCTCTACAACACACCAACCATATAGGTGCCTTAAATTTTCATAGCAAGTTGAAGTTCTCAAACAGCATAATTTTCATTCGAACCACAGTTCGCTCTCCTTTGTAATCTATTATACATAATGGATTTTGAATAGATTTCAAAATAAAAATTCATAGTGATTATAAAATAGCATGAACTTAAGGCAGCATATAACTTAAATGCAATCAAAAGAATACTTTAAGATAATATTTTCCTCTCTCGATAGTATTTGAATCATTATGAAATACGACCAGCCTTAGTGTTCTGATATTAACTACTCTGACAGCAGTCATGGTGCCCTAACTGTACATCTGTACAATTCTGTCAGCAAATGCCCTACAAGTTCATTTATGTTGCAGTTATCTGTGGCTTCGTAACAACAGTCTCTAAAACAGAGTGGCCTAAAACTAAAATGATGTTTCTTTCATCTCATTGTTTGCTACTGAAAGAAAGAAAAAGATGATTCTACAGAGAAAATTTTTGTTTCTCTAACCAGGCATGACGGGGCAGCTCAATAGTATTTGCAGTCTGTATTTACTGTGACTCATTGTTCTGATGGTCCAAAAAGTCTTTGCTCCTGCCCCGCATTTCAGCAGGGATGCAGGGAAGGTTGAACTCTGTTATCCCTTCTTTTTCTCCCTGTCTCTCTGAGGCTTTCATTTACTGTCTACAGTAGAGAAGCTGTGATTTCTACAGAGCAGCTGCTGGGTCTAATATCACATGCTTCCAGAAACCCTGAGAAGCACTTGTGTGACTTACCCTCAGAAATCTGAAAGTAACGTTACTGCCGTATTATAGTAGCTAAGCAAGTATTCACGGCTATCTCAGATCAAAGTAAGAGAAATTGAACCTTACCAGCTAGTATAACTGTCGATGTATTTGAAATCACCTTTAATTTGCTGCAGCCAAGTTTGATCGTTTATGCTTAGGGCTTATTGGAGACATTCTAGAGATCTAAATATTTTCAACAGGAACTTTCTTAAAAATTCATTAATTTCTAGAAGTGCTGGTGCCACTTTTAGAAATGAAAAGATTACACAGCCTTCCATCTGAAGGTGAAAACATGATAAGGCAAAGGAAAGATTCTAAATTATGAAATAGAAGAAACTCGAGAAGAGACGAATAGAGAACCAGTTGTCATGGTGAATCTGAAATACATAATGGAGGAAGAGAGTAAAGAGGTAAATTAAGACATCATGAGATTAAACTCAGCAGTAGCAGAAAATTAGATCCAAGCCTACTCATCTGCTGCTTGGAAACTGTAGCCAATTCATTTTTGAAGAGTAAAGAAATTCCTTCCTAAGCACGATGAAGAATCGTGGATCTTGGTTACAGTTAATCATATCATTTCAAAATCATAATAATATTCATTTCTTTGTTAATAGTGATGTCATTGTGTAAGTTTTCTTTTCCCCCATTTATTGATATGTATAAGTGCAAAACTTAAGGTTTCCAATGAAGCTGAGCATTTTGTGCACATACGTATCTTGTCTAGGTGACAAGGACTTGAAACAACTATTCTTAAGTTCATATGGAACCAAAGGAGACCAATAATAGCCAAAGCAATCCTGAGCAACAAGACCAAAGCAGGAGGCATTACAATACCAGACATCAGGCTGTACTCTAAAGTAATAGTTGTAAAAACAATTTAGCACTGGCACAAAAACAGGCAGATAGACCAGTGGAACAGAATTGAAGATGCAGAGACAAACCCAGATACCTTCAGTTGCGTAAATTTTCTTTACTGGCTTTTTACATTGTGTTTATACTGTCTTAGGGGTAGGAAACCCAGATGGTGACTGATGGAGTCCCAGGTCCATTGACATGCAAATGAGTCAGTTCCAAGAATACTGATAGCTTCATAGTTGTAAGTAACATAAAGGTGTGGGCGACTCCAAACAGGGTGAGATGTCATGGTCAAAACTAAGACATTTGAAACTAGCTTCCTCTAAGAAATGATGTGATGGCCAGTTTCAGAAAATGTGATTTTTTTTCTAGCTATTTGAAAATCAGAGATACAAAGTCAAACTGGAGAAGACGGGAAGCAGTTCCTCCAGTAAGCCTGAAAAACCGTGTGTCTTTAACTAAAAATGTGACCTTCCCTTTCTGCTTTGTGAATTATATTATTATTTATCAGTAGGTAGACCACTGAGAATTGACAGAAAACAACATCAAAACTCTACTTGCTGACTCTGGTGTAGCCCATGAGCTGACTTTCTCAGAGAGGAGGAGAGGAACTCCACCTTAATCGCAGATCAACATATTCGCATTGACCTGGTCATGTTGAGAAAAGCTTCATAGAAACCTACATGATCAGAGACATGGAAAGAGTTGAAATCCTTAATTGGGTATGCCCAGTTCGTTGTAAATAATGAGGAAACTCTATGCTAGGCTTAAGACTCTGTTATCGAGCTGATGTATATATCAAGCTCCATGCTAGATGCAATGCACTTCATTTATTTTGCCTAACTGTGTCCTGCTGAAGATTTTGCATGCTCTGGTCAGCGAAATTTTTAAGGAAAAATTGACTGCCTAAGGGGTTTGAAAATTGAACTTAATCTAATATAGAAAGGCAGTGATTTGGGTGTACAATTAAGTACATTTTGTATAATATTCGTGAAATGACTTTCTGGTATTGTGATGCAACCTGGAATACTGTATTGAAAAAAAAAACGTGGACATATATGATGGTGAGGGAGCCCAAGAACCATTGTGTAGATAAGTCAGATCACAACTTAGATTAACCACACATAGATTTAACTAAACCACACATAGATTTTTTTTTTACATATGGATATTTGTCTTAGGACTTATTAATTTGCTTCTTTTACTTCTTTCAAAAATTTTGAGCAGTAGAGCGGTAGGCATTCAAGCCAAAAACTTTTTGTTCTAAGGCTGTTTAATCATATTGCTTTTAAAATTTTTTCAATGACTTAATATATCAATTTCCTAGTCCCTCCATAACACAATCTTTTAGTAGATATTACTGACCTCAGAGATGATAAAAAATACAGAGAAGAAAAAGTTCTGGGCTTAATAGCACGGAGAGATGCTCCAGATAAATGAAGCATGAAGTCAGATGTATTTTAGGCAGAGATAAAAACTTAAGAGCGCACCTTGTGATATTTATTTTAAGACTCCCCATTTAGCTCTTTAGATAATAAATTCTGCTGTATATTCTGCCAGTTGTTTAGATAAACAAGATTTTGTATAAGTCTGGCCAGAACAGAAATACAGCAGGAAGGCCTTTATTTCTAACTTTTCAGTGTTAGTTTTTCAAGTGCTCTGCCAGGTAAGCTATTCAGTAAATCCGAGCAAGTTACACAGATCTACTCAGGTATACACATCTTTTTCAAAACCTATTGGTCTAGATGTGGTCAGGAAGGTAATTATAGATTTGGTTATTTCAATAAAAGGTATAAATAAACTAATATCTGAAAGTGTTATAGTAGGTCAATAGTAAGATAGGAAATCACAAATTATTCAGAACTATCAAGTGTCACCAATTTCAGAAATTCCACCTTAGAGATCAGGAAGGCACGTGATTTCATTCACTCTCTTAAACTTAATATAAAAGAGAGTATGCAAAGGCAAGTAAGCACAGTTTACAGGGTCATATGAAGAAATAGGGGAAATATGGTAAATAAACATGAAACAGACTAGGTACACAAAAAGGTCGATTATATAATGTATAACTTAGGATTCATGGTCTATTTTTAATACAAATTCAATGGCTAGAATCCGCCTGATGTACAGGACTTCATTAGAGTCAGCTTGAGTCAATCAATTATATTTCATTTCAGAAAAGAAAAGATTTTAGGCCACATTGAAGGAATTGCTATGTTCTTGAAAGCTTGGTTTTATTGATTAAATGAGGTAGGACCTTAATCAGTACTTCACTAGTGAATGTTGGTGCTTTCAGATTAGGAAAAGAAAATTGTATCTTTTGTTTCACCATCAATCATCTTCCCAGTAAGGGTGACACTACTCGATGAGAAGAAGAGAGGGGGAAATGACAGCTATGCAGAGGAGGAGTAGGCGAGAGCGACCCAAGTACCTGAAGTTCAAAATACGGAAGACTAGTTCCAAAATGAGACCATCATGCTGCACTGTGTGTTCAAGGATTTAGAAAGAAAGAAGCTGATAGGCCAGAAGCCCTAGAATGAAATTGAAAGGCCCCATCTTAAGTTGATTTTCTTGGTTAAAGGAAGCACTGGTCTCTCATTAAGGAAAGGACAAAGATAAGTGTAAGGAAGAAAGACACGCGTATCTGCTTTGTGCTGATGAGTCAATTTAGGACATATCTTTGAAATTATTATTATTCCCTACCGTGTTTGCTTGATGTTCTCAGTAAGGAAAATTTATTATTATCATTATTATTATTATTATTATTATATTGTAGTATAGCAATGCTTATGTTTATGTATTCTGAGCTAAGGAAGTTAACTTTCTTCTAGAAAGGTCATAAGTAATCAGCATTTTTTTGCATCTATAACCGTATTTTTTTTTATTCAGCTCTGTTCTCCTTTAAAATCGTACTACATATAGTTATGGGTGCTTCTTTCATTACAAGAAAGTAATATTTTGTTTACCTGAGGCTATTTCTGGAAGATCTGTCACTCTACCACATCTTATTTCCATTCAGAAACCCCTTTAATTGTTTTGTTTGGATCTGTTGGCACACAACCTTTAAGTCAGGGGATGTCAATGTAGTAGTTACTCTCTGGAGTGGTGGCACATGCTTGTAGTTTCAGCAACCGAGGAAGGTGAGCCAGGAGGACTCCAAATTAGAGGCCAGCCTGGGTCCTGTTGGTAAATGAAGAAAACTAAGAACAAAACGAAAAGAGAGGACTGGGAATGTCGCTGGTAGAGTTCTTGTCTGTCACACAAGATTTGAGATCTGGAAAAAACAAAAAAGCAAGTCTGGAGAAGGCATTAGATTATTACAGTCTTATCCTTTATTTGGGTGGGATAAAAAAGGTGACACTGTTTTAATGTATTTCAAACTCTTAGAGAATGAAATTAAATTGCTAGGTAAAGAACAGTATAATTTCAAACTCAGACCAGCAGAAATTCATAAAAAGTATCTCCATGGCACAAAACTACCTGAAGATAGAGCTAATTGTCAATCTTCCAGTAATAAATTCTAACATAAACAAATTGGGCTGAGATTAAAGCAAACAAACAAAAAAACAAACAAATAGTGGAAGTATGTAAAATTGCTGAAAAAGTACTATAATATATTAGGTTTATATGTCAAACTCTCACTAAAATTTTATTTGTCCTAAGTTATTCTCAATAATCCAGTTTTTATAATTATCAGTTCAGTTCACTAAGCAGCACATCCCATGACACAATCACTAAAGGCTCGTGTTCTTTGGCCTCTTTTTCACCCACAATTTGGCGCGGAAAGTAGGTGAGGATTTTTTGGCTAGCTTGAAACAGAGGTGGATAGTGGAGGTCAGTGGTCTAGATTAACACCTGTAATGAAATATTCACATCAGAATCATAAAACTCTTCTTCAAACTACTAGTTTTACTTTTCAACCTAAAAAAAAAACGACTAGTCAAACCCAATATATGTTAATCTACAATAGCTTGTATTGAGACATACATTTAGAAGAAATATTGGAAGTTGCTGACATGATCTGCCAAGGGTGAGTAGCCAACGATTATTTTATGCATGCAGTATTTGTAAGAAAAGCTCAAAGATCAATCCTAAATTCTGACTTGAAGCCTAAATTTTATGTTGGAAATAAATTTTTTCACAATAAAAATCGTGCTAGATAGAATATATAAAGTATCTGTGACTGAAAGTTCTGGCTCTAATGAGAGACAGATTGAGTTAGAGATGCCTCCTAGGAAATGGGTTGTGTCCAGTGCATATGTTTTAATTGAGATCTAAGAGGGTTGTGGGGAGGAACTAAGTTGGTTTTGTGTCCTCCAGAGTTCAAATAAGAATGAGAAAATGAAAATCACAGAGAAAAACATTTTTACTCAATAACAAGAATAACCATAGATCCAGTTTGCTATAAAAATATAAAAAGGATTATAGTGAATTACTTAAGAATATAAACAAATACTATATTTGAGCATTACAGGAAGAAAAAGAAGCAATAGACAGGGAATGAACTCTAGATAACTTGTGCAATTTCTCCATCTCTCTTTTATCAGTTTGATAAAAGGACATACCAAACCCATGACTTAATTATTTAAGACTGAAATAACCTTCAGTTTTAGGTAGTTCTTAATCCAGAGTTTTAACTTATGAAACTAATTTAGTGGATCAGAATAGCAATTTTAAACAAATGAAGTAGAAGGCATATAATCTGAGAAATGGGAAATTTCATCTGGTAAATTTATGGATTGCTTTGCAAAACATTTTTTGTATGTGTGCATTTGTGTATGTTGCTTGTACGGTTGTGCTCTGACATGACTTACAATGTGTTTTTCATGGTGGATCATTCTAAAACTTTCCTCTATGTAATTTCACAATATGGATTGAATCAGTTAATGAAGCAACGGGTACACTGCATTATTGTAAAGAGGTGGCCTCTTGCATAATTTTATCAAAATTAACATATTTATTTTACTTATAGTCATGATTAGTTTATATTGGCAAACTCTTTCTGTAATTTTACTCCCTGAAAATAGGTGCAGTTTGTTTTCTTTTGATGAGATTGGGACACTTGAAATGAAGAAAAAAAGTTTGGTATTTGTGTCCCAAGTGAGGAAAGTTAAATGCAGATTCAAGGGCTAATTCCATTTTAAGATTTGCTTCATATAAAAGTAAAGACGGGTTGACATGAAATTGAGCTGTAGAACCAGAAATATTTGGAATATTGGGCTACAAATATTGCCACATATATTTTATTTGAACTTGAACAAGTTCTTTCCCTTTTCAAAATTCCAAATAACAATGAATTTTATGATTTTGACTTTTTTTGTAGAAAAGAAGGGGACAGGTGAGAAGGAAGGGAATGACAGGTGACCATGAGGAGAAGGTGAATTCAAAATTGACACGAAAGATACATGCACCAGTTCCTCAACTTTAACTATTGCCTTTTGGAAATATATACTAATAAAATTAATAACTCTTGGGAAAAAGGGTTTAGTTTTTATATTATGATGTTCTCCAAGTTTAAATCCATAAAAGGCATTCAGATCATGGAAAAAAGCAGAAGACTGTACGATTTGTGGTGGAGTCTTTGAAAAATAAATTGTAAAAAAAATTCATTTCATTCCGTTATGCAGACCTACCCACTTTGGAGAATAATGTGTCTGTCTAGTTATTTAATAAGGAAAAACTTCTCGTGGGTATTTAATTCCCTTACAGGGGAAAGTGGAAAGAAAAACAATGAGAAATAGGTTTCACAGGGAAGATCTGACTAGCCTAAACACAGCATTGCAGGTAGGTTTACCACAGTGCTCCATGTAAGGACATCCGCTAGGAATTTCTAAAAAAGGCTATCTAGGAATTAAGACTACTGATTTGAAAAATCACACCTAAATCATATCTACTTGATAATCCCAGCTTTAGTATTTAGCAAAAATAGATAATGGAAATTTGGAAAGTTAGTGTTTTGGGTCTTAAGAACTATTTCTTAAAACTGCTAAGAAGCTAAGAAATTGAATTAAGATATATGAACATATAAATATGTGTATATATGAAAGAGAATGTATTCAACACTACGGTGGAGTCAATTTTTAATGGTTCAGAAAAGCCCATTTTATAATTTTCTGGAAAATTTCAAACTGGTTATTAGTCACAGACAGTATTTCAAGTGAAATTATGTAAATGCAGATTTAAACAAATCATTTTACTATACACCCTCAATATACTCAAATTCATCAGTTTTGACTTTATTACATTTTGTGATTTCATTACATTTTCCTATTATCTCTGCTTCCGATGTTTTAAATTCAATTGTTTCTGTAAATTATAAATGCCAAGATACAAAGTTGCACCTGTTTCCTTAGTACCCCAAGATAATATTCAGTGCCATTCTTGCATGGAGTATATTTTTATCATAGAAATTGGCCAACACTGGAAATCAGAACTTTGACTAGTTTTGAAGAGGTAGTTTTTAAACAATCACCATGAAACCAGTGGGTTCGATTTCAAAACAACAGAGGCTTAAATTCATCTAGAAAGATGAACCGGCTACTTTCAGTTCGCTGTGCTGCCCATCCATTCCTATGTCAAGGAACACTCACCCTCGTAGAGAGATTGCTTGAACACTATTTTCTAAGGTGGCTGAAGCCCACTTAGAGCCTTCAATTGCTTGAGGACCACCCATACACTTCATTTCTTGCAGATAGATAAGAAAAATGAAATATTATGAATATTTCATTAAAATATATTGCACTTTTATTTTTAAATAGGTAATATTTTGATTCAGAATGAACTTGTTTTCTTTACACTGAAGAATCGGTCCTGGTATAAGTGGAGTGTGAGACCCAAGGGAACAGGGCACAGGAAGCGTGTCTCTGGAGTACACCTGACTGCTGCTGTCCAGGGAGACACACTCCACTCATTGACTCCGCTTTTCACTGAAAACTTTCACCACAAACAATAATGTTGCCCTAATTCTGAAATTTTGGGAAAACACCCATAAAGAAGCAAACTCGGGAATTCCCAGTGCGGACTCTACTGAAAACTTCATAACTGAGTTCAGGGGACATTGATCTTCTTATAAGCTGGAATTGTATTGTCACATCATAAAAGAGTTCACATATGGGAGTTTTCTATGAAAAATGGATGCAAGGGCTGGGGGAATAGCTTCAGCTTTAGAAAGCTTGCTTGACAATCAGAGGTTCTGGGTTCGATTCTCCAGCACCACATAAATCAGGCGTGGTGGCAGAGGCCTATAATCCCAACACTCAGGAGTGTGAAGCAGAAAGATTGTTTTGAGTTGGAGACTCTTTTGAGCTACTTAGTGAGTTCAGGACCAGTCTGGACTACAGAGTGAGACCTTATCTCAAAAAATAAATAAATAAAATATGCAGATTACTGAGAACTGAAATGGGGTGAAAGTTAAGTTTCCAGTTGTTTGTTTAGAATACTAGGAGAGAGAGAGAGAGAGAGAGAGAGAGAGACAGAGAGAGACAGAGAGAGAATGGCTGTGAATTTTAACTGTGAAAGCAGGGATCCAGGACAAACTACCTTCCCTGGCTTCTGTGAATACTTCCCTTAATACAATACATTCTGTTATCATTTATTTGGAAAATGTATTTTATCCTAAGTTGTGAGCGACTTGAGGAGCCACCTTGCTCAGTTGCTGTGTTCTAGTACATCCTTTTTTTTTTTCTTTTCCATTAGGGTGCACAGACTATTTTCTCACTAGGGATGCAGTCCTGATTCTTTCTCATTAGCAGCTTTTAGACAGTTTAGAGTTTGCAGCAATATAGAGCAGAAATTACAGAGATTTTTCTGCATCCTCCACCTGCTCACATGCGTAGCCGCCCGCATCCTCAGCATCCAGCCTTCTCCCAGCACCGCCCCCTCCCCACGCCCTGCAACACCCCCTGCGTAAGGTACAATTGATGAACGACTTTGACGGAACGTTATTACTCAAAGCCCATAGTATACCTTACGTTTTAAGGTTCATTCTTGGTACTAGACATACGATGGGTTAATAAATTTTGCACTGCTTTTAAAATTCTCTTTTTTAAAAAGCCAAATTATTTGGGGTACGCTCCTTGGCAAGATACATCACAAGACTGGGTTTAAAATTGCAGTTAGTGCTTGGAGAAATCAATTTATCGCTGATTTTGCCTCTGTAGGTGATAGCAATAAAGCATTATTTAAAATATGGCAGGGGTTCTGGCATTTGCCTCCGGAGTGAAAGATGTCCATAAACGACTTATTTATGCTTAGTAAACAATAATGTAGTTTGGGAAGAATTACCCAGGTAGATTAGAGGATTTTGCACATCAGTGATAAATTTAGACCTTTCACAGACATTGTGCTCCCCAGATTTCTGAATTACCTTTTTTTCTTTGCATTTGCAAGCATTTTGGTTCTTTTACACCTTCTCTTACGGCTGTTTCTATGTTGTCCAGACTATTTTGTAAGAAAAGATAATTAAAGCCTGATTATTGGAAGACTTTCAGGCTCAAACTTAGACATAATTGTGTAATTCCATAATATTTTTAGTAATTTTTCGAGATATGAAGGAAAGGTAAAGTTAGCATTCCCAAGGTAGCAGAAGACAATGAACATAGGATTGTTTTCATTGATTTTCTTTTTTGCGGTGGAAGCACATTGTTAGTGTGTTGATAAGCAATTTTTACAACTTGACATTGGGTCTACCGTTTTTGCTGAATTTATTAATCGTGTCAATTTTTTGTAGAATATTCCTAGTTCCTACACATGTCATCTGCAAACAGATAGTTTACTCTTTTTTGGCACTTAGATTATTTTTTATTTCTTATTTTGTCTTCTAAGGGTGCAAGTTCTAGTCCATGATGAACAAAAGAGAAAACAAACATTTATCTCTTCCTGATTATAAAACAAGTTTCTGCTTTTCATCATTTCACCTTCTATCACTAGGTTTTCATTTTCATATGTGACTTTCAATACATTGAAGTACTCTTCTTATGTTCATATTCTGTTGAGTGGTTTTTCATAAAATATTTTAAATATCGTTGAGTGATTTTTCTACATTGTCTGAGATGACCATCTGTGTTTTCTTCCCTTTGTTAATGTGATATATTAGACATTAATTATGACATATTTTGATATGTTAAATTGCTTTTGTTTTATATAAAAGCAACCCTAACAGGTCATAGCTTTGAGTTTTCTTGAGAATTTTTGCTTTTGTGTATTTTTAAAAAGAAATATTGTTGGTAATTTTACTTTTAGTTTGCTTGGCTTTGGTTTTTGGGTAATACTGGCCTCTTGAAATAAATTTGAAAAGGATTTCTCCTTTTCAGTTTTAAAGTTTGATAATTTTGGCAGTAGTCCTCTAAATTTTTGGTAGATTTCACCAGTAAAGCTAGGTCCAGATGTGTTATCAGACTATTTTTGATTACAAATTTACTGTTCTTCCTATGTATAGCTCTGTCAAGCATTTCTGTTTAGTCAAGGACTAGTGCTGTGTTTTAAAGAATTTGTGTATTTTATATAAATTATCTAATCGGTTGACATATGATTGCTCATAGTATGTTCATAATCTTTTCATTTTTATTTTTGTATAGTTTACAGTGATACTTTCACTTTAATTTTCCAATGTAAATAATTTGAATTTTATTTTTGATTAGTCAGTATAGGTAAAGAATTTCTAGTTTTGTAGAGTGAACAGGAAACAGTTGATTTTTGTTGCCTTTTCTCCGTTTTCACTCTCTGTTTTATGTTCATTGCACTGTTTATCTCCTTACCATTGACAGCTTTATATTTTTGTTCTTTTTCTAACTCATGTTGTAAAGTCGAATACTTCATTCTTGGAAAGTACTTCTATTTTAAGGTCTTTGTAGCTGTAAATTTCTTCTGGATATGGCTTGTGCTGTGTCCTGTAATTTTTAGTATGCTGCATTTTTATTTTTATCCATGTTTTCTCATTCTCTGTGGCTTATTCCTTGATCAGCTCATTATTAGACAATGCACTGAATATGATCTGAAAATTATGAGTTTTCCTTTCTTCACTCTAGCTTCCTCTATTTTGGTTGGAAAAATACTTTGTCGGATATCCATGTTGCCAAAATTGATGGAGACTGAATTTGTGACCAAATGTGGTCTCTCATAGAACATGTCCCATATACACTTGAAAAGTGTGTACACAACTGTCTTTCGGTAGCGTACTATGTATGCATCTGTTAGCACTACTTTACCTGCAATTTTAAGATCCCTTTTCCTCGCAGATACTATCAATTTACTCTACCCGTTACATGAAACATTAAAGTATATATGTATTAGTGTATTAATAGAACTATTTCTCTTTTTAATTTTGTTTCTTTCATATATTTTAAGAGTGTTTCAGCTAAATGAATGGCACAGTGGTTAAAGCGCTTGCCTAGAAAGCACTAAATCAAGCTCTACATACCCGAGTTCCATTCCCCAGCATCACATAAGCTGAGCATGGTGGCTCAGGATGCTTGTAATACCAGTATTGGAGAGGTTGAGGCGGGAGAATTGCCTTGAGTTCAACCTCAGCCTGGGTTCCATAGTGAGGAGTTCAGGACCAAAGTGGGCTACAGAGTGAGACCCTGTCTGAAAAAAGTGTTATTTACTAGTTATGAAAATATTTATAACTATGGTATATACTTATATTTTAAATTTTTATTAATATATAATGTTTATTTTTTATAACATTTGAATTTACAATGTATTGGTCTGGTGATAGTGTAGTTTTTTCTGCTTTTCTTTGGTTACTATTGTTACTATTTGATTTTTTAAAAAAATTAACATCTTTAAATGAAAATTGACCTTCCTGTAGAAAATATGGAGTTATATTATAGATAGCGTTTTCCTGATGCTCTTTGATGGACATTTTTAATCCATTTGAAAATAAAAAGACAAAGCAAGGCTTCATTATTGTGATGCTTGTACTTTTATTCTTAAATCTCTTTACTCTTTGTTGCTTAAAAAACTTTTTGCAGATTTTTTGAGCAGTAAGATATTCCAATTTCTTTCCTATTTTTACTTTGCATATATTCTATAGAATCTTACTTTTGGTTAACATAGAAGGATTTAGTATCATAAAATCACAACACAGCAATTAAATTATCTTTTCAAATGTTACTTCTTCTATTTCTGCCTTCATTGTTTATTTAGGGTTTGGTGTCACAAAAGTGTCAACAACCATTGAGTTATATCCCTGCTCACTTTTACTTTTTGTTTTGAGAAAAGATCTCAATAAATTACCCTGGTGAGACTTGAACTTGAAAGTGTCTTACCTCAGCTTCCCAGGATTACAAGAGTAAATCACTACAAGAAGATATTCATTAATCACTTAAATAGCACATGAAACGATATATGTAGTACAGTACAAGTTACCAAAATATTAGCCATAGTTCTTGCCCCTGAATTTTTAACTACTGTGACCTTTATTCTTTCAAATTGCATTGTTGTCCAGGTGTTCTTTCATTTCAACTACTTGGAATGGCTTTAGGATTTCTTGAGGAGTCATCTAGGCTTAGCAAATACTCTTCACTGTTCTTTTTCTGAGGACATCTTAATTTCTACCTAATTTTTGAAGAATAGTTTTGACAGACATAGAATTCTCAAGTGACTGTATTTTTCTTTGCATACTTAACATATGAAAGCACACTGTGTTCCAGACTCCCAAGTTTCTGATGAGTAATACTCTCACATTGTTGTTGAACTTTCTCTGTATTTGATGAGTCATTGCACTGTTACTATATAAAATGTTCCCTCTTTTTATTTGGCCTTTGCAAATACATAGCATAGCATGTTATCATAACTAATATCAACGTGGGTTCACTTCATCCTACTAAAGCTTGTAAGTTTGTGGATTTTATGTTAATCAAATTTCACAAATTTTTAAACAATACTTCTTGAAATATTCTATTCTTAACTGGCTCCTTCTGATCCCCTGAAATTATCATAAGGCACATGTTAATACACATATCAGTGTCACATAAGACCTTTAAGCACTGTTTACATGTCATCACCCTTCTGTATTCTTCATATTTGATAATATTAATTGTCCTTTTAAAACTAGAACTTCTTGTGCCTCTTGAAATCTGCATTTCAGTTTCACTAATGAATTTTTCATCTCACTTATTATAATTTCTGCTTTAGATTTTTTTACCTCTGTGTCATTATCTTTTTAATATTTTTGAATTTTGCTCTGCATAACTTTTCACCTCCTTTTCATCTTCTTTAATTCTTCTTTTAAAATCTTTGTCTATTAGGACTGCCATCAGGTCTTCCTAAACGTCAGTTTCTGTTGGCTAGTATTTTTTAATGAGCCATATTTTCCTGTTTTATTCATATGCTTTATATGTTTTATTAAAAACCAGCCATTTCAATCTAAAAATATAATAAATTTGATAATCAGATTCTCCCTCAAGCCCAGGACTTGATGATATTATTTCTTTTGGTTTTGTTTAGTTTTCATAGACTGTCTCTGGCTTGAGTTATAAAATTTAAGCTTAGTTTAGTGTATTATGAATCCATATCTTGCTCTTAGCATTGACTATTCCTTCCTAATTTCTCCTACATCTATAATTGCTTTTGAAGTTCCTATTAATGTCTAGCTCTCCAAAGATGAAGAAGATAGAACTGTAAGGAAGCAAAGAGGTATCTGCTACTTACATCATCTGGAAATTACCTTAGCGAAAGGAGGAGGGGCCTCCCACAGTGTAGAAAATGTCACTGTTGGTTGACTTTCTGTGGAGCTATACCTTCATGATCAAAACTGAAATCAATGATAATATAAAGTTAGTTTTTCATCATCATCATCAGATTCTAGTCTCCTTCCTTCCAATATTTATTATAGATGCAATATACAATGATTACATCGAACTTGACAATTTTTTTTCTGAATTTGACTCACTTTGCCAAGTATGATTGTCTCAAGTTGAGTTCATTTACCTCTAAAGATCTCAAATTTATCTGTCTTTATAAAAGAGTAGTACTCCATTGTGTACATATACCGAAAGTTTTTATTAATTGGTGTGTTGATGGATATTTCAGTATCGTCCACGATTTAGCAATTGTTAGCTGTGCTGCTTTAAATATAATGTTTTGATATTTGGATAATATTGTCCCATAAACTACATATAAGCCTCTTGAAAAGGTGCTCACTGACTCCCACGAAGGTGTGGAGTAAGGAAAGACGCATTCAGGGCCAAGCTAGGAGCTGAAATTGACCAAAATTAAACACAGTTTACTACCTGAGCCTTCTTGTAATGTTGCAATTTTTCATCACATTCCTCAGTATCTGAAGGGTTACCACCAATGTTACTACGAACGTAATTGTTGCCTGAGTTAAGCAAGGGATTCTTGTTGTTTCTCTTACCACATCTTTTCAAAATCTTCTGAGTATTTCTTCTTATCTTGATTTCTTTATTTTCTCTACTGCTTCCATACATATATAGACAGATAGAATCATATATATGCTTCCTACCAAATTACTTATGAATATATATTGCTTTAATTTGTATAAAAGGCAATGTATACACATAATGAAAAATAGTAATCTCATAGTCCAAACTGTATCACCTCCATTTTCCACAACATTAATATGGACTGTATTTCTAATTTTATCACAAATGTTGATCAAAGCTATAGCTCATAGAGATAATTATTAAGGTGCCATCATTCATTATGGATTTTTTATTTAATATTGAAGAAGTTTATAATTTGCTTGTCTGTATTGCCCTATCGTGTATCCTAAATTCTTTCTCCCAGGGGCCTCTGTGACCAACAGGCAGTAAGTGACTCCAATTCATTCTCGCTGATCCCTGGATCTTGATTCATTTTATGCAGTTATTTATGACTATAATTATTTTCACATTGTTTTGCAGGAGGTAACATGAATGAATCTCAAAAGTATAAAACGACATGAAATAACCTCAAACACAAAGGCCGTATTATAATTCCATTTATATAACATTTTAAAACAAGCAAAATTTTATAAAGAAAATTGATTAGTACTTGACATTTTTCAGGAGTATGAAAGTGAACAACCTCAAGAGACTTAAAGGAAATATTTAAGATATTTAAAAGTCAAGTAGTATACATGTACATATATTACATTCAAAGGTATTTAAAAATATGAATTGTTTGTTATTAATATCTCTGTTTTCAACAACTAGTGTTTTACAAATGTTTATTCCTTCTTGTGTTATCCCATATTATTATTGAATAATGATGTTGATGTGTGACACCTTAATAATTATCTCTATGATACATGGGTAAAGGCATAGCTTTAATCATATTATAAATATTCTCCAATTATTAACACATCATGTTTATTTTGTCTCTTAAAAATTGAATTGATATGCTTCCTTTTCATTTTTATTGAAATTATGATTTATTAATTGAAAGTCATAATTTAGGCAGTGTTGAACGTGAAGAAGGTCTCAGTGACTTAAAAGCATGCAAATCAAAAAGTATACAATAATCAAGAAAAATTGAAGTGAATCTCTGACATTCAGTACATCGCAAGTGGGTAATGCTTCTTCCACAAAGCAAGTACCACCTGCTACCTCCAAACTTTTGTGGTTGAGAGTGACTCTTCTGGCTCCAGCGATGTGACTACATTACCCCGTCTTGTAGCCGTTATCAAGGGGGAAAAAGTAAGACGAAGAACAAGCCAAACCTATTTCTTTTGAAGCAACAATCAGCACTGAATTTGAAATTTCCTATTGGGCTGATTGTGAGAATAAACACAGATAACCTTAAATTAGAACAAACAGAGAATATTTATTTAGAGTTTACAAGCTGTCAATGATTTCACTTGTCAAAGAACTTAGTGCCAATTAAGAGCTGAGGAACATCTATAGTGGAAAAGGAGAGAGATTTAATATGATCTAATCATATATGGTACAGATATGTTGAAGGCAGACTAGACTCGGGACTTTAATGGTTTGGAGATTTTTCTATTTTTTTCCTTAGACTCTATCAGTCCAGAGCTGAATTTCAGGGCACACTTAAATGAGCTGTCTGTTATTGATCCATTCCTTTGACAGTTCTTGGCAAATTGCTGCAAACTTTGCAATTTGACTTCCTAGTGTGTTTCCTATGGATTATTATTATTATTATTATTATTATTATTGAATCAGAGTCCTTTTATCATATGTTGGCTGTTCCTTATACATTTGTTTATCAAGTCTATCAGTAAAGTTATCCAATAACCACAGTCTGAAAAAAAAACTAAGAAAATTATATTTTCTGTGTAGAAATTGCCCAAATAAATATCTTTATTGTAACAAGCACTACTACAGCCCACCCATCTGTCCAGCTAAATATTTGTGAATATATTTATTCTCATAAATAGATTACATTGAAACATATTCTAAGAGAAAATTATCTCCAATTATCAACAAATTATTACTTACATTTCAACATCTCAAATCTTAGAATTATGTTTTTCTCTCCCAAATTGATATATGAATTCCTTTTTATAGGATGTCTATAAATTAAACACCCATCCACATACTGTGTTGAGTAAAAGCAGATCAGCTGCAATTCAGACTCTTACTAAGAGAGTGGGAAACACATAATTGCGACCATTAAATGAAATGAAAAAGTCTGCTAATGAAGAAATTACTAAGAATTCTGCTCCAGGAGTAGAACAGGCTTAGCCGTTAGCGCATCTAGCTGCCACTGATTATGTTGTCTTGCTTGCACGACTTCAATTATTTGCTTCTGTAGTTAGCAACTCGATGTAGTAGAAAGTTAGTCTTTGTACGCTATTTTCTCTGAACCATCACAATGGGCTTTGAGAAATGGCTTCCTTGGGCCTGTTCTACCAAGTCATACTTTAAAAGTCAGGTTGGGGAATCTGAGGTTATTTCAAGGGCTCAACAATCAAAGTATTTGTTAAGTACAATTAGTAATTTTCTGCAGTATTGGTTAGGTTCCAATGTATTGGTTTCCCAATGTTGCCAGGGCAGTGTTATTTAGAAATAGTTCCTAACCCTAAAATCTTTGGTCTTGTGTATACAAATTCTGTGCTTTTCTTCCCAAAGAATTTTTTTTAACTTCATCACCCGTAACTTGTGGCCATCTGAAGCAACAGGTTTCAGAGACAGAGAAAGACCTTCTGTTCCTCTCTGCTGTTTTTCCCACGTTCTCGTAGGACAGTGTTTCCCAGAGCATAAGGGTAAAATCCTATTTTCATAGAACCAGTATCTATTTCGGATTAGGGCTTTTGGGGTCTTCAGCGTCAGCATCGCTGACCTTTGCCAAGTTCCTTCCATCCCAGCAACAAATGTTACTGCTTGTAATGTAAGTCACGTGTTGTTTTGCTTAAACCCAGAACAGCTGCTGGAACTGCTCCTTATCGCATCCTCCTTCTACTCCTTCCCTCTCCCTGGGCGACCCCAAGCTGGTTAGGGCTTTGCTGATTGGCTCAAGATAACTACCTCAGTCTATTTAAGCCCCTGTAGTCCCTAAATAAACTTGAGATGGCATTCACTGAAAGGACTCCCAGAGTGTGTTACTCTGTCGTCTTCCGACCCCCTCCTCGGCTGTTTCAGGGGTCCCTGTGGGACTGAGACCCCTACAGGGGCTGGATTTTTTTTTTTACTTTAATTGTGATGGGCCTCAGTCATCTTGAAGTACAAACTAAAGGCACGAGGGCATCTTTAACCTAATTATTTGCATAATAGCTTAAATAATGGCTACATATGATTTCAATGCATTCCTACTTTAAAGGACTTTTGTACTATCAGGGAAAAGTAGCCACTAAATATTTCCCCCCTAAATTGGCTCTACAATGATATTGGTTCCTGGTTTATCTTAGAAGTTATCATAGGCTTTCTAAAAGGCACCTGTTTTCTAGATTATGCCTTTGGTGGCTACTTTTCAATTGCCAATCCATGCCACATATAGATTTTTCTACGACAGCATCCCATCTAAAATATTTAATCTATACTTGTTAGAAAATCATGGCAATTGACGAAATAAAGTTAAAATTCCACTGATATAAATCACATAGACTTTATATAAAATTGAATCTTTAATTCAATTTTGTTGAATTTGACAGGATTTTAGGTTTCCTCTAGCTTGCCACTTTTCCTTTTTTCTTACCTGATTTTGATTCTGTGGAACATGATGATGCCTTCCATTATTTCAAAATAATTAGGAAATGAAAATAAAAAAGAATTGGATATGAAGAAAAGAAAATCACATTAACCATCATTTTAAGATACATCCAGAAATTACATGTTAGTTTGATCTCATTTATATTTCCATACCAGGCTGTAAGATAATACCACTTTTATTCAGACCTAGGAGTTTTGTGGATAAAAAAAAGTTTACCAGGTAAAAAGATTACAGATGAGAGATTAAGATACACATGAAGAACCTAGATAGAAATAGTAAATTGAAAGCATCAAATATCTTGAAAAGACAAGTGAGTGTTTAGAATGGGGACTAATGAGTATCAGAAGGTATTAAACAAATGTAGAAATAAAATTTATGAAAATTAATTCCATATATTAGGGTGGGAGAATGAAATAGATATATTTTATAAATGTTTCATGTGACATGAAGGGTGACACGATGATGTTTGTTGTAGATAGTAGTTCCTCAAACAAGCAGATAAAATTTCTAGGTGAATGCACCAAAAATTGGAACAATATGAAAACGCAAAAAGTAAAATAAAATGGATGACAGTATCAACCACTATAGGAAAAATTAACTGATTAAAAGGCAGATAAATGAACAAGTTTTATGTATCAATGACATTAGTCAAATTAGCATTTTTGCGCAGCAAACAGTCATCAAAGTGAAAAGACAACTTTCAAAATGAGAAATATATTTGCACACTCTACATCTGACAGTTAATATAGAGAATATATATTTTAAAATGTTCAAAATGTCAACAGCAGAAAGAAAAGAAAATAGCAAAAAAAGAGCTAATCAAGTTAAAAAAATGGTAAAAACACATCAGTAGACATTTCTAGAAGAGAGACGTAAATACAGCTGACAGTTCTGAGGTAATAGGGTCCACGCCATGACTCAGCAGAGAAATCCAAGTCGAACTACACTGAGGTTTTACTTTAAGTAACAGTGGCTATCATTAAAGAAAGAAACAAGAAAGGAAAGAAGGACATGGAGGAGAAAGGGAAAGAGGAGAGAGAGATAGAGAGAGATGACGTTAGAGGTAAGTTCTTGTGAGGTGATTCAATATTTTCCCTGAAGATTATAAACAATAATGATTAAACTGGACTGCTCATTGCTATTTCTATATGTTCCACTTTAGTGATCTCTAGCATTGTTCCTGGGCTTAAACTTTCACCTTTACTTGTGAATTTATGCACGTTCACCTTCTCACGTCCGGCATCTCTTGCTTATGGTGGAGAACTGCTGCTTCTCCGTAAGGCAGTCCCGTGTCAACTGCCCCATGCAGGAGAGCTCGGAGCGTCCCACCCTTGGCAACATGAAGAATGTACTTTCACCCAAAGCTGTTGCTTCTGCTCTTTTTTTATTCGTTGCCTTGGCAGGACTCCTCTTCCCAGTGCTCACATGGTGTCTTGGACGTGCACTGAGATTTTATATATTATATACATATAAACTAAAAATTTAACAAGGCACATACATGCACATACACAGATGCAAACTTAACTGAATTGATGCCTTTAAAATGTTGATTGATTAAAGAAATAAGTGAAAACTAAGACCCAAAATCATGTCACTTGATGAATTACACAAAGCTCATTAGTTTGTCTGTATATACTTAACATTATTGTTCCAATAAATGGACATCGATAATTCACACGGATGCTGTGCGTATTGCATCTGTAGATGAGATGCTGCCTTACATGTGTTGTCCATTTTTGTGATTTTAACTAATAAACACTTCACGTGAGAGGTACTTTTATTATTTGTTATGAGAACAAGCACATTGATACACATAGTTTTTAAAATGCCCCCAGGCATTAAAGGCAAGAATGAAACAGGCAAAAATCCATCACAGATCACTTCATCTCAGAGTCCACTTACTTAGCAGTGTGATTTATCTACTGTTTTATAACAAACTACCTCGAATTTAGAGTTCCAAGGAACACAAATCAGTTATTTCACAGTTTTCCCTGGGTCCAGGCATCGTTCATCTGTGGCTTCTAATTCAGGAAGTGCTAAGGTGCTACAGTTAAGGTCTTGGCTAAGATGGTTGCTGACTCGCGGCCTCACTGGAGCATGGTCCACATCCAAGGTCACTTCTTTGGCTACTGGCAGCCTCATGTTGTTAGTCAGAAAGAGCAGCTTCTGAGCACATATTACTTCCCATGGCACTGTGCCTTCCTGCCTCCCCAGAGAGGAAAAGACTGTTGTTATTTTTTTTTTATTCTAGTGATTAAATGTAAGTCGGTGGTATAATCTGAGCTAAAAAGAAGAGCTATAATGAGATTATGAAAATGGAAATGCAGAATAAATTATCTTTAAGTTGATGGCTAAATAAATGGACCCAATTATGTTACTGATCATTGGGTTCATATTCTTTTGTGAAAATCTAGGCATCTTGTATGTATGCATTGTATATAGACACTACTTACATTTGGCTTAAAGTCAGCTGTCTATAAATGAATTTACTTATGAGATCATGGCAACAGTAAAAGAATTAAAAATAAAGTTATCCTAAATATTTTATTTTATTGATTTTAAATTTATCTACCATTAATTGATCTTGTGACTTTTTACTTTCAAGTAAAGAGGCACTAAGGTTTTTTTTTAGTATTTTGATATTAATTACCAAATAGATAGAAAAAAATGAAACAAATTTCATCCACTTGCTAGGTAAACGCTTTGACCTTTGTGCTATTTCTCCATCCCTGGATATTCAAATTATTAAAAATTTATTATATTAGAGGAACCTTTAAACAAAACATTCCCTTTATTTTAAATGGGACTTAGCAGCACAAGCATGTATTTCCAGCACTCAGGAACCTAAGGCATGAAGATCGCTGTGAGTTCAAGATCAACTTGGGCTATACAGTGAGCCTTGTCTGAAAAAAAAAAAAAAATGGTTTCCTTTCTTTAATCATACTATTCCACTATTCTTGTCTCTTTCTGAAGTAGTTATGTGAGTTCTTCCTAAACAGCTCGCTCAAATGTGGAGTTCACTTCGGGGTTCATGCTCCAATGAGAAGCTAATACAGCCACTAATCTGTCAGGAGGCAGAGTGGAGGTGGTGATGAGATTGACCAGTAGCAGCCGTACCTACCAATTAGCATTTGCTCACTCCTGCAGCTCACCTAGTCCTCCTGTGCCACAGGCCACGCTAGCACACGGGCCCGGGTGTGGGCACGTCTGAAATGAATAGTCTGCAGGTTGACTTTCCTTTTATGTTTCTTAAGAATGAATTTGTTATAATAGGGAGAATTGAATAAAAATATTGACAATAAAATAACTAACAGCAAATATAAGAAATACGAATTCAGAGATAGTATGAAAATGCAATTCTGAAGGTTGTAAAGAATCAGTGCAATCGGTCAGGATGGTGTAGCTCAGTCAGGCTTTGAATTTTCACAGACAGGGCTGGTTGATACCGGTTACTAGTTTACACTTTGTTTTATCCATCTATCTATATAAAATGTTCTGCTTCCCTCATTCTCAGCAGGTATGGTCTCATTAGCACCTGTGATTTAAAAAGTTTGAGCTTCTTTCAGCAAGATGTGGTTTTATTAATACATACTACGTTTGTATATTTCTCATTTTTATGATGTTATTACGTGCAACCAAATCTATAGCTATTGCTCTAGGGCCTGTTTACTTCATAAATATTGACTGCAAGAGGTGAGGATCTCACTAGGGTTTTGCATAAACATATGAGGGTAAATATTAAACAAAATGACTGAAGAATAAATGGAAATAATAATTTAGCTAAATTCGCAAATAAGATGACAAGAATAACATGAAATAAGAGCCTTGTAGAAAAATGGTTGTAAGTGACCATTAAATATGAATGGTATTATTTTTAGAGATATAAATGTATAGATATCCAGCTATCTTTTTCAGGAGAATAGTGAATTGTTTACTAGATTAAATTTCTGAGATATCTTTATTTTGTTCTTTTTACACTGGAATGTGATGGCAAGTGTTAAAAAGCAATCTTGCTCTAATAAAGAAAACTCAGATTTGTAGCATTTTTAGATTTCTATGGTGTAAAAAATTTCCCTAACCAATACCAAGCTACTAATATGATATCTCTAAGCAGAATTAAGAGGTGTACATGTTGAGTTATGCTACCTAATTCTCTTTACCTTTTTGTATCAGAGTTAGTTCTTCAGACAGAAGTTCTGCGTATGTTCACATAGTATTATTTTATAAAAACTTAAGAATTTTTCTCACACTTTGAAAACCCTAAAATCAATTTAGTTTTGAGTAAATATGGACTATGAACTTAATTTTAAAAATTGCCTAATTAGAAGCTTGTATCAAATTCAATCACTGGAGAAGAATGAATCTTATCTCTTCTACTTGGAGATTTAGAAAATGTTTTGAATTATTCAATGAAAGTATATGTTAGTATTTTAATAAAAATGTTGCTCATCAGTAAATCAGTGGACTTCTTTCCAATAAAATATCATGAGGATAATAACATTTTATTTTATATATTTCCTTTCAAAAACTTTTCCAACATGAACCTCCTTTCTTGTTAAATATGAAGCTAATATATAGACAGTACAATTTGATGATTTGGATTTGCCTCAAAAGTATAATAAGGTCAGAGGGAAATTGAATTATTTCTATTCTTCTAATATTCATGATATTTAATTCTGCTTTCTAATTGCAGTTGTTAGAACAGAAATAACCTGTCAAACCATTGACATGCTTTCACAATTTGTTTTCCCATTTAAATATTAAGAAGGAAAATCAGACCATAAACTAAATCTTCATGTGATGTGTTCATATGTTTATGTAAATATTACAAATTTCTAATCATCATTACGAGAGCCATAAATTTTTCACTCTGTAATATTCCTGAAGTCAACTCATTCTATTAGTTAAACTATTCATCAAATATTTCCATCTTAGGAGAAACTAATTAAATTCCTAATGACAACCTACTCAATTTGCTGACCACACATATATGTTCCCAAACATTTCTAAATGACATCTATATTTTCTTCTTATTGTTATTATTTTGGTATGTTTATCAGATTTAAAACTTAAAGTAGAATGCAACTTTCTGGTTACTATTCCAATATTGGAATTAATAATGTTCTATTGGTTTTGCTCCATTTTATTTTTAATTTGCATATTACTGTTTCAATTGATGTGGTAAATGTGACTTTTGATTTGAACAGTGCTCAGTCCTATAGACAACCGATAGCGTCCAAATATATGAGACTTTTGGGGGGCATTCCAGATCCAAACCACAATACCCAACATTCATAACTTTGAGGGGGAAAGACATATTTTAACTCAGTTTCAGAAGATGATTCATTGATGGGCAGCTGTGAAATGGTGGACTCGTATAGCCATGCCAGAGACAGAACTGGTGATAGATGTCCTCACAACGTGGAGGAACAAAGCCAAGTCTAGGAGGAAGGGATGAAATAGCACACACCCCTGCAGGTGAAGCCCCAAGCATCTGCCACTTCCAGCCAGGACCCATCTCTTGACAGAACACAGTATTTACAGGTACAGGAGGCTTTGGGGAGACACTTTAGACCAAAACCACAACATTTCATTCACTCTTTCAATCAAGGAAAGCATGTCACCACGTGTAGACGATTTTCAGATTTCCCTGATGATATGTGTAATTTTACTTTTGTTAACACCAGTTGTTAGTGGCAAAACTGGAACGAATCCAAAGTGGATAATGGTGACATGTTATATTTATAAAGTGGGTCATCGTACAGCAAAAAATTGAGCTATACTAAACTCTACAACCCTCAGTACTGCGGTGCCACGCCTGTAACACACAGCTGTGTGCACCACCATATGCGTAACGCCGTGTAAGCCATCCGTGTGTAATTGCTAGGCTTGAAGGATCCTGTGTATTTCAAACAAGAAGAACAAGTAATGAGAATCAGGAAGAGAGATTCGGAGAGGGAGAGAGAGAGAGTAGAGCTGTTTGAAACATTATTTTATATTAAATAAAGACTGACTAGTATAACACAAAGATAGTTACTGTTGTAATCATAGGAAACATTCAAAATTGTTTCCATACAACAAGAAGATAAAATGTGAAAGAAAACCTGATAAATCGCGAATTGACATATTTTGAATATTTAAATACTATTTATTAAGAAATCTAAAATGCAAGATTTAAAAACAAAAAATTGAAGAAAATGTACAAAAACAATGAGAAAGCAAGGAAAGAGACCAATTTTTTTTTCAGAATTGCCAATATTATTTTAAAACAAACACAGAAATGTGCACAAAATAAGCTCAAAACCTAACTATAAATTATTCAATATTCATCACATTGGAGAAAAAGGGGAAATTCCTTCACAGCAATTCCTTTATTATTTTTAGTTTATTTAAAATACACCATAGTTGGAAGACTGAATCCTTGTCTTAAAATTCTAAAAGCAAATGTTTTAATATCATATCCTACATCAAACCAAATTTATGATCAAATACGAAGTAAAATTATATTTGTGATAAGTGGAAATTCATAAGGTAACAATTTTTTAAAAACCCTAATATAACCCTAATATATATATATATATATATATATATATATATATATATATATGAATGTAAGACACATGAGAAGACTGGTATTAAAACATATAATAGGGTTTAAATAATTGTATATGAATCAGTACAGAAACAAAGAACAACCATTAAAGATTCCAAAAATAGAAAGATTATAATGTTTGAGTGAATGAACTTGCTCTCCTTTCATCCCACTAAAATATACAAACAGAAACGTCAAAACATAAGGAACTGCTCATTCTAATAGTGATGAGTTGTCCCATGCACTTGGTTGTGTTCTACTTTTCGGTAGACTTTCTAATTTATTTGCTTCTGGATTTGTTCCCTACGGTGTCGACGTTTTCCCCACAACTGCAGTACCAGATACACTTCAGCATGGATCTTTCTACTTTACGGCCATATGTCAATATTCTTTCTTCTTGCTGTTTTCAGATGTGCCCTGAAAACTCTTAATCAGTGTTGTTAAAACATATAAATCCCTTCCCTTTGGATTCTTTTACAACAATGTTGATATAGCGTTAGAATTTGAGGAATGACTTCAATTCTTTATGTGGAATTAAATACACATGTGTTCAAATTTTTAAATTTTACTTTGCATTAGGAATAAATCTATGAAAATATTCCTAGTAGGAGAGTACACTCAGCAGACTGATTTATTTGGATACGTGCGTGTTAAATAGTAAGCAGGGTTGCAAGGAGTTACGGTATAACCTATAATAATGTTTGTTTTGTATTTATTTCTTGTACTAGTTTTGATTGCAATAAAATGACTTAAAGAATCTGACAAACTGACAAGGAATCTGAAATTCTTGTGTCTAGGAAATGTCAAGGATAAGGATAAAATATTCAAAATGGCTTCTTTTTAAGTGTACTTATAAGGTGAGTTCAAATATCAACACATGCTGCTATCAAAGTGTCCTCTGATGGAAAATCAGGCAGATAGAAACGTTGTGGGGACATACCACCCACCTAATACACTGGAGCCGGCACCATGAGACGTCTGGCTCTTCCTCAAATCGGAATGACCGTGTAAGGTAAACGTTTGGAAAGAATTTAGGACAGAGAGTCAGCCACGACAGAGAAACTAAACGTATTCACAGAAGAAGACTGTAAGACCTGCTTTAGAATGAAAAGGGATTATATTGAGATTGATTGAATGCAAAGTATCTTTTAGTGTAATATTTTCCTGCTTAAAATATTCAGTGTATTTTTATCACACCACCATATCTTTGACAGAATGAGCAAACGGCTATAGACTAACAGTAAAAATAAACCTATTAATTTAGCTAACTCTATCAGTTGACGTTGTGGCTGTTTCTTATTATTGGAAATAAACAGAATGCAAGATGGAAGAATCTGATTGGAGCAATCCATTGGAAGATGCCGCAGTGATGTTTGTGGTGGGGAAACTTGCTTTTGATTGGCTATTTAATAGCTCCATCACCACATGAGATGGACGTCCGTTCTCTATGTAATCAACATCGCATGTATTTGCACCTGCTGTAGAAGTGCTCCCTCACTATGCAGAATATTTAGAAGCCTTGACAGACTGCGTATTCACCTGTAGTTGACTGTGCTGTTTCTTCACAACTTCTAAACACTCACGCTCCCATGTTCCACCTCTCAGTTCATCTCCTGGTGAAGGCTTTCCCATTCACTGCTGCTGGTCTTTCATTTTTAGCTCTGGAAGTTCAGCACTTACTTTTCTTCACTTTTATTTTTGCAATGCAAGGATGCTCTGTGTTTTGTTTCTTTGCATCAAGGCTTCCCAGGAAAAAATCTTAAAAGGAAGCTACGGTAGATTTATACTTTCCATCGTGACACGTAGAAAATACATCTTGGTAAGATTTTAGACAAAGTTTTTTAATTAAATACAGTACCCACATATTTGGCTTACTTTATAACTTCTGGTATTTTTAAGGCTGTAAATAATTTTGACATTTATAAATCTCTGAAAATGTAATACAAATGTTTACCATCACCTCATATTTTTTATAACTCAATGAGATTTAATTACCAGCTGAATAGATTTGGGGAAACCTTCCTGTTTGTAAAAAGCAGAGGAATTTGTAAATCTCCGTTTTGTTTTAAATTTTCCAGGCTAAATTGAATTAGATTTTAAAGAATTTGATAAATAATTTCTATGACTTCCTCTCGGATGTATCGTGTGATATCCCATGCATACATCCATTTATTCCTCCGCTTATTCTCTGAGTTTTCAATAAATACCTATTGATTTTACAGCATGTGCCCAGGCCTCCACTAGATTGTAGGAATAAAACGTGACACATGATATCCGCATTCACAATCTTCGCTGTTGTCTGGGGAGACAGTGGTCCAGCCGTTGTGGAACTTGGTGGAGTGGGCAAGAGAACACAGATTGGACTCTTTTGTAAGCCGTAGTGTTCAGGGTATACCTGCATCTGATTGGCTCTTCATTAAGCCTTTTGAAATGCATTGTTAGGAAATCAGTCGTAGAAAGAAGAAAAAAAAAAAGGAAAAGAAAGAAAGGAAGAAAGTGTTGATGAACTGGTTCAGAATCCTTTCAGACGCTCAGAACTTTCACAGAACTAAAAATAATTCAGTAGTTCCAGGAGCAAAATTTGTGGAAGTTGTCAAAACTACTACAGAAGTGTCTTTGTATGTCATGTTGAGGTGTTTGAATGTCATCCAGGGGGAAATGGGCACCACTGAGCAGTCCAGATCAGAGCTATTTCATAGTGTCACTCCAAGCATAGCATAAAGATTCTTGACCTTGGATCCAGCCAGTGTGTGTTTCAGTCTCAGCACTACCACTGGGATTTATGAATCTGTGGCAAAAACAACCTCTCCATGCCCGAGTTTGCTCAATATGAAATGAGGCATGTAGCACTATATATTTTAAAGACTACTTTGCACTCTTAAGTTAGTGAGTTTTGATATTTAGAGTAGTATGTGACACATAGATAATACTAAACCAGTGTTACCTATTTTTAAATTGTTTATTTTTAGTAAAGAAAGACTAATAAAATACAAGAATCTCAGAGAAAAAACTAAAATATTAATACACATGAAGAAATGCAGTATTTAATGGACGCTAGTTCTACCAGAATTCTCATGTCCCTTTCACTAGATTCAGAGCTGTGTCAGGCACTGGTCTCATCTGTCTTCTCATGCAATTAATAGAATAGTCAACAAAGGGGACTTGTGCTTAGCCTTAGGTATTTTACTCTAATTATTACATGAAAAGGATGCTGTCCCTCACAAAGAGGAGGACAAGGGGAAAGCTCACCAAGGCCTGGAACATGGTTAGGGCATTTCCTTGTATTGTCATGTCTATACTGGGATGTATTTGGAGTATATAATACAATTGCATCAAACTTAGATCTCAGAAAAAATAATTTGGCTTATGTTATAAGGTAAAGTAGCCAGTGAACTTTGAAACAATGGCTTTAGATGTCACTTCAGAAGAAGAGTGTGACATGTGTGATGGGACGTGAATTTGGAACAATTAAAAGATCACTGTAGTAATCTAGAGAAGATATGCTGGTGATTTCAACAGGGTTGGGACAGCAATTTGTCAGAGAAGTTAGGTGATTAGAAAAGCACTTGATGATAAAGCTGTAAAGAAATTCTCTCTCTCTCTCTCTCTCTCTCTCTCTCTCTGTGTGTGTGTGTGTGTGTGTGTGTGTGTGTGTATGTGAGTGAGTGAGTGACACACAACGTTTACATTGAGCTTGAGCATTTTGTGCCCATATATATCACATCAACATTTCTATCCCTTCCCCTTCTCCTTTCTGGTCCTCCTGAACCCACCCCGTTGCCCCAACTCGAGCTTTTTATTGACTGCTAGGATGGTGGAGAGGGTGAAAATGATGAATTAAAAGTAAAGCTTAAAAAAGTGAATGACATGTGGAGCCATCACTGCTGTGAACACATTTTTCTATGTACTTTTGAAAATCATATGTTGACGTAAGTGTACTGGATGAAGAAAGTGGAGAGAGAGAGAGAGATTTACCAAACCTTGTGAAAAACAGAGAAATGGTTGGTAAAACGTGCTGGGAAGTTTTTCCACTGTAACCACTAACACAGATTTGTGCACAAAGTGTTCATGTGGATAGATTTCTTTGAACTGAAGTTTCCAAATTGAGGACAAATGCCAAGTGTAACAAAATACCATATATCCCTTGTTCCTCTGAGCTTTTCTGTGGATAATTTTTCTTCTTTAAGTGAATTACTTCACTTTGAAATGAGTTATTTTATTCAAGGAAGATGTTAATTTTGCAATCAAGAAATTAGCTCATCAAGTATATTTTTCAATGTCAATAGGAATGCAGGTTCTTCTTCTCAACTTGATATGTATAAACTAATTAAAAGAGAAATTACTAGAGCAGGTGGTGGGCTGGAGAAAGTTAAGCCAACCACTCACCGTGTGAAGTTCAGAAACTGCTAACATTTATTCTCCCCCTTTCTGACATCCTTTTTCACGATTCAATGTATTGGAAAATTATTTCTGTTTATAGAGAAGATGAATTGTGGCCTTAACAGAGAAAGTTCATTTGCATATCATCATGCTTTACATGATTTTAGCTCTTATGAAGTCATTTCATTAGCAGTGGGCTACAGGAAGCTAAATGTATTGGAAAAAGTTAAAACATCCAATAGTGACATCTCTTTACATGCAAAAACAAGTGTTAACACTGACAGAAAGTGCGGGCATGTACATTTGAATATGAAGGATTAGTTTAGATCATAAAAAGCGATGTTAATATGATTTGAACTTATAATGGCTGAATTACAAAATTATTCTTAAGGGATTACATTTATATATTCCTTAATAGTATTTACTCAAACATGAGAAATCTTATTCTGTTGTGAAATGTTTGAATTTTAAATGAACCGAGTACAAAAGCCTGGCTATAAAGGAGTGTCCCTCTTATGATATGCACAAAAAGAATGACATAAAAGGACCCCAACATGAATGACGAGGTATAAGAGAGGTAGTGGTCAGCTAGGAAAGAGGTGAAACTCTGAAAAAGGGGTGGACACGGATACCCACTGATTTCCCAAACCCCATGGTTCAAATGTGTTACAGAATTTGGAATTCATGTATTTACAAAAAAAAAAAGTGTTAGATTTCATGTCATGAGATTTTTGCAATATAATTACTGTTAAAAATATAAATAAATGCATTTTAATAAGCATGTGTTAAATTCTAAGCACGTGTCACATCCATTAAAATGCATTTAAAGTTTAAAATATTTTTAGTATAGATTTGGTTTGGTTTAGCTTTTTCAAATGAAAAAAAAAATATCTTGGTGATTTTGAATTACCAAGAGTCATTTAGAGAACTTCACTGTACTATGAAAGCTCAGTTCTGGAATCATACATTAAAATTCATAGAGAAAACTGGCATGCCTTTTGCCAATGCTTTGTAGGATAATTTAGAGGATGATATGTTCATTAAATGTGAACATTTAATGATCATTTGAGAAATATGAATAAAAGGATTTATCTTATTAAAATTTCTAAAATTCAATTTTAAATTATATAAAACTAAAGTTACGATCAGTGACTTCGGTGCTCTAGAAATCTCAAAAAGAGTCAACAAATGGGTCTACACTAAGCTAAAAAGCTTTGGCACAGCAAAAGAAGCAATCAGGAAGGCTATGAGATATTCCAGAGTGGAAGAAGATCTTCACCAGGAATAGTTCAGACAAAGGTTTAATACCTAGAATATTACCAAGAGCTCATAAAAATCAAACCTGCTAAAATAAATGATCCCATCAAGAAGTATCAGCTCGAATGAAAAAGAGTTTCTGAAAAGAAAAAATGGCCAACAAACCCCTGAAAAAAGTGTTCTCTATCGCTGACCATCATAGAAAGGCAAATTAAAACAATGTGAAATTTCACCTCACCTCAGTGAGAATGGTCTACATCAAAAACTCAAAGAAGAAAACATTGTTGGCAAGGGTGAGGTCAAAAAGAAACTCTTTGCTCTTTTCTACTGCTGGTGGGAATACAATCTGGTTCAACCATTATGGAAAGCAGCCTGGAGATTCCTAAGAAAACCGAGGATAGAAATTTCTTTTGACCCAGCTTGAGCCTTACTTAGCATATTTCCAAAAGAAACAAAGTGAACACACCAAAAAGTCACATGCATATTCATGTTTCTAGCAGCACAATTGGTCATGGCCAAATCCTGGGAACAACCTACATGCCCATCAACACAGGAATGGTTAAAGAAGATATTGTACCTATACCCAATGGAATATTACAGAGCCATAATGAAAGACAGATATGAAACATTTGACTGCAAATGAGGCCAACTTTGGTCAATGATGCTCAGTGAAATGGACCACAAGCAAAAGACTGAATGCATACCTCTCTTATGAAATCCACAAAAATAATGACATGTAAAGGTCCCAACACAGTTGATGGGGTAGAAAGAAAGGCCAAGGATTCGTAGGAAAAGGGATGGATATCTGAAAAATGGGGGTAGGGGACAACATAGAGATGGTCATTGACTCCTCAAACCCCATATCTTTAATACGTTATAGAATTTAGAATTCATATATATATATATATGTATATATATATATATGTATATATATATGAATTGAGTGGAAAAATAAAATGAGGAAATGCTTCCATATTAATTATTTCCTCTCTAAATTAAATGTATCTCATCCCACATAGAGACCTATTATTCTGAAGAACATCTCCAACAGAATTCTTAGCATGTTTTCTGTTATTCCTGCAGTATATTTATTAATCTGATTGCTGCTTTTTTTGAGATAAGGTCTCACTCTGTAGCCCAGGCTGGCCTTGGACTTACGGCAGTCCTCCTGGCTCAGCCTCCTGAGTGCTGGGATTATAGCAGTGTGCCATTGCACACAGCTTTAGGTGGTGCAGGGGATCAAACTCAGCGCCTTGTGCTTGCTATGCATGCACATTACTTTTCTTTTTCATCTTTTTAAAATCATTTTGATAGTAGCTTAAGCTTTAGCTGGAAAATTAGGCAACTTTAAATATACAGCAGCTGATATCACCACACAATTAGTGCTAAATTTTTAATTCCATATCTATGTGATTCATATATTTTAAAAGTACATTTTGCTTGAAGTACAAATCTGCTTATTAAATAATTGAATGTTTACTTCATGTTTTATAAAATTATCATTATCACAGTCTGTATTTGGATGATTTCCGAACAGTTGTGAATTTGTTTCTCATAAAATTTACTTTAAATCTGGTTATTAGATATTTTAATTACCAACACTGATTGCTTCTATATATTTCCTTTGTTATGAACACAGTCAATAATATATAATATAGGGATGAATAGAGACAGATTTTAATGCGGATGTACAGTGTGGTTGCTTATAGGAAAAAAACATATCAGAACCGTGAGGAATATAATTCCAAATCCTGAGCATGAGTATATATTTTTTTAGCTAAGGAATAAAATCTCTTGTAAATGATCTGGAGAAATTATAATTCTCATATACTGGTGATGATGAAGTAATATTGCAGATGTTAGGTAAATAACATTGCTTTTTCCTGAACACACAGAATTGTTGTGTGACCATGCAATTCCACTCCTTAGTGTGAACCTAAGACAAATGAGACTGCAGACCTAAAGAAATTTTACACATGTGTGCATTGTAAAATTATTCATAATACCAAAATAGGTGGTGATAATACAAAATCCCATTCATTTTCCGTAAATAAGCTAGATGTTGTCCGATGATATAGTGAAATACTATTTGGGCATGAAAAGAAATTAAGTCCCATACATGCTCTAACCTGAGTTAAATCTAAACGTAGTAACCTGGAAAATCAATCCAAATATGCCTTCTCATAAGACCTGAATCTATTAATATCAGGGGCACAGACAACATAAATGCATAGAGAGAGAAAGTCAATGGCTGCCATGGCTGTGGAGAGGCTGTAAAAATAGTGAAAAGGGCCTGGTGAGCACACCGTAACCACTATCTGGACAGAGAGGCCATTTTCTTCACTGGTATCAATTCCTGCTGACATGTATCCTTTCTCGAATAACTAATCCAAATATAAATTCATTTGGTTCCATAAATAATTAGAAGAACATTTTTTATGTCAAGTACACATGGCCGACTTGAGAGATTAAAGATCTGAGACAGTTTAGAAAACAGAAGTAGGAATAGCAGAGAGCAGTCTCTGTTCTCAGTGGCTAATTTTGAGATGGTGGGTGGTGACTTTAGCCTGTGGGGAGGGACAGAGCCAAGTACACAATGACAGTAACCTTGGAAATTTCTTTCTTTTAAACAAAGAGCCTCCAATGATTCACACTTTCCTGTTCTTTCTAATAATCAAAAACATCCTCCGATATTTTGATATTGAGAGAGATAACAAACACATTCCCTATTCCAAACACACTTTGCCAACTCCTTCCTACAATGTATAAATTATGTGCTTCAGTCACAGAGCTACTTACTGTTGAAATTTAAAGAGCAGTGTATTAGTATATTACCAATACAATTTCAGTTAAATAATGTCAGATGAGTGAACAGAAATTTTCTGGATTGACTTGATAAGTTTAATGAATTAAAATAAATAAATTAATTAATTAAAATAAATATTTTTTAACCTGGAAAATAAAAATCTGCCATCACAAAATTTTCACAAAGCCACTGGTTTCGGTCACACATTGCACCTGGTGACAGCTCCGGGATACATTAGGATGCATGATTCTGGCTTACCATTTGAGTTTATCATACGTATCAGTGGCAGCAGAGGGGTGTATTCAATTTTTGATATGATGTGAGCAAGTTTTAAACAAGAGACTCAAAGAAGGACCACAGTAGAGAAACCGCTGACAAGGTTTTGGGTCGTTAATTGCTGTGAACAGAACGGTCCCTAAAGCTCTTTTTAGTTACGTGTGTGCGGCTGCCAGCCGCGCTCAATAGGCCCTTCCGGTTTCGCTTTTATGTCTGATTCCAGTTGATTGACATGTGAACCACGAGCTGGGGGTGTTTGAAGAAGCACACTGAATTTCTACAAAGCTATGAATATTTCCTGAACCATGCACAATCAGATCTAAACACTACAATTTCCACTGCAATTCTTTAATGCCTGAGAAACCATTGGTCTGAAAAATCGGTAGAATAATTTAACATTCAGTCCATTCCTTCGTTTATTGGAAATGCATTCACAGAGTAGATACTTGTTGGCGGGATTGCTTATGCAATGTTTGCTAACAATATTTTTTTTAACAATTTGCTTGTAAATATTTGATTTTGTTAAAGTCTATTGTCCCTATTTTGTTGTTTTTCCTTTTTTAAGAAAAAAATCCACATACTATAGTTGGGTTTTTACTTCATTTATTATTTTATTAAAACTATAAATAATTACTGCTGATTATGAGAAAATATGGTTATAGTCTCTCATACAGAGGTGTAAGAATTTTGTTATAAATGAAAAAATTTCCAGTTTAGAATGAATGTTTTTCCCATTTTTTCTTTAAATTTTTATGTTTTTTTCCCTGTCTCTTTATCCTCCCCCTCCCCCCTCTCTCTCACTCACTCTCGTTCGCATCTTTTCTCTGTCTTATTCTTTCTTTTTGCTTTTTTCCTTTCTATTTTTCCTCCTGTTCTTCCTCCTTTCCATCCCCTACCATCTCCACTCGTCTTTCCCTTCATTCTTCTTTTCCCTGCACCTCTGTGGTAGCTCGCCCCATTTACAAGAAGAAATTGCAACCGTAGATAAATCGGTGGAATACTAACATAGCACTGTACATAGAAATGAATTTAAAGCAAGATATATTATGTAGTTTAAATTAAAATTAGGACATAAGATGGTAGAAGTATCTCGGCTGAGAGATTGTAACATTTCCTGTTATGAAAGCACTTTTAAATCTATATGGTGTGGGGTAAAAAGTAAGTTAGATCTGTAATATGAAGGACTTTGTGTTTGTTTTTTCCTTTCTGGTGTAATGTGGGCCATTTTGTGGCGAATTCTCTCTCTCGCTCTCACTCTCACTCTTGCGGTTGCGTTTTGTAGATCAGGCTGACCCTGAGCTCACTGTGTTGCCCAGGCTAGCCTTGGACTCGTGGCAATCCTCCCTACTCAGCTTCCCATGTGCTGGATTACAGGAGTGCACCACCATGCCCAACTTTACATGGTGCTGGGAATTTGAACTCAGGGCCTTTGCACCTTCTAGGCAAGTGCTTAAACTGTCATACAATTCCTCCAACCCTTTCTATGATTCTTTAATCAATTAAGGATGTGGAATGTTACCTTCCTAAATGATAGTTATTTCCACATTTAAATAGTAATTTTGATAATAACATGCTTGTTTATCTTATTGGTTTTATAAAATGACAAGAAGGAATTTTTAGAGTTATTTTATAAATTATACTTTTAAAAAGATTGACAAAATAGTGTAACTCTGGCTAATTTTATGAGAATGAGATAGAGGCTACAAAGTAATGCCAGGAAATCTAACTCTTTGCCCAAGAATACTTGTGATAATTTAACCTATATTCTGAATCTCTAAACACGGTCCAGAAGGAAACAGGCTAAAACTTATTCCGTTTTTAAGTAAGTGATTTTATTTCTGCGTCCTGCTTCCAATTCACACTATGCCAAGGATGATAACATAGGCTGAGTAGCAAATGTATGTATATGTGAAGATGCACACACATGTATATTACATGCAAAAAAGAATGTTCTGAACAGGTGAATATTTTAAGTGGAGTCATGACCACCAGTTTGGGAAAAAAATGTAATTTTTAGTTTGTTTTTTCTCATATACACGTACAAAATGCCAGATAAAGAATATGCAGAACAAGGTAGACATTCACAAAGGCACACTCATATCTGAAGAAGTATATCTGTACATTGTCTTTACACATGTATATTTACAAATGAAAGTCTAAATATACAGTCACAAATAAATATGTTTGAACAGTACTTTGACCTTAATAACAAGAAGATGTGTAGAATCTATAAAATAATAACAAGAAGATGTGTAGAATCTATAAAATAATATTAGATTTGATTATATAAAGGTAAATCCATTTTGAGGTGACAAGAATACAGAAACATTCTGGGAAAAAAAAGATTAATTTCTTTTTAAGACATGGTAAGATCAGTATGTTAACATCAACAGACTAGGACATCATTATTTAAAATTTTCTTTTAAAGCAAGAAGAGAAGAATCAGTTCAATGAAGGATATAGAAAACAAAGTTTATGCACTGTCATTACCTTGGCGATGACTCAGTTAATATGAGGTAATATAAAAGATCCAGAATTTAGATAAGCACATTAAGTGTGTTCAACATCTCATTCTCAGATTCAGATGAAATCACCTGTGAAGCACTATTTCGATGTGATGATTACAATTCTCTTGATATTATAATTGACAAAGTTATAGGGAAACATTCCATACGCGGAATTGTAAGGTGAAATAGAGAACTCAATTGAGTGACTCAGCTGTAAAATACATATTATTTGACCCATCAGTTTCATTTCTTGCATTTATTGGAAATACTGATAACAAAATGCAAAGCTGTGTATTTAAGGACATCATTATAACTTTTTTGTAAGAAGAATAAATTTGGAAGAGAGCAATGTCTATCTTTAAGGAAAATTTGGGGGCTATTCTGTGCTTGAAATGATAATGACAGGTCTACATTTCACACAGGGAAACATTTCTGAAATAAAATTTAAATTATGCAGTATCAAAATCCAGGAAATAAATTATACATGTTTAAACACATAGAGACTTAGCTGAATGAATAGTGGCCTCTGATATATCACAGTACCGGGTAGAGAGCTGGTGGGGTGTTTTAACTTTGGAATGCATGTGCTCTGATACTATTTGAATCTATGATATATATGTGCACAAAATGCTCAAGATCAATGTAAACTTTATAGTTTGCACTTATACATATCAATAAAATGGGGAAAATAATATGTATTATATTCGTTTAAATTTAAAACATGGTCCTCTTAGTGGATTGAGATATTGCTAGACTATGACAGTGTATTTTGAGGCTTTATATGTACTAAAGAGGGTCATGTAGAATATTTTGTTAAGGGCTTGGGACATAGCTCAGTGGCTAACATATTTTTGTAGCAAGCAAAATGCCCTGGAATTGATTCCCCAGCATCACACAAGCCTGGTGTAATGGAGCACACCTGTAATCTCAGCACTCAGGAGGTTGAGGCTGGAGGATTGCTGCATATTTGAGGGGTACACAGCTAGTTCAAGACCACCCTGAAATACATAATGAGATCCTGCCTCAAAAAATAAAGACTGCAATCACTGAATATAATTTGTTTAGCATCCCTTGGTGGCTCTGGTACGACCCAAAGCCACTCCTTCTCAGTCCTTGTTCACAGGTTTTGTCACCATTACAAGAAGGAATTCAGAAGGCCGTAGAACAAGTAGAGGATGTTCAGGGTTTTCATTTGCAGTGCCTGGTATTTGAGGAAACTGATGCAGAGGGTAATGTAGTTTGATCACATCGCCCTGTGGTTTTCAAACAGATAAAAGAGATAAAGGCTGCTTGTGCTCAATATGGGCCGACTGCTCCTTTTACATTATCTATATTAGAAGACTTAGCTACGGTTGCTGTCCCTCCCGGAGATTGGAAACATCTTGCCAAGGCTTGGCATTCGGCAGGAGACTATTTATTGTGGACCTTCTAACTCTCCCTAGAATTCACCCATTTTTGTAGGACATCTCCTCTATCCCAAAACGATTAAGTCTCAAAAGATAAAATTGCATATGGATAATTTAAAAACTTTAAATGATTTTCAAAAATTATTAGGAGACATTAATTGGCTACATCCTTATTTAAAATTAACCACGAGTGATCTTAAACCTTTGTTTACTCTCCTTCAAGGACCTTCCAGCCCTAATTCCCCTTGATCTGTAACTGCTGAGGCTCTCTGACCCTGAGGGCCACAACACAGGGTTTTTCTCAGTGAAATAGCATGACATGTTTATATTTTTAAGGCTGAAATTTTCAAAGAAACAAGATTCTTTAGATTACAAAACAAGTTTTATTATTATTTTTCATAAATAGCCAAATATATTTAGACTCACACCAATAATGTCTACAGAATAAAAATAAAAATAAAAATTGGAGTAGAAAGCTGCATTTCTAGACTAGGTAACAGACAATAACATTCTTCTGTTTTGATAATTAACTATACACTTTATAAGAAAATATTTAACATGAATTTTAATTTTGGAAACTCAAAGGATAGATTAGGCAACCCATGCATTTTATTGTAGCATTTTTTCTGTATCTGTTTAATTTTGTTTTAAAGGCCAGTTACAAAAACCTGCAGCCTCTCAAAGTCATAATCACATTTCTTTCCTTTGCAGGAAAGAATTTTTTTAAATCAAATGGAATTTAATAATAATAAACACCCCTAAGGATAGACATGAATTCGAGTAGTAGGCCCACTTTAAGTTTCAATTTTGTTGCCAAAATTTTCTCAGTAAGTATGTATCAAATAATAGTACCCATAGCATTGCATAAGACTAACCTTTCCCTCCTGTCTCTCCTTCCTCTTTATAGTACAACTTACTCAAAAATTATAATCAAAAGTGGTATTTCATTTTTAATTTTTGTTACATTTTAAAGCAAAATCAAATATGCTCACATAATGACTCCATTTAATAGCTGTGTTAAGGAATAACTGAACAATGTCCTATCTAAGCTCAGGAAGTTAATACATACTAAGAAAAAGTAATAGTATTTACTTCTTTGATGCTTGTAAGCCTATGAAATGATTCAAGTACAGAGTAGAGATGATGTCTGGTAGAAAGTAGCTGCCCCGTGTTTGTAATATGTATTAGCATGAGCTCGGTTTCTGGGCTTGCTGTTTCACTTTACATAAATTTCTGCACAGTCAAGATCATAAGCATATTGCAAAAGAAAAATATTTTCTTTGATTCACAAAATGCCATCTAAAATCATGCTGAATGCACAGCTGGTTCCACATATTACTATTTAACCAACCATAATTCAAACGTGTTTTTAAGGAATCTTTACTGAACATATACAGGTTTCTTGAGGCCATTATTCCCTAGGATTAGAGCACAACACCAATTTAGAAAACACTGTCTTTGGTGTTGTAAGTAATGCAGTGATGATACAACATGCGTAAGCTATGTATCACTATATGTTTGGGTCTTGAGTATTTGTGGGCATTGATATTGAGAGAGGATCAAAGAATCAATACCTGGTAGATTTTAAGAGTTAACTATATTCCTCACTATGATGTCACGTAAGGATTCATCTTTTTCATATTTCATGTGTTGATTTGGGAGTAAGAAATTTTTGCAATGGAAAATTCCACAAATGTCTCAACTGGCTTCAGTTCAGTTTCATCTGAAGGTCTCTTTTTGTCATGAATCAGAAATACCACTATATTTCTCTTGAGGGCAACGTTTACACTGCCAGAAGAAGATAATTTTCTGCGACTTCCTCTCTGTCTGAAGACACTCTCACTCTTCCAATGTTTGTAAATGACTCTGCATATTAAATTATTTAGAAAGCATAAGGCATGAGACTTCAGCCCACTAAGTTTCTTGCCATAAAACAAATAGAACAGCACTGTAGTATTGAAAGATAACATGCAGAATTAGACAGGTAATTGTTACTTCAGTTATCTTTCTATTTAAAATATGCCTTTTCACCTAAAAACTTCTGTTACACCAAACTTTGCCTTAAGTGCAGTATCTGGTTTATAAAGGAAAGTTTATTCATATTTACTGAAGAATGCCAAACTGCTTTCCAAACTGGTTCCATCTGTTTGTTCTATGGGAAGGAGTCAGTGGAAGTTTGTTGTACAGTACCTTTGCCAGCACTTGGCTTCACCCTACTTTGTAAGTATTGACCATTTGAGGTAAAAAGATATTAGGTCATGAATGACTTATCAGTGGAGGTGCATTCTAGTAGATGCCATTAATAGACACTTTCCCCCATTGTGTGAGTATCATAAAACATGCTTTATGCAAACTAAGCTAGCTGCCATGTTGCTATGCAACACAAACTTACAGAACTTTCATCTTATGTGTCGCCGTCATTGGCCAAACTTTATTACGCAGCACCTGAATGGATGTCTACGTGTGTCTGTATGTACAAGTTTAGACATATACGTGTGTCTTCAGGTATGCTAAGGTTGAGCCTCATTGCCAAAGTTATGAGACATGTTTATTTCTTTGTCTATGAAATGATGCTTTGAGTTTAGATGATTTTCCTGACAGATTTTCACTTTGTTAGATAGGTCTCTTATCCACATTTTAAATATACCTTGTTTGATTATGTGTAGATACTTATTGAGTATTTAGTCTATTAACAATATAATCACTCACTTGAGAAATTTTTAAAATTCAACTACTTTTATGATTTTTCATTAAGTGCCATTGAAAAACATAAATTCTGATTCTACTTTACACTTTTCTTCTCTTCCACATTTATTAATTATTAGTGCAAAACCACTCACTGAACCTTTAATATTGGTTTTGCATCTTTCAGCTCTAGTACTGATATCTAGGTTTTAAAATTTTTAATGACAATTTAAAACTGTATATATAGGGTACTATGTGATATTTGAATACATTTATACAGTGTGTAGTGATTACATAAGAGTAAGTGTGATATCCATTGTTTCAAATATTTTCCCCCTTTATATGGTGAGAACACTCAAAATCTTATCTTTTAGATGTTAGTACTTTGAAATACATAATACATTACTCTTAATTGTGGTTACTCTCTTGTGGTGCAGAGCATTGAACTCAATCATCCTAAATAATTATGTATCCATTATCTGACTTCTTTTTCTTTTCATCTCTCTTCTTAGCACTTAAAGTGTCTAGTAACCACTCTTGTGTCCCCTATTTTGATAAAAACAACTTTTTAACTTTCTACAAAAACAGTAAGATCCTACTGTATTTCACTTTCTCTGCCGTTTTTTGCTCACTTAGCATCATGAACTCCAGGTTCTCACTTGTTACCATAAAAGAGAGAATTTCATCATTCTATGATTAGTATTTTAATGTTTATATAAAATACACAAGATATTCACAGAAGTAGCAATATTTTATTAGATTTATTTTTGATAGACATTTTTAGCCAGGTATATTACATTTATGGTTTATTTTGTATGGAAAAAATAAAATGTTGCAAAAGTTTGAGCAGAAAAAAAAGAATCATATGACTTATATATTCAAAGAATTCATCTGTTTTCTGTCTGATTCAAATAAAAACCAACATTTACCATTTACTATATATTAATCCAGATGTGTTGACACACCTGTAGATCAAACCACCATGGGAAACTGAGTCAGGATATTTGTTAAATTCAAGCCCAGCCTGGGTAACTAACTAAACCCTGTTTCCAAATAAAAATTAAAAAATAGCCTGGGGATGTAGCTCAGTGTTAAGGCCCTGGGATCAGTCCCCAGAACCAAAAATAAACAAATAAATTAAAATAAACTCATTTGAAAGTTCCATATAAACTATTTAATTTTCATAAAAATTCAATTTCATATTGTAAGATATTGATATACAGCAATATAAAACAATTTGCCTAAGTAATTACATTGAAGAACCGATTGGGTAATAGAGGATTGAAAAAAATGAGATATTCGTTATGAGGCTACTGTCATCTTCCAGATAAGAGATCATGACAGCTTGGAATAGAGTGAGCAAAGTAATGTGTAGCATGTGGCCTTATTCTGAATGTATTTCAATTCTATAACTGATTGAACAGAGTATAAGAAAAACAGGGACATTTTGCTAAAAATGATGACTATAGATAGTTCTGTGTGTTGACAACTTAATGAATTAGGCATTACAAATATAGGAGATCATGGAAAATGACAATGTGTGGTTTAAGAAAGGAAACCAGGAATTCTGCTTTGAAACTCTGTCATTTTTTTTTTTTTTTCATTGCTTGGACTCAATACTCAACATCTACAACTTAAGGGAGGAAAAGTTTATTTTAGCTAACAGTTTCAGAGGGTTACAGTCAATCCATGAGTGGCCAGAGCAATAGAAGGACACCGCAGAGGCGGAGGTCAAAGATTCTCCGCATAGCATTGCAAAAGGAAGTCAAGTCCCAGAAGAAGGTAGCAGCGGTTCTCACCCCAGTGATCTGCCCTTGTGGATTCAGTCTCAGTGTTCGACCCTCCCAGGTGTGGCTCTAAGTCACCACACTCCTGAGATCCAATCCACAGACCTGCAATCCACCCCTCCAGACCAGGCCCCAATCTCACAACAGCTGATGGTTCCATAGGCAATGCGTAACATCCAAATACATGAGATTTGGGAGAATATTCTAGGTTCAAAACAATCCTGGTATATGAAGCTTACCGTGCTTTCAATTTAAAATCAAAATGCCATCATTGGGATGAATCAGACAGTTGGTGATTTGAAATTGGGGAATAAGCTTTCACATTTTGGAATATGTAAAAACCACAGTCAAATTTAGTAATACAGTCACAATAGTTCTTATTTTTTCCAGTGTAATATTTATTTTTTGTTTGTTTTGTTTACCATTACAGGAGGTCTTGTGCAGCTTACACCGTGCAGTAGAGATCAATACACTCAGAAAATCCCCAGCCTGGAATGAAGTGTGGAGCACAGCTTCTCTGGTAAGTGTGATTCACCTCAGCAAGTCGAAATGCATGAAGAAAAGGTAAGATCCGTTTCATCGTGTCTAATCTATTTTTGTGCTCACAATTTCTAAATATTTTGCAGTACATACATTTTAAAATTTATTTGACTGACTAGAGAGGATTACTATCTTTCGTTATAACCTAAACTTTTCCAGTAGGCTATGTCAAGTGCTAATCATTTCTTTAGGTACATAAAAACATATATTAAATAGAAAGTAAAATAAAGTACCTCAACTTCATTCACATAATCTTTGAGAAAAATACATTGCATTAGAGATGGGAACAAGAAAATGATTTTTTTGGGATGTGTAGTGTGAATGGATGACTGATACACTGGGATTGTTTTCTTGTGTTATGATTTGAGTCTGAAATGTCTCCCAAAAGCCTCATATATTTACATGTTGTCAGTTACCTGAGGATTTTGCAGGCTGTGAGATGTGACCAGCTCCAGGATGTCTGGGTTACTGAGGGTCTAGTGAATTACTGAGGGTGTGCGCCAAAAAACATCTCTTGCTATGGATTCTCGTCCAGCCTTGATCTTTCCTCTTGCGGTGCCATGAACATCTTTTCTCTATATTCAAATGTTTCTGTATATCACTAATCCTGTGAAAACAGTTGCTGTGTTAATAATTAGTAAAGTTTCCCATATTGATTTAAGCACTAGATATATTTCTATTTAAAGCCTTTATATTTTTATCCCATGCCTTGAGGCAAGAATTTAAGTTTGAGCTTTTAGCTCGTAGTTTTAAAGTTGCTAGGAGTGATCTCCACCGGTGTAATAGGATGGGTAATGGCCAAGTTTCCTAACAAAGGCCAAAGTAGCAATGGTGCAGCAAAATGGAATTTTAATGCTCTCTCTCGGTGTCATCCAAATATTAGTAGCCTAAGGCAACTGTGGCTATTTCTCAGTGCAGCAAGTGACTTAATAAACTCTTGGAATCCATTCTGTGGTCGAAAATTGTAGCTTTGGCTCTTTTTACCAAATTCATTTTCTAACCAGTGAAATATTGAAAGAGGAAGTGAAGAACATGCCTCTTCATTTAAGGGCATGGCCAAGAAATTTCACACATAATTTTGTTTATATACCATTCACTGTTCCCTAAGCAAATGACCATACCTAGCTGCGGGTAAGTAGGCACTGTCGCATTGTACCCAAAAGGGTCCGTGGCCCTCTATTTAAAGGAATAAGAACAAAGTGGATATTGGAAGTGAAAACTGGTCTTTATCATAATGGCATTATTAATCTTTAAATAAATTGGTCCTCATATTCGCCCATTAGTACCAGCTTTATTCACAACGGATACGTGAATTTGAAACTCTGGTGCAGTATTTGAACATCTAGTGCCTCAATTTATCTAGATAATATTCATGGAGAACATGTGCATAAATCTTGCTTTCTGTTATTTCATTTCTTCGTAATAATTAAATTCAAATTATTCTCCGTGTTACTTAGAGATATTTGCCTGTCTCTCTTTTCTTATTAATCATATTGTATTGAAGCTATAAAAAATTTCATCTAAATCACTGATGAAAAATATAGATGTTCTTAAACATTAGGGCCTCATGACATCAAGTAGCGAATGACCAGTAATAGCAGTGTCTTTTCTCTGTTAGCATGTATAGTAGGCATTTAAATTCATTCATTTGAATATTTTTATTAGCTTAATGAAAATGTGTGTCCAAATTAGTCTGTCATCTTTTTATCCCCTAGCCTCTTGGTGAAATACGACAGTTTCCTTGAGCTTCTGTTTTATTTTTTAAACTTAGAATATCATTGCCATTTAAAACTCATCTGTGTATTTGCATTAGGTAACTCCAGTCATGCCAGGTATAATTTAGGACATAAAGATATCAATTTCTTCATGTACCAAATTAGTCAGTGTTACAGAATTAATTTATTTTCAATTATTTGTTCCTCTTTTCATTTTATGTACAAACTATATAATTTTTAAGAGTTCAGACATTACTTTTATCTTCTTAAAAAGGTAGTTTAGAACACTCATACATTATCATTCAAAATTATTTTCTTTAATTGATAGTCGCATGTAAAGTTATTCAAATTTCATAGTTTCACTAATTCTTTAGATTTAAAAGATAAGAACAAAAATGACTATTAAGTAAACATCCACAAATCTCTCTTCCTTCCTGTGCCAGCAATAGTTGATGGGTTAAAGCTTTAAGGTGTTTGACAGTGAGAAAGCTTTTGAATTTTCATTGAACTAGATACAGTAGGAAAGTTTGCCTTCGTTAATGAAGATACAGATGAGGTAATGACAAGGTGAGCGATTACTTAGCAAAGGACTAGGCCTCTCAAACTGTCAGGTGCAGTGTGAAATACCTGAGGGGCCTTAATGAAATGCAGATTCACTTTCCTACAGACTGAGGTGGGACCCAAGCTTATGAAATTTTAACAACTTATCAAGTGAGGTGGAAGCTTCTAGCCCACAAGCAGCTCTTGGAGTGTAAAGATGATAAATGTTCCCTAATCAATTAGGTCATTTCTCATAAAGAAGTGTTTTTGGCTTGTATAAATGAAGATCCGTGTATGCATGAATGCGTACTACATATATTGACTGTCGGCTGTGTATTAGGCAGTTTTCCAAACTTAGAGTACAGCCATGACTCTGATCTCAGGGATCTTACCTTTTTATGTGTGTCTGCACGCACCTACACAGTAGGAGAGGAGAGAAGGGTATGTGTGAAAAATGGCAGGAACTGGATGAATTAGCCAATAAATAAATAAATACCTTAACAAGGGATATCTTTCCCTAAGGATATTTCAATTATTTTTATGAGTTTAGGAGCTAACCTGGCCAGTTACACTTAAGCAAATAAACAAATTGTCATTTCATAGCAAATATGATGGACATCTTTGAGTGAGGAAAACCCAGTATATCCTTGTGATGTTTGTGGTCCCCTTAGATTCAATTATTCTGCTGGACATTGAGTTGAGATATTATGAGCATGGACTCCAATATTAGGTGGGAGAAGTTTGTTCTGAGAGATAAATAGGTCAGCTGCATTAAGACCAGTGCTGGTTTAGTGAACAGTGTAGTCTCCCCCACTGCAGGAACAAACCCACGTGTGGACATAGTATTTAACCCCAGTCCAGTACCCTTTCCATTGTTATGATTCAAACTCTGTGAGAACTTCGCCATGTACCTGTCATGTAAGGCAGGAGAGCTCCAGGATGTGGAAGAGCGAGAGGCAATTCACATCTGAAAACTGCCAAGACACAAGGGTTTTTTTAAAGGGACTAATTTTGGACTAGAGAATAAGACCCAGTCTCAAAAAAATTTTTTTAATCAGTCTATAGAGAAGAACTTCAGATAACAATTAAGCCAAATAAAACTGATGAAGTGGACGTGTACCTATGAGACTGAGTCAGGACGATAGAAAATTTGAGTCCAACCTGGGCAGCTTAGTGATTTAGGGAAAGCTTGTCTCAAAATTAAGAAATAAAAAATAAGTAATTAAGAATGAGGATGTAGCTCAGTATGCGACTCCGAAGCTTAATACCTACTAACAAAACAAAAAATGATCAAACATGATTGCGCTAGAGTAAACCAAATTTTGTTATTTGCAAGTTGTTAATTTTTATTGCAAAGATAAGGACCTCATAAGACTGACCGAGAGTCATCAGGCAAGTTATCACAGGTCTTTGCACGATTTATTATAGTGTGATTAAACTAATGGATGCCCTGTACAGCCAAACACTAGTCCCTTAGGTATTTCTCTTTTGATCAGCATCTGCTTTAGAGAACTTCACTGAAATGAGCACTCATACCATGCAGTGGTGACCAAATATGGGTATATAGATCTGTACACATGTCTGTGTGTTCTGTGTCCATATATATATATATATAGCTATGTGTCTGTACCTACCTAGAGATGGAGGGATGGAGAACCTGGGCATGGTGCTGTGTGCCAAGAATCAAGGGATTGGCTAGAAATAGGAATGCAAGAGCTCAAGAATTTCATATTGGCCTGGGCAACATAGAAAGTATCCCATAGGTGTGGTGTGTGTGTGCATGTGCATGCATGTATATGTGTGTATGTTTGTTGTGTGCATTTACATATGTAAATGATAAAATGGTCATTATATTTAAACATAACCCATGTAAGATCTTAACATGCAGCAGAAGTCATAGCCTCAGAAGCAATTTGGTAGTTGAGGTGACCACAGTCCTTGCAAGCATTCTTACTGAGAAATAGTGGATGTTTCTGAGCTCCTCAACCCTTCTTGAGGTATTTTACTTTCTCTCACCGCACATGCGAAAGAACAGTACAAAATATACAATTAAATTTTGCTCATATGGCAATATTAGGGAAAAAAAAACTGTTCTTCAGGTCTTGGACTCCTGCTCAGCCTCCCATATGCGTGGATTACAGGTGTGTGCCCCCACACCCAACTTTACATGGTGCTGAGGAATTGAACTCAGGGCCTTGAATTTGTAAGGCAAGCATTTTAATCACTGTGTGATCTCTTCAGCCTTAAAAAAACTAGTCTTAATGATACTGAAATTTAAAATACTCACTTTTTATTTTTAAATTGGAAACCAAGGTGTCATTTCCTACTGAAATATCTATCTCTGTGTCGCGTCCCTGCTCGTGGCTTCAATGAGAACAACAGAAATAGAAATGCAGGCCGCTAAAGGCCCGGAGCAAGGCGGAAATAGCTAATCGAAGGGATTCTAGTTTGCACCCGAGAAATGAAACATACCTTCAGTGCTACAGTCATCAACTTATCCAGCTAAAATAAAATTTGTTCAGTCATTCCCGAGCACTTCTTTAACTCATAGCCTAATATTCATACTTCTCTTTCCTTTTTCCTGCCTTTTCCTGAGTTGTTTTTACTGTATTGTTTTTTAATTTCCCCCATTTTGTTGATGTGTATAAATGCAATCCATAACATTCCCGTTGATCTTGAGGATTTTGCACATCTGCATATCATATTGTTTATCTTTTAGTTTTAAAATGACTGCATCATCTTAAAGAACTTGGGTAGCAACAAAATAACTGCATCGGGGAGCCTGCTATTACTATGTTTTACAGGAAAATGCATCTTGTCAAATTTGGGAAAGTACTTCCTCTTTCTGTCTCTTTCCATTCAAACTTATGAAAGAGGCTGCATTCTCCACGTTACTTATTTTGCTGAAAGGAATGACATATAAGTGTGCCCCTGGCACAGACTCTTAAGGAAATGTGGTCAAGGCTAAACACTGTTCAAGGGAGGATAGGATTCTCGAAAGGTTAGGGATAAAACATAGGGAAATATACATTCTATTATTGAGGTGAAAATTGATTTTTTTTCAAGAAAAAAAAAGAATCGGTCCTTCCTTGGGGTTTAAAGGAAATATGAAACTGACAAAAATCAAATGAATGTTTCTCCTAGAGTTTAAGTAATATAACTATCAATCATATGAACAATCATAAACTTCCCTACACTTTACATCCTATTATACTGTCTAAATACTTATCCATATGTTTTCATACAATTTTGTCCTCATAAATATCCTTGTGAAAGAGGGTGGAGAGTTATTAATTTTCTCTCTTATTCTCAGAGGCAGCCCCAAATCCTTGCAGAGTAGATTAAATATGCATAACTTCATTTTTCATTCCCTGACTGATTCCAGAGTCAATATCTTAATATTGCTGAAAGAAGTTGCCTTCCTTAAACTAAGGCCTCTGTGATACAGAGAGAATATTTATAAGGTAATAAGTAAGGCATTTTTATGAGGGAGATCCCAGGTACTAGGAAAAAAGCCTACTTTACCTTTATTATATGACTTTAATAATTGAAGGGGAAGTGTTTCAACCAGGTACCCAGGATTTTTTTTAATAAATAGTGAAATATACTTTTGTTAAAAGCATTTTCTTTGGAAATAATTTTCTGGTGTGTTTCAAGATTTAACTCTTGCCCCTAAGTGGAGATTCTGCTTGTTGGCTAATACAGGGAGACTTTGCCCCACACATCACGATCCTGAAGCTTCCATCGGAGGTTCTGCTTTCTACCTCCGTTGGAAGACCCGGAATGGAAGTCACAGTTTGTTGGCAATTGTGAGCTTCCCCAAAAAGATCAAACTTGGAATGGGAGAATGGCGTTAACAACATGGAAGTCCGGATCAAACAGTGTTAAAATGAAGCATGCGAATATGGAAAATGAGGACATTTGTATAAAGAGTATAAATAAATATGGACCTTCTCTCTAGGAGTGCTAAAATTGTAAGAATGAGATAGAAAAGGAAGAGCAAAATGGAAAATCAAGCAAACCAAACAAATATCTCTGTGCACTTCTGTCAGATTTAATATCTACGATTATTATACAAAATATCCTATCACTCAGGGATAGACATTACTTGGGAGGGAAGACAGCAGACTTTTGTATATATTGCATATATCTAGTTACATATGCGTATCTAAATCTGTATCTGTATTTTATCACTTACATATCTAGGACAGGGCTGTCACATAGAAATGTAATGTAAGCTACAAATGTGAGGCAGATATGCAGTTTCATTTGCCCAGTGAATACATTAAAAAATTAAAAGTGGGCAAAATTAATTTTGATAATAAGCTTATTCATCTGATTAAATCCAAATACTATGGATTCAAATTATGTAATAAAGATGTAGCATTCTTTATTTTAATGTAAGTAATCAATGTAATACTTAAGATAATGTCTTACATTATTGAGTATGAAAATGGGGGGAAAGGACAATGTGTGAGATTTTTTTTTAGGTCCATGACAGCCTATAAGCAAAGCAGTAAAACTTTGTCAACTGAGCAGAAAGATAGAATTTCAAGATCCACATACATCCATTCGGAAGAGAATGTGAAAATTAGTTTTCTTCATCTTTTTTCTTTTAGATAATTAATCACACCCAAAAGGCAAGACAAAAATATATCATTTTGGGAGCCATATAATATTCCTTTAAAAATTGTGCAGATCAGATTAAGTTGGCTATTTGATAAAAGTTCTTTCTCCATTAATGTATTACAGGCAATGTTTGTTAATCATCTTTGTACATGTGTAGTTGCCTGAAAGCACATTAAATACCTTTATCTTTTGAGACAGGGTCTCTCTCTATAGCCCAGGTTGGTCTTGAGCTCACTATGGAGCCCAGCCTGGCCTTCGACTCACAACAGTACATTAACATTTTTTAATGTAAGTCATATTAAAAAGGCAAATTTCTGTAAAAATAAAGTGTAGCCTGGAATAGGAAGTCAGGCCACTATCCTCAGTTATCCCTTTCCTTTGGGCTTCTGAGGAAAAATCCATACGGAAGAAGATGACACAAAATGAAATGGATAAAAGGCAGCTTGGAAGTTTAAACAGATTGAATTTGTAGAGTGAGAAAGGCTTGGCTACGGGAAGAAAGAAAAATGTTGCTGCCCGAGAGGAAGCTTAGTCGTGGAGTGATGGCCTTGCAGGTGTGAGGCCCTGGGTTCCATCCACAGAAACACAGGAAAAAAATGAAGAAAAACTTTCCCTTAATAATAGAGGGCCCTTATTGGGACCAAAATTGTGTACGCATCTGTTTATAGCCTGTGGTGAACAGACGTGATTGTGTGAGTGAAGGCTATGCTCATGTTCAATCCAAGTCTCAAAGCCTCTGTCTCAACTCTTTAAGAGAGCAGTAGGCCTAGTTGAAGTAAGAAAAATAAATATTTGCATAAGTAACTCAGGATTTATACTTCATGTTTTTTATTGTCTCGAATACAAAATTTTATGGATTCTGGAATCATTAATAGAAGGAAAGGCTTAACAAAGCCATGATTCTACCCTTCAGTCATCCTGCGAAGTCAGCTATAATTTATTTTTCTTCTCTGAATAGAAAATGGCTTGTATCCATAGCAGCATTGTCAATTAAACTGTACATGTCACACACACACACACACACACACACACACACACACACACACACACACACACACGTTTGGTCGGTCCTTGGCCCAGGTTTACTTTATTTTTGTTCAATTAGAGAAATTAGAAGGCAGTATATTTAGGTGCTATGGAAGTGTGATGGTGGAGGTGGCAAAGAGAAGTATCAAAAAGATTTTGAATTGCTTAAGACAATCCATTTCAATTTCTAGAAGAAAATGTGTGAGTAATTGATAAGTTCTCTAGGTGCAAAGAGAGACTAGCTCCATCAAAGTGGTTCAAAGAGTCACTAGAGGAAAGGGGACAAGAAGAAGGAAAGAAAGATATACTACCGTCACAAAAAAAGATGACGTCCCAGTAGAGAAGGAGCGCTGAGCCAAGGAAGATTTCCTGTATGCTAAAGTGCTCACGAAGGTTACTTCTTGTTTGAACAGCCACTGTGATTTTGTAAAATAAAATTTAGTTTTGCTCCTAGATATTTTTTTCAAAACCAGCACTGTATGTACAATAATTTTATGAGATAGGAAACTTTTATAAAGATATGTAGTACAAAGAAAAATTAAACAAGGATAGGAAAGACTAAAATGAGCTACAAACCTACTATAAAATCAGAAAACCGTGTAGTAAAAGGTTTCACTTACTTTATGCAAACTATTAGAAATGTACAAACTACTCAAGAAAAATATTGCACAATCTAATGAGTATCCTGTGCCTAATTTGCCTGTTTATGAGCTAATATAACCACAATAAGATGGTAATGAATGTTATAAATCTATGCAAAAATATCAAATACTAGTAAAGAATTAAATCATATTTCAGAATATCAATTTTGCATGCTTAAGCAAAGCTCAATATCATACATGCAATAAATAGGTTTTCTTCTGGAACTACCTTCTAGGTTACTAAAATTCCAGAAGAGAAGGGTTGTCAAACCATTTTAAAAATAGAGTATTTTGTTTCATTAACATTTCTAAGTCTTTGTCAAATTGGGAGTTGTGTCTTTATCCAGTCAGATTATCTTAGTGTCATTGGTCTACTATTTTTAAGTGTAATGTTAATGTTTTAGACCCCTGTGACAATATGAAGTTCAACAGAGGCACTATCTGTAATAGAAACAGAATAAACTATTTTTATAATAGATATTATAATAAAGGAATGTTTTTGTGATATTTCCACAAAAATAGAAGCGTTTACTTACAGTGAATCAAATATATCTTTCATATTTTAAGATAAGTGCATACATTTCCAGTCTTCCTATGGATATAATGAATAGATTTTTAGATTATACATTTTTAACAGTAAAAATCCACAGTGATGTAAATTTAAAAGTTATTTTCCTTCTTGGGTGAAATTCTATTTATGTATGATTTTTTTAGTTTAATGTCATATTCTTACAATAAATATTGTTAGACTTATTTTGAACATTTACTGTCTTTGTTATATTAACTGTAAAATAGGAAGGGGCTTCCTTCTGTGAAATGTGAATATGGTAATTTGTCTTAATATCTTTGCTTTTGCTTAGGGTTTCTCGTCCCTCTTCTCTTTTCTACTTTGTCCTTTTTCCTCCTTCTTTCTTCCAATCCCCAAGCCTCCCCTGCCACTTTGAAGTCAATTATAGACTATTATTTATTTTGAGTTAAAGTTTCTAGTTAGTTTCAGGAGATAAAATGCAGAGCTAATATGAGAACGTGTTAATGACCCTGATACTGTAAATATCAGAGATTTCTTGTATATAGAAAACTCTTTCATGGTGCTTGTCTGTTAAATATGATCATCATTATTTTAAATCAAAAACTGAATTGTAAAACAATAGCTACATAAGATTATTAATATATTTGTACGTCTACAGTCGAATGTTCATCCTGACTTAATTTTGCCTATATCTTAAAACATACTAATTTTTAGCGAAAATGTCATGTTAAAACTTCCAGATGTGTGTGTCTAGGTTCTCAACTTTTTAAGAAGTAAAATAACATGACTACATTAATTTTAAAAAACATATCACTTAGCTAATTACAAAATAGTCATAAAACATTTAACAAAGAAGTAAAAATTAAATTTCAGGTAGTATGACAGTAGAAAAAGAAAATAATTTTAATTAGTTATATTTTACTCACCTTTCTTATAAAAGATATTAGGTTAAAAAATCCACATACACTTTTGTAGCCATTAATAATTTATTCTTTTGCCGTAAAAATGTCTGAGGAAAAACTCACAAAATAATGATTAAAATAAATTTTATTTATTTATTTATTGCAAATCAAGATTTAACCCTTAATGCCTTCAAGCAGCCATACTAGAAGTCCAAGTTTCACTCATGTCTTTTCTACTCTTTTATCAGAGACTTCTTTTGACCTTTTTTCTGCTTTTTAAGCCCAATAAATATTCTTTCATCATCATCATCATCTGCCTGTACATCTTGCTTTCTGCTTCAATTAAAGCAGTTAAGACCAAAGACAAAGGAATAAGACTTTTCCCAATATGGGCCTCAGGCACCATTACCCCACCTCTGGATGTCTGTAAAGCTTTCTCTAATGCAAAGTTGCTCTGATGTGCTCATAATGGTTAATAGCTTCAGGTAAAACATTGTTAAATCTAAATATGCTGGTTATGTAGTCGAGTAGGGAACTGTCATCCCAAGCTTATCAGAATAGATTCAAGAAGACCACCAAAAAGAACAACAAAAAAAGCCTGAAGTTTAGTTTTGGAAATAAATCGTGATAAAATTGTTGGGATTTGGCACATTGAATGCCTCAAAAGAGCTATGCTGTCCCTACAAGCCAGAAGACAGCAACAGATGCCCCAGAAGCTCAGGATAGAACAAAGATGCTCATGGCCTTAAGACTTGGTCTTTGAAAGTCTCCCTTGGACCATTATCCTCTCGGTGAGATTTTGACAGGTTATAACTAATGGCCTTAGAACTATAAAATTTCCAGATGTGTCTAGGTTCCTAACATTATGAGAATGTTGTACCAAGCCTCTAAGTGTCTTCCCATGTACACCAGCATCCATAAATCAAAATCCTAAGTTAAGTACATACTGTGGAGCAGATAGAGAAAATATGCTCCTGAGTTTTCTATATCCAAATTACCAAGCTGACTGAAAACAGGTCTCCTCACGAGATAAGGAAATGAGTGCATGGTGGAGAAAAATGCACTTTAGTATAATTGGCTTTAACTAAGAAAAAAGTCATGTTGCCTTAAGCTGGCAACTCATTCTAATTTTGTTCTCACATCTATTTCTACAGCAAAAAGCATTTTATGTCAACCAATGTGAATTTCTTTGCTTGAAACTGAACCACGCTTCTAGACAGACTTCCAGGTATTTCAGACATGATTAATAATGCCTTCCTAAAATTGTCAGTGTAATTCACCACTAGTATATTTAAACTCTCATGATTCAAATCGCCTTTTTTATGTGAACAGCCTGCTATGACATTATCAAGATGAGGGAAGCTTTGAAAAAATAATAACTTAATTCTTTTTTAGGAACAGTTTATGACAGCAAGGAAAGGAAATACAAGCATTGATCACACTTTAATTTGTTGGCACATTTCTTTTGATCCCCATTTCTCAAGGTGATGAAAATGCCCTTTCGTTTTTGCTGATCTGTCAATATTCTTTTTGACTGTTGCAAATTGCTCAAAGGAATTTGGCGTCTAAGGAGATGATGAAAAATTATCTTTCATCTACCTCTAATGTTCTTAAAATTCTGAAAGACCCAGAATTTGGAAAGCATATTTAAATGCCTAAGACTGAGATTTTCAATATGGCTGTATCTGTACTCAGAAACACTGGTGTAAGAGAACCAAGAAAATTCTATCCTGCCTCCCTCACACACTTTTCTTGCTCTTTGGTACTTCTAAAAGTTCAATTTGCTTTCATAATTTAAAATATTTGCCTCCATAGCTTCTACTTCAAAATGCCCTATGCCCTACAAAATGTACTTGGTTTGTTCTGAAACATCAGAGAGCCTTTCTTGACTATCAACTCTGTTTTGTTGCTTGCAAGTCTCCTTACTAAAGCAGGGCCTCCACTTGGAGGTTGGCTTCAACTTACTTTGTGGTTGCACAATCTATCTAGATTTAGCTTTCATTTCAATTCTAGATTTTGCTTCATGGGGTAATTTTGTCTCCATGTACTGCAACTTATCCATCCCCAGAACAAATCTCTTACCACCTTGCCTATGCTTTAAAAAAAAAAAAAAAAAAAGCTTACTGGGGGAGGTTGGAGGGAGGGAATGAAAGAATGAAAGAAACCAAAACTTACAACGTTCTTTTTTCTTGATGTGCTGTTATTGAATGAAAGGTAGAGTTCAGACTGTAGGTCCCAGATTGTGATAATACATGTAAACAAAAGACTTAATCAAAACTTTCGTGAATTGCGTGCTAAAATTTTCAAGTGATATTTCCTAATTTTAATGGAAAGAGGTGCGCAAAGAGAATAAAGAATGATAATTATTGTAGAAGGTCAGGCGATGTGAAAATGTGCTTTGTAGCAAGCAGTAGCAAAAATACAAACTTTCTTTTCCTTTTTGAGATAAATGCTGACTGTCCCAAAACAAGTACATCAAGAAAGTTCTCTTGATTTACACGTAATTCTCAGATGTTCCCCCTGTTTGTTCATCTTTAGTTACATTTCTGTATTTGGAAAAAAGTACTGATTTCCTCAGTATCGTTTCCATGAATTGGATTTGATTTCTCCAAGCTTTAAATTCAATAATTTTTGAATATATATTTTCATAAGCATATTACGTGTGTCTTCTACCCCCATAAATTATTTTAGGAGTCTTGAATTAAAAAAAAAAAAAAAACTAATAACAGACTAACTTACCTTGAAGAACTATTTGGCCTTACTTTGCTATGTGTTCAGTACCTCTCCTAATTTTTAGAAAATTTAAAAGTTAATATGAATCAAGGAAAGTAGAAAATGGGTATGAAAGTATTCGTATCAAATATGATAAACATTCTGAGGTCCTTAGGAACCAGAATACACAGCAGGAGGCAAGCCGTAGTTCAGAGCACTAAACTTCATCTGTGTTTACACCAGATTTCAATTGCTAATATCGACCATGTGAGCCCGTCTCTTGCCATATAAGCATAGCATCAGGACCTTTCAGAATCAGCAGTCCAACTGTGAGCTGTGCATGGAAGGGATGCAGATTGCATGCCTCTTGTGAGAACCTAACACCTCATGGTCTGGGGTGTGGCTGAGGCAATGGTATGGATGTGGTATCTTCGGATCCTGAGCCATGTTAAAATTGTCTCCCATGTTTCACTTTGTCTTTAATCTTAAGTTCCATAGGTGTTGTGATCTGGGTTTCTCATATCAGAGAGACCATTCGATGTTTCCCCTTCTGCTTCTGACTCACTTCACTAAGCATGATGTTTTCTAGTTTCTTCCATTTGCCTGCAAAAGCCTCCATGCAGTTGGACTTTATAGATGCACAGTATTCCATTGTGTATAAATGCCACATTTAGTGTATCCACTCATCTTTTGGTGGGTATTTTGGTGCCTTCCATAACTTAGGACGAAAGACAAAGTGAAAGAGGGGAGTAGGGTGGCGGAGGAGGTAGGGTGGGTAGGAGGAGAGACAAAAGGAGAGTGGGAAAGCCCTTGTCACCTTGACAAGATACGTATGTGCACAAAATACTCAACTCCATTGTAAACGTTGAATTTTGCACGTATACATATCAATAAAATGTGGGGAAAAAATTGTCTGCCATGAAACTGGTCCCTGGTGCCAAGAATGTTGCGCATCCACTGGTCAATGCGATGACATAGAAAACAAACTTGAAGAGAAAGGTTAATATTTTAGTTGTTCCATATAATGACTAAATCATTATGTTTCAGAAATTATAAGTGCTTTATTAAGCAAACACAGAGTTTATATGAATATGATCAAAGGATCTAGTTTAATGTTACATGTTCTTATTAATTTACAATTGTAAACTTGTGGTTTTCCTTTTTGGGGTTATTATTGCTGTATTTTGTTTGTTTGTTTGTTTGTTTGTTTTATATTTTTGAGACAGTCACCCTCTGTAGTCCAGGCTGATCCTGAACTTTCTATGTAAACTTGGCTGTCCTAGAAGTCACAGCTAGCTTCCTACTTCAGCCTCAAAAATGCAAGGATTATAGGCGTGCACTATCATGACCAGCTATTACATGCTGCTGGGGTATAGAACTTGAGAGCTCAGTTTCCTGGGCCAGTGTTCTAATGACTGATCAACATACCCAGTCTGCTGGTGGTTTTCTATGTTTCAGAACTAATTTGTAACCAAATGCAAAATTTCCAAATAGAAATGGAGTGAGAAGAAAACTTAATAGTCATTCATACTAACAACTTGTTCTTTGAGAGAGGAAAATAAAAAGAATTTGTTTGTCCACCTCAGGTGGAGTTTGTATAACTTAAGCAGGGCTAAAAAGTAAGTCTTCAACGTTGTATACTTCAAATTTACTCAAGGTAGCCTTTACTCTGGATGACACCATAATTTTTTTAACTGCAAAATAGGAGGTTATATTTAGGTAAGTTTCAGTGTTTAAATGCAGCACAACATCCAAGCTTTATGACTTCTTTTGAACAAATATTACCAGAATAAAAAAAAAAAAAAACAAATATGATCTCCCAAGATTGCTGACTTCTTCTTTCAAGAACTTCAGTACCATGCTTGTATATGTACACCAAACATTTTATATTTCAAGTATCGTGTTTAAGTGTATGAGGATATATACATGTGTGCAATTTTGTACTACACAATCTAAGAGGAAACTTAGATTGTATTTAGTAAGAAAATAATTTTGAGTGATATAATTATTTTTAAAAGTAAATTAGTGAAGTTTTTTATTTTAATGCTTTTAAATTGAGAATATACGAACATGCTTTTGAAATTCATAACAAAAGTGGTCTTTTCTTTGATACCAACATATATATTTGTAATCTGAGAAAAAGTTTTCTATGGAAAATAAGTAGTTTAGGATTAGAAGGGGTAGATTTTCTTTGTATGTAGAAGAATATATAGGCAAATAAGATGCAAGAGTGTTATTAACATATTTAACAAAATGAAATACCAATTTGGCCAATTTTTCTAATCAACTCATGTGATATAAGCATAATTCTACACACATTAACATACTAGAGAAGGGACTTCTCACTAAATATTATGGTTAAGACCAATGTGTAGGTGTCTACATACCTACCTAAACTCCCCAGCCTCTGTTTCTCTTGCTTATAAGGTTAATTGCACGTGTTTTTTTTTTTTTTTAATTAACTTGATGTTTCTTGCCTCTGTACGTCTATAGAATTCAGGGATGGATGCACAGATTGTTAAAGGACAAGTAGTAACTTTGTTAGGATTTGTGAGTTCCTCTGTCCCCCACACAAGGTTGGGTGCCCTCCCTCATTTCCCACCCCAAAAGACAACAACACACACCTGAAACCTGGGCCCTGGGCAATTCCCAATCTCAACTATTTGATACAGTCCCTCCAGCTCAGACCCCAAACATCCACCCCTTCCAGCCAGGCTGTACCTCCTGGTAACACACCGTTTCAAATACATAAGGCTTTTCAGGGCCACTTAAGAGCCAAACCACAGAAGAGATGTAACTTCAAATTTTCTAATTGTTCGTTTTAAAATATCATTTACTCTAATGCATTTGGAGTATTGTCATTTCACGCTTAAAATCAAGATAAAAATTATTAGCGAGATATTTAAGATTCTTAATATTCTTCTTAAGGTTTTCAAAATACAAAGTGTATTTCCCCCTGCTTCATCTATTTTGTATTTTATTTAATTTTATCCTTTTGTTTTAGTGCACCTTTCACTGAAGTTTGAAAAGCAAGCCTTCGTACTGAGCTGTGTTCCCATCTTATTTATTTATTTGTTAATATCTTTGTTTACAATTTTGAAAAATGGTCTTACTAATAGTTGTTAAGTTGCCCAGGCTTGTGATCATCTAGTCTCAGCCTTCCAGAGTCCTGGGATTACAGGTGTCAGCAACTATGTGAACTCCTTCTGTCTTTTCTTTTCTTTTATTTTTCCCCAAAGTTATTCCTTTTCTTAGTTTGCATTTGAGATGCATAATAATAATGTTCAGCTTGTGGAAGGTATCACGTTCACATGGACAGCTGCTGTCATTTCAATTTTGACCATGCACATTTTGAAGGCACGGGAGCCTCCTGTTGTTACTGATATTTATACTGGACAGCATATGCTGTGTCCAAAAGTAGATGCTTAAGTTTTCTTTATACATTAAATTCATAGTCTCTCCTGACTGAGTAAGTCATGATTCGCCCTGTTGGTGAAGTCAATTCTAGGATACAGTGCTGTTTACTTTCATTATTTACAATGTCCTCCTGGTCCTTCCGCCATGATGAAAACTGGACTCATCCTAAAAGTCTCTCTACACTTCCCATCTTTTCCTGGACAATGTTAGCGCTTCAATGGTCATGTTTATAATTGTATTCTGTCTAATTGTTCCTCACTTTTAGGATATAATTTAAATCTGTGTCATGCCTCTACTTTAAACTTAAAAAAAATTAGTTCTAATAAGATAATGATTAAGAAATTTGCATTTTCTACATGTGACCTTACCCTCAACAGAGATAATTTTACCTCTTCCATTTGACTTTAAATTATTTATTTATCTTCTTGTCTAATTGCTCTGGGAACTCGAACACAGGCAACTGCTCCTTCCAGCCAGGCCCCACCTCCCAACAGCATATCTGTTCCATAGATATCCTACTATATCCCATAATGAGGCAGACACTCTACATCCAAATTATAATAAATATTATAAGGTACAATTTCACTAGAGTTAACATGCTTCTGTAACAGCCCTATTCCCACAGAGTTCTACCATAGAGTCTGCATGTGTCAGACCATAATTCTTTATTTTAAAGTCCTAAACACTCTAAGCGGTCAGTTTGTCTTTCTTATTATTAATGACCTCTCTTTATGGTTATATTGTCTACTTATCACTATTCAAAATATTTAAATTAATAAGACTAAGCCATTAGTAGGTGCCACCAGATATGACATCCTTGAAAATAATTGATTATAAATGTCAAAAAAGGGTGGCAGCGAGACAGAATGAACAGAAAAACAAGAATGGTATTTTCAAATTTACTAAAGACATACTACTTGAAATTCAGGCATGTCACAAGTTCATACCAAACACAGGCACATGCTTCTCCCACGAAAAAGGAAAAGAAATAAAAGAAGCTTGTGTGAAATTTGGCTCTCTGGACTGTTCCTGCCATAGTTGCCAAATATTTTAAAGATGAAACAATGCAGTGATGAGATGAGTAAAGCTTCAATGAATTTAGTAATGACACAAAAGGAATGCTTGCTAATATATGACTTCACCATTAGAATTTAATTCTACCGCGTGTATTTGTCTTTTACACTCCTGCAGTATGTGGTGGTTAAAACGCATTGTCAGTTCCCTTTACCAAACAGAAATAGTGGCTCAGAAAAGTAAAACTGAAATTTGCAATACAGACCAGCTTTTCTAACTCTAAACACCCTTTTTACTACTTAGTATAATTCTTCACAATCATTCACCATAAAAATTTTATGACTCTTATGTAGTGAATTCTAATCTTTTTTAGAGTGTTGCTGTCTCAGAGTACTTCTCTCTTTAATGATAATAGTCCCTTTTGCACTAATGAGGTTAGCAAACATGTAAGATAAACACCAAAAAATAACCATTGCTAAGAAAAGGACAAACTGACATTTTAGAGCATCTTAGAAAGCATAGCTATTAATTTCAAGATGTTCATACTCTAAGAATAATTTTTAAAAATCCTTAAAACATTCAAGAAGATTCTAGGCTTTAGTTTTGACATATTAAATAGGAAATACTTTTTTGGTCTAAATTTTTAAAGCAATTTTTAAGGTGTCCTGGGTGTGTCCATGTAGGTCAATACATATAGCCCCTTTCTATCTGTTGCTGTTTCTTTGTGCTTCGCAGAAATACCAAGAACTAAGAGCTATGCAACTTGGTTCTGCCCTTACCCCATGACGTTTCTGGAAGCAGCAAAGCATGGACTAAATCCTCAGAATTCTGGACCAAAACTCATCCTTTTCTCCTTTAAATTTCCAGGCACTGAGTATTTTGTCCTGCAACAGATAGGCTGACTATTACCCAGTCTTAAAATCTAGAACATAAAGCAGATTCTAATAAGTTTTATGCAATATAGATTAAAATATGCCTTCAAATCATAGTAAAAGTAAAAAACAAATCAGAGATGGCTGAAAATTTTCAATATATCTCAAGATTAAACATCCCAGTTATAAATCACACAAAAGGAGAAAGACATCTCAAGAAAAACAGAAAATTTTGAAAAAAATTGAAATGATAACATAATGCCAAATTATATAAGATATAAACCAAACCCTGCTTCATGTGATTTTAGCATTTGACACAGGTATATATGTGAAATATCTAAAATCAATAACGGAAGCTCTGACTTAGGAAAATAGAGAAAGAAGGATAAATTAAATTAAATGTTAGGAAAATCAATGGAATTGTAATCAATGGAGAAAATCAATTGAACCTAAAGTTAATAGTTTAAAGAGACAAAACACATTGATAAATATCTAGCCAAGGTAACCAAGGAATAAATAAAGAAGACACAGATGGCCAAGTATCAGAAATAGCAGAGAGGGCCAATACTACTGATTTTACATCTATTAAAATATAGTATGTGAATAATATAAATAATCCTATATTTAAAATTGCATACCTTAGATGAACTGGATCTCCTCTTCAAAGTTACATTGTTCTTGGAGCTGGAGGAATAGCACGGCTGCTAAAAATGTTTGCCTTGTAAGCTCAAGGCCATGAGTTCAATTCCCTAGCACCATATAAAGCTGACTGTGGTGACACACACCTGTAAGCCCAGCACTTGAGAGGCTGGGACAGGAGGATTGCTGTGAGTTCAAGGCCAGCCTGGATTCCATCCTGAGTTCAAGACTAGCCTGAGCTACAGAGTGACACTCTGTCTCAAAAGAAAGAAAGAAAAAAAAATTACATGGTTTTCACATCTAAAGAAAAAGGTTTTTTAAAAGTACTTAAATAGGCATTAAGAATTTTGAATCTATAATTTCTAAACAAAAAGTAAAAATAAATATAGTAAATAAATAAATAGATAGATAGATAAATAAATAAATAAATGACACTTAATGCTGGAGGTGTAGGTCATAAGTTAATGCAGTTGCCTAGCAAAGGCAAGGCCCTAGGTTTGATTCCCCGGCACCTTATTAAAAGGGTGTGGTGGTACATGCCTGTAACCCCAGCACTGGGGAGGCTGATGCAGAAGGATTGTCATGAATTCAGAGCTAGCCTGAGCTGTATAGTGAGCTCTGGACCAGCCTCCACTCAAAGCAGGAGCCAGTGTCAAAAAACAAAAAATGAAGGAAGGAAAGAAAGAAGGAAGAGAAATGGCATGTAGTATTTGCAAAAATAAAAAATAAAATAATAGCAAAGCTACAGATATTGTTAGACTGTACAACTGCAGACCAATATCTTTCATGAGAATTTATCAACAAAGCACTAGCAGTACCATTCCAAAAATACATCTTAAACTGAAACTAAGTGGGACTTATCTGTGAGATGCAAATTTAACTCAATATTTGGAACTCAATTAATGTATCTATCACGTCAAATGACCAGACTGGGCTCCATAATGAGTTGAGCCTGGCTACAGAGTAAGACTCTATCTCAAACAAAATTAATAAAAAATACAAACTTCTGTAAAAAGTAGATTCTACTAATTTTAAAAACACTGTATGCTTCTTAAAAATCTAGGAGATAACACAGAAATGGAAGAGGAATATCAACGAGACACAAATTGCTAAGCAGTCTCTTGCCTGATCTTCTTTCTTAGCATTCGGATCTACATCTTCGTCTTAATATCTTTAAAAAATGACAAAATATAATTGTAATCACAAGTAACAATAAACACCAGGACCTCTTCCAAGATTATAAAAGGTTTGTTTTCCTTACCACTCCCTGTGATTGAATTCACTGCTATGAAAACGTTGCCCAGTTACTATGTATATGAATATATCATTTTAGCGAGTGAGGTGGAGGTTATAATGAAGAAGATCACAAGACTAGCATTTTTGCTGTGTTTTCTATGAAACAATTAAATGTTAAGAAGTAGCAGGTACACAATATTCCAGAATGGAAACATGGGTATGATTACCTACAGCGTGTTCACTGATGAAGTAAAGCAGAAGTACTTAATATGTGACTTTTGAGTAGTATGCTGTGTTTTCATATAAACAGCCCTAATGTGCACTTTCCTTCTCTGGCCTGTAAATTTGCTAGATGTAATTTCATAGATCTTCTTCTTACTGTCTAATAGCCTGTCAGTTCAGAAGATGAGCATTTCATTCACATCAATGTATTTTGAGAACAATTTTATTTTCCTTGAAGAAAGATTGCTCTAAAACTCATTCTTTTTGTGAAATATATGCTGTAGTGCCTTTCTATAACAGAGAAGTTTAAATATACCCTATTAGCACCCTTGACATTTCTAAGAAACATAATATACATACAAGAAAGTAATGAAAAAAATTTCCCTTGAATTGTTACCTATTTATTAGAGAGAAAAAAATCCCTTCCCTACGCCAACTGAGTTTGTCTCAGAATTTGGAAATGAATTGTCCCTGTCAGATGCCATGCCATTCTCAAAATGACATGCTAGCTATAACTAGAACTTTCATGTTTCCAACCACCGTAAACATTACTGGTCCATGGATACATGTTTTAATGTGCTGTTCAATTTAGAACCCTGGTTAACAGCTACCCCGTAATTTACAATATTTTTTTTTGGCAAAGTCCACATATGGTTTCTGAAGATACAATTTATCACTGATAGGATACTACGTTGTTCAATCCCTCTTTAAACGTTTGGTTTCTCTGTGATGTTCGTAAATTAAACGATGAGAATATGAATATGACCAACTGTAACTGCAAGAAGCATTATTGCCCAAACGATCCTGAGCACCGCGTGCTTCACGGAAGTGTGTTTGAGTGTAGCTTACAGTCATTGTAATTGAATTTTACTGCCTGCAGTTTACTGCTGATCTTTAAATTATGTAGGTCCATTACCCCCCAAAGTATTTCTAACTTGAGCTGCCGCATATTCTTATTAAAACTCATAATTGGGTGTTCATTACAGCCTATTCTAGAATGTTTATTATTGTGGTCAGTGTCATATCTGAGCCTTCACCGTGTCGCATGATCTCTGCTGCTGGTAGTAAAAACATATCACTCAGCGTAAGCTGTTGATTTCCATTGCATATTTTCTATCATGGTAATTTTTAAATCTTCCATGTGAGCCCCTTAATTACATATCGATTTTGGATTCCTTCATCAACAAGTTTGTTGGGCAAACTCTAGTTTTGAAATAGGGGAAATCAAATCTATATAGATTAATGTAGACCTCCCTGAAAAATTACATAACTAATAACACATAATATGAAGCATTTCCTGAGACTGTACATCAACATGTTAAAGAAAAAAAAAAAAAAACCCTGGGTGGAAAAAAATGCAAAGCAATTATATTAAAAACATACATTTTCGAAATATGGTGATTTAAAAAGTAAGAAACTGAGTTACCTAATCATAGAACATTTTTCCAAGTTTTACAGAATCCATAGAACTTTGGTTTCACTTAATGCCTTGTGAAGTGTATGAATTCATCATAGTTATCAGAACACGTTTTAAACCCTCTATAAATACTTGCTAATTTGTAAACCTGAGTCTTTTTTATATTAAAAAAAAAGATATGTCACACTACAGGCATCTTGATAAAGCTCATTTGGTACTACTAATACCTGGGCAAATCACATGTTTCTTCTGGCCCACAGAGTGCTTGAATTCTGAAATGATGAAGATTTTATTCTTAATATATTACACACAGGTGACATCTCGTCCAGTCTTGTGGGATGCATTTTTTGGTCAGACTTCTGAGCCCAGCTGTCTGCCAGAGTTAGGGCATTCTGAGGCTTTCCTTAATGATTCACACAAACGCTTTCTTAAGGATGGTCTCTGAGAATTCTTGTAAATTCGTGGTAGTATTGCATCATGATGGGGTTAGTTTCAGAAAGCAGAAGCATTCATTAAACATGTTTTAATTGCACTTTAATTTTCTATGTCTCCATTTCTGGATATCTACTCCCTGGTTGTCTATCATCTCTCCTATCATTCCTTATTCATTACTATTTGTATACTTTAAGTTTTGTTTTGAGAAGAATCATTTTATTCTTAATTTTCTGAGTCTGACTAATTTCACTTTACATGATGGTTTCTAGTTTCACCCAGTTCTCTATATATGACACAATTTCATTCTTCATGACAGAGTAATCCTCCCTCATGGCTGTGTACAAGATTTCTTTATCCATTCTTCTGTAGAGGAGCACGTAGCATGTTTCCAAAGCTTAGTGACTGTGAACTGCGGTGGTTCAAAACAGAGATGCTTGCGCCGCTATAGTATGTTCTCTTTAATTCTGTCAGGAGTGTGTCTGAGAAGGAGAGAGGACCGCCAAGTGACATTTGTATGTTTAGTCACCGTAACGCTTTCCATAGAGAAGTTGTATTCAGGTGTTCTGTTGGCCTCTTTCATTTTTCTCCCGCATTACTGGAGCTAAGGTCAATTACTCTGTAGGAACAACAGGCTTAGTCCCTTAATGTAGAGCAGAATTGAGTTTTTGAAGTAATTTAACTTCCCACACCAGATTTCCTTTTGAGGTAAGGTCTGGTTAAATTGTTCCAAATCTGTATTTTGGCATGAGCATCGCTCTTTTCTCTGCCCTAACCTGGTTTTCTCGTACTCTTCATATGTACTGATGTAGCACTGCTGTAATAGAGTACATACTCAAGCGTTTCTAACCCTCGACCTACACAAATTCAGGCAAATTGTGGAGAATCCAGCCTATATAAATTAGAATTGAATTAACACACTTAAGACATCTAAAAGTAAGTCTAACACACTATAGTCACTCAAGGGTACTATGCAATATTTTGATAATTGATATTTCTTTAAAAACAGCAGATCAGATAGTATTTAAAAAGATTTCATCTAACTTGTAGAAGACAGTGACCATGCAACTAACATATAAGCAAATTGAGCAAGATGATGGAGGTCAGTCAATTACTAGCAATTAGTAAATAACCAGTTTCAGATTAGTGTAGGCAATGAGTGGAACCCACCTAGGGACCCCTTCTGGTTAGCAGAGGATTACACCTCCCTATCCTTTACTGATGAACTGCTTACTTTGCAACTTAAAAAATTAATAAAATTAAACCTGGCATTAGAAACAATAATAAGAAAAAATAGTAGGTTATTAATGCATATTAATGCATAGTGGTTGGAAGATCTGGAAAATAATTCTCTGGTAAGAATGCAGTGTTTAAATCTTGATGCCTCTTCTCTGAATCCAACCAATCCCTTGAATAGGATATTTACCAAAGTTTTTTTCTATATTTTGCTATATCTTTGTTGTTATTCTTAAACCTGGCCTTACCCACCAGTTCACATTAGAAAATAACTACAAGCATGTAGTTCAAAAGAGTAGTAAATTTGTGAAAGAAGGGGAAAAAAAGTTAAATTTCAAATGCCTAACCCATTCGAGGAATAGGAAGCTGAGTTTGAGTGGTGACTTGAGTGAAATGACTTAGGTGCAGAAGATTAATATGTTAAACACTGTATGATTTCTCTGACTTGGAAAACCCAGAACACAGACATTCTTTGGAACCATATTAAGTGATAGCCGGAGTTGGGGGAAGGGATAAGGAGGGGGTGGGAGGGTAGAAAATGGGAAGGGATTGTAAAATCGATATGATGCATATGTGTATGAAACACCCAAATTCATTGTACATACTATGTAGTACATTTGTATATTAATAAAAATAGTGTGGGGAAAAATAAAATAAAAAATAAAAATAAAAAGAATGCAGTGGAGATAGCCAGGTCTGGAGGCACAGGTCTATAATCACAACACTCTGGGAAGCTGACACAAGAGAATCACAATGTCAGGCCCAGCTTGGGTAGTTTAGTGACATAGTGAGACTGTCTCAAACTCTAAAACCAGAGGCCGGGGATGTGGTTTAGAGTGAAGATCCTGGATTCAAACTTCAGTCCAAAAAAATGAATTCGCGAATGAATAACTGTGTATTCACTAATGTGTAATTCATGACATTTCCCCTTAGTTCTATCAGCATAAAAATACGGATCAACAGAAGTACAACTATCTCTTCACTTCAATATCATGTGATGGTTATAAAAATGGACTGAAAATTCCAGATTGATGACTTTTAGTCATTTCTGGTTTGGTGTTTTGGTAGAAGAGAGAAAGCCCTGGTACATGACAAGTTAGTAGCCTAATGCTTTGAGAAGACTCACTGGAGAAGCTTCAGATGCCATGAACTGAATGCTGCCCGTCAGAATAGCATTAACATTTTACCAACATGTAACTAGTTGCCATGGATTGTGAAAGGCTAGATGAAAGGCTGACATTACTCTTTATTAATGCTGCCAAACATCATAATTAAATAAATGATTTTATTTTACATCTGCTAGATAGCAAAGTCATAGTTGCTGTGTGAAAATAATTAACTTGTATCAAATCAATATTTATTCACACAAGTAATTTGATTTGTGTTATTATACTTAAGGAGTAAAATTTGAAAAAATTGGATTTGTTTTTTATTTCATTGACATCATAATTGGTGAAACTTATCAGTTTCTTAACTGTGCATTAGCATCTATTCATTTCTTAAAAACAGTCATAAGCAAAATAAAATTGACAGTAATCACATAGTGTTCCACTACTTAGAGATAAATATCATTATCTTTTTATTGGATCATCTTCTAGTAATTCTTATACAATTTGAAGGGATATCATAATTATATATTATTCATAACAAAGAGTTAGAGGCATTTATTTATAATAACCCTTCTATATCATTGTATATTATCTGTTAAATTAAGCACATAATTATTGCTTTGATTTTCTATCACATAATCCCTGGGATAGTTACTAAATTTTAAACTTTACAAGGAATCTGAATTATTCTAATTATAAACATCCCGGCAGTACAAAACATCATTTCAGCATCTTCTGCATTTACACAGATTACTCCCTTAGCAAGAAATCCTCTTCACAATTTGAAGCAGCACACACTTCTGCAGTTATGTTTAATGATGTCTGTTTCACTCTGAAGTGACTATACGATACATTCCCCAATCTTGTGAGTAAAAAGCAAAGTCATTTTGATTTATTTGTTAATATTGTATCCATCTATCAGGTTCAAATTTCATGTTCTTTTCATAGATAGTTTCTGAGTTTTGGTATGCACTGACACAACGTCTGTGTAGGTATCTCCATGTCTCTGTTATTCTCAGTTCTCATGGTATTCCTAGCCAGAGCAAGAATACTTATACAACCAAATCCAACATTCACAGCTTTTCTTGCATTTTTTTTTCTGTAACATTTCTAAGAAGTGTTTACAGGCCACTGGCTTTAAAAATGATATCCACAAAGCAGGGGAGTGGAGGAGAGGGAATGACAGAGAGTTCATGGAGATCACAGTGACTAGGAGGGTGGCTGTGAGCTGACCAGGAGACCAAGGGGGACACGAGTGCACTAACGAGTCTAGCATCCATAGAAGGAAAGCTTGTTGAATAACTGTCCTCTTCAGAAGCCTTACTAGGAAGATCCAGGTTTATACACGGATCTTAGATGTCCAGTGTCATAAATTAGAGGAAAACAAGGTGAGGATATTTAGAAATATCAGTCAAGGAAAGACTTGAAATGTTTAAAGAGGAAAGAGTTTAAAAGTTTTTACTTAATAACATTGAAATTTCAAGTACTCTCATTGTGATATTAATGATGAACATTATTTCTTAGTTTTAAAGAAAATATTCCTGATGCTATTTAATTCCCCTTATTACAAGCCTCAAAATCTACTTGCTTACAGGTGAATGCAAATGCCATTTTTTAATGATGTGTATTTTTTAAATTTTTTACTGAGATTATTTTTAGCTTTGGATGACCAAATTGGAATAGTTATTTTTGTTTTTGTTTTTGTTTTTTTTTTCATTTTGACAGTTTACTTACTTTTGTTTTTAGTCATGAATGTTTTGTCCAACTATGCTACCTGCTTTTTTCCACTTTTATTTGAAATGTCAGAACTATTTTTATGGAAAATATGATCAGTTGCAGGTGGCATTACCACACATGGTTACAGGTTTTGTTTCAAATAAACTTCATCTTAGAAAAGTTTCAGGTATTCACAAATATTGTGAAGATAGTACTGACTCTTGGGTGTTTAAGTACTTTTATTCTGTAGGAATACCATGATAACACAGTACCAAAGACAGTACTTTTTTGTTAATATTTTACATTAAGGTGGCTTGATTTTTATAATTAATAGATATATATCATAATGTTATTATTAACTGAAGTCCATACATTATTCACCTTTCTCTATTTTTCCCTATTTTTAACTTTTAGGTTCTGTGGTCTTACCTAGACATAGTATGTTTTAGTTATGTCTTCTTAAAACTATTTCACTTGGGAATAAGGGGCTCGAGGAATGGCACCGTAATGAGCTTGCCTAGCAAGCACAGAGCTCTGAGTTTGATTCCCCGGATGCCTCATAATCCAGGCGTGGTGGCATACGCCTGTAATCTCAGTACCCAGGCTGAGGCTGAGGCAGGATCTCCATGAGTCCAAAGCTAGCCTGAGCTACATAGTGAGTTCAGGATGAACCCGTACTAGAGAGCAAGACCCTATTCCAAACATATGTATCATTTTGCTTGTAAGTTTCCCCAACTTCTCTTGGTTTTGAACAACTTTGAATACTAGCCAACTATTTTGAAGAGTTCTCCTATTGGGAGAATTTTTCTAATGCTTTCATCTTCATTAGAGTAGGGATATATGTTGTGAGGACAATAATCAAGAGGTCAAGTGGTTTTCTCCACAAAGTCCCAACAGTACCTGGTATCAGTTTGACTAATTACTATCAACACTCTTCTAGACTATCTGGCTATAGACACTACTTGTCAGGTAGCGTTGGTCTGAAGCTTGTTCATCTTCTCCCATTCAATATTGTACTTTTCAGAATGTTAAGAGTAGAAAATCATGCTTGGAGTGTGGAATATATGCATGGATTACTTGAAGAGGTTCTCCATGGTTATTTTGCCCTATCAATCATACTACCTTATTAAATTCTGTATTTATTTTAATGTGAACTTAGGCACATGCAAATATACCTCGGGCTAAATCAAGTATCCTGATATTTGCAGTGTTGCTCAGTTTGCTTCCACATTGATGATTATGAGCTCCTTAAGTCGGTTCCTGTATTACTACCGTATAGCGCCACCATTCGGTTTCACTGCTCTGTTTGTTATCATTATTTTGAGTGCAGACTTCGTTTCTAACCCTAGCATCTGCCTCATGTCATTGCTATAGTCCCTATTTCAGCAATGAATCAGCTGTTTTTTTCTAGGAGGCCAGGTCGTACTGTATTTGAAGATGAAAGAGGATTATGGAATACGAGTAGAATCAAACCAGTCATTTTTGAATCATTAACCTGGTGTTGACAACTATGTATAAGTGTGTGTGTGTGAACAAGAGAGTCTGGCTAAATTTACATCTCAAAGATTGGATAAAAATATGGATTATGTCTTTTTAAATAAAATCATTTTAAAACAATACTTAAAGATACAATTTAAAGTATTTTCTAGGGGCAATCCATGTGGGTTCCTTTCTAGATGGTGAGAATTTTATTCACCTTTTTTCCATAAATAAATAAATCTTTTTCTAATTGGGCATTTCCAAAAACAAATATTTAGAAGATTATCTTCTCATTTTCAATTTCAAGTTCATTTGCTATGTCTCTGTTGATTCCTTTATCAATTTCAAGTAATGTGAAAACCATTCTACAAACAATATCTGCCAATAGATAATCAGTCACCAGTGGGTGACATCTCTGGCCTCCATTCACTGTCACGCTACCTGCATTTAGATCCCATGGTGGCTACATTAGCTATAAATGCTAAGGGTTTCGTTTCCATGTCCTTTACCACCAGAAATACGACTGAGACTGTCATTGCCATACAATTAATCAATTCGTTCAGACATTCCATGAATTGGTTAGTTTTTTTATTATTATTTTTGAAATGGGAAGCATATCTGATGCCGGTTTTCAGCATGGAATCATGTTTTCCTATTCTTGAATATTTTTCCAAATGTCTGTGACAGTTTACAGGTTTGAGGTATTTCAATCCATGGACTTACAACTTGCATCAATCTATTTTCTGAAACTTAAGAATGTTTTGATCTTTTATTCCATGGATCATTTTAGAGAAAATTATACTTTTCTGTCATTTGCCATACACAAAAGTATTTGTTAAGGAATAGATGGCTAACAGTAGCTGAGAAAGTATTAGTTAAAAAATAATAGATAATCCACAAAAATTCTAATTTATGTCTGTCTCCTCTACTTCCTTCCCCCACCATTACCAGATAAAGGGATTTTGCAAAAGTTCTGTGAAAAAGCTTATTTTTGTTTTTTAAATATAACAGGAGTGAGCACAATATTGTATTTTTTATTTGCTAATGACTGAAATAATGAAGTAAATTATGAAATACCGATGAACTGAAGAGCTAGGAGCTTAAAATTAAAAGAGCTCCTCAGAGATAAGAAGAATCTGACACTGTTATAATGTTTAATAACAAGACATAATCATTTTTAGCATTTCCACTAGCGGCAAATAGGCATTTGCATCACTAATAATTTACAAATATGTTTCTTTAAGGGATAATATTCCCTGATCTCAAAACAGATACTAAGATAAAGATTCTCTAAGAAGAGTTAATTGGACTCTTGTGTATAAAAATTCCATCTGCTTTTAAAGGACGTTCATGTTAACAGCAGAATATTTCTACTGCAAAAATATATTAATTCTAAGAAATATACCCTAAGAATATAGCTAAGAATTCTCCAAGCTGACATTTCTAAAAGACTTATCATATAAACAGCTGATGATTTAAAATGATGAAGATGAAATGCAAATGTTTAAAAGCCCTATAAAATTTTAAAAGCAATAAGATATTTTAGAGGAATTTTGAATATTAACTGAGTGACAAAATTCAATTAAATATGCTGAATATGTTATATATTATGTATATTAATGCTATTTCATTGCAGAAGACATAAAAGCATAATTTTACTGATTATTTGAGATATAAATTTAACCAGATTCTCTTAGTCCTTAGCCTCCTTTCCCAAATTCACACATGTACACAGGTGTATGCACTTGTTTAACAATTCAAAAGTTACTTGGAGGTCAATCAACTTTTATTTCATAAGCTTCTTTCATTTCCCCTTTTATTATGTACTGAGCTCCTTTTTCTGCCACAACTTTTAGTAAAAATAACTGACATCAAAGCAGATATAACTAAAATGTGCACGGATTTAACACATTTTGTTACTTCCTACAACCCCAAAGAACACAAATAGTGTTCTCTGTTTGTTATGGCTTCAATATTTTTAAATAATTCTTGTCCTAAATTCTCTTTGCCAGTTTCACATGTTCTCCTTGAGCTAATAATGATTTAGCATAGTTTATATATTCCAACCAAGTTAGAGAGCTTTCACACCTTTAATGAACAGAACATCAACTTCATCACCATTCTCCACAAAGCTCTACTCCCGTATCATTCACTGAGTTGCATCGGCAGACACTCCGAATGTGTTTTCTTCTTTTCGAATTTATTTTTTGATTTGATTTGATTTGGTTTTGGAGACAGGGTCTTACTCATTCACCAAATTGCCTGGTGGCAGTCAAACTTGTGATGCGCCCACCTCAACCTTCTAGAGTACTAGGACTGAAGGTGTGAGCCGCCACACTAGGCTCTGGTGCTGTGACTTGGAGGGTGGCTTATAAAATCTAATGAAGCCTGTTTTTTGTTGGGCTATGTCACCTGTGATTAAGCCTTTCAGGCATGTTACAACAGCCTGAGTCAGCGATACGGGGAGGGAGTTGTGCAGCATGCAATCTCATGTGCATCTCTAGCAAATAGCCATAGAGACCACCACGCTGTTCACTCTCAGGTGCTAGGCACAGGCGTGAACAGGCATTCAGAGCCATCCTAACCTTGGCATTCCCAACTAATGTTCCAGACATAGAGGAGCAGAGAAATCCCACCCCTGTTATGCAATCTATCCAAACTCCTGCCTCCAGCACCAGTTAGCTCAGTGCATTAGGTGATTTGAGCTGCTGAATTTTGGCAAATGTATTTGAAGAAATAGAAGCTTTATTAATACTATAAGAAAACATTGTAAAATATACTACATGCAGGTTGAATGAAAAACCAATTAACCCAAGGATTCATTTAATCTCTGCTTTGCGGTAGCCAACATGAAACTCCAGAATAATTTGGACACTGATGTCTCTCAGTTAACAGGCAGAAGCCATAAACTTAAGAGGTACACGCAATGGGTATGGGGCACCTGTGCTGAGAGTCAGAGAAACAAATTCAAGATAAACCTGCTATTCTCGCATATATATTTAGTGATGGCTTGAAGGAAAAGGTTCTGTCCAGCTTAGCATATGTGGATCTGTGTTCTCAGTTGTGAAATGGACACATACGAAATCCCCAGCAACTGTGTGCAGGTTTGAGAAGCAAGCTAGGTCCCAACTAACTACATCCTTCTAAACACCTAGGAAGGAGAAATGTGTCGGCAGTGTTAGGATGCCTACTGCATCCGGCAAGTGCACACGTTGTGCAGCCCACTCAGGACACTTCGAGATGACAGGAGGGAGAATGGAGGATGGGGGAGATGGAGGATAGGAGGAAAAGGGAAAGCAAAACTAATTGCCATGACTCAGATGCACCAGATCCCCGAGATGAGTGCAACTATGTGTATCACGTACATACACTGTTAAAAATAACAAATACAGAAAAAAATAAAAGAACACAAAGAAAAAGTGGCAGGAACAATAGCACCTGTGTGCATTCATATCAAAGCAGAGTGTTTGAGGGAGACCATTGAAACTATCTGTTATTGTAATACAATTTTAAGGTAAGATTTTTAAAAAAGCAAAGTCTAAAACAAAAGGAGCAGAAGCCAGCCTGGCAAGAGCATTCAGCACAGCAATGATATCTTTTGTGATTATGTGTTGAGTATCATCTTGGCTGCCTCTACGGCGGAGGGCAGATTAGACAAAAACAAGAGGAGGGTGGTAGAGCTCGCTTGCTCTCTCTCTCTTTCTCTCTCTCACTCTCTCTCTCTTGCTCTCCCTCTGTCTCTCTCTTTTTCCTTCAAGAATTCAGTTGAGTGATGCCAGTGCCTTAGATGAGAGGTGACCAAGAGTGTGTGACATTTTATCCAAAAAGTCAACTGCAAGCGATATTAATGAATCAGACCAGTGGTAGAGGTGGGAAAGGGCTGCTGTTACTTGTCATTTACTTGTCATTTATTTTATTATTCATCAGGTGACATCTTTTTGGCCATTTGAGTGTCTGTGTGTGTGTGTGTGCATGTGCTGGCCTTTATGAGTTTATTCTCTTTCCATTATCTTTTCAAAACAAGCCTCTTAATTTGAGCCTTACATACACTTTTGAGTGAATTCATCACTTTATTTTAATATATGTCTCAGGTACTTTCTCCTTTCTGTCATCCTCCTCTTACTCTTTGTTTATTTATTTTGAGACAGACTCTTGCTCTTTAATCCAGGCTGATCCTGAACTCACTATGTAGCCAGGATAGCCTTGGAATCATGAAAGTTCTCCTGACTCAACCTACTGAGTGCTGGAATTACAGGCATACGCCAGCATACCCAGATGTATGTGGTACTGGGGAATCAAACTCAAGAGCCTTGCGCTTGCAAGGCATATGCTTTAACCGCTGTGCCATTCCTCCAGCTGTCTCGTGTTTCTATTAAACTGTTAAAATGGGCTTATAAGGTTTTGACTCCTTCACGTGTATTTAGTTTTACAAAATTCACCCATCTCAAAATGTTTTCTCTCTGATATAAAAACACAAACACGACTGGAGATTCATTGAAATAATTATATTCTCTTCTACTTAAATTGAACACATATTAAGCAAATAAAATGTCTTCACATAATACTTTATAGATTTAAATAGGCTATGTTTAAAGCAAATTTAAATTCTGATTTTCCAAAAAAAATTATACTATCAAAATAGCAAATGGCTCAAAAATCCTATACTCCATGTTTTTTTTGTTTGTTTGTTTTGCTTTATTTTTCTACAAAAAGCCAAAGTACATGATTAACGTGTGGTAAAAATGTCAGATTCCATTCTTAATTATGCCATTCCTGAGTCCTCTGGATAGAGGGATCTTCAAAAAATCTTAAGTTTTTCAGTTTTATCTGGGATTATACCAGATACGTACTAAGGAAAGGGTATGTCTTCAGTGGCGTCATTACCAATTGTAAATCTTCGAACAATAAAGACTTGCACACTTACAGAGGAGCAGTGTAAGTTCCCATACTCGCTTGCACATGTCTGCGTGATGCCCGCTCCTCCGAAAGAGGTCCAGCTCAATGACTGGCTTTTGGCATTGACAATCTTAATAATGAATTCACACAGGCACATTTTGAAGTGACAGTGATATGAATATTTGATTATTCAAAATTACACCAATTATTATTCAATATCATTTGGTTGTTCAAAATATGTGATTAATGAAATCTTAGAGACGACAGATATTGACAGCTACGTTTAGGGGGATGTGATTTATTTTATGGAATTGAAAATAAAGGGAAGAGAGAGATCTTAATTAGATAAGATTTGTGTGTGGAGCTAAAATTGATACAGATTGGTGAACATATTGGCTTATCAAAAAGAGGAAAATTTGTGAACTGAACAGCATGGCAGTTTAACATGAAGGTAAAGGGTGCTGAATTACAGAAAGACGATTTCTTAAAGTTTTTTCCAAATTATTTACTATGCATTATTCACTATTTTTGTAAGAAGAAGACAATTTTATACAAAAGTGGCATGCTTGCTTGTGTATTTCTTTGCATTTGTGAGCGATCAGTAGTGACGATCAGTCGTGGAAAGCCACGGCAGAGGCCAGGCGGGTCGTTCGGGACAGGGAGCCCTGGCAGCGTTTGATTGCAAACCCTCAGCAGCTGTAACAAAATTAGTATCTCCTTCACAGTCTTGCTGTAAACAGCATGGCATATTGTCTTTGCATTAGAAGAATCTAACATAATAGGGAAAGAGAATGGGAAGGTTTCGTATGTCTAATTTTTCACGGATAAGTAAAGAAAACTGGAAGAAAATCTTAAGTTCTCATTCTGCTGCTAGATATAAGAGAGGCGTGTGTCTTTTTTAAATTGAAAACTATTAATAGGCAATTTAAATAATAATAGGTTGCAGCAAGGGAAAATATCTATAACATGTATTTGTCTTAACTGTCTTCTCCTGTACTCATCATAGATACAATTTTATCCAGCTGTTGCTACATAATATCTATCTGCATTTGGCTGTTTTTTTTAAAAAACCTAGAATTATGCTCTTTATTGCTACACTATGTTATTAAATTCTAAATTAAAGCAATATTCTTAATTACTGAATTCATTGAACAAATTAAATAATTAATGTCCCTAAACAGATGTTGTTGCAACGAGCATCTTAAAACTTTTGCAGTTGTTTTTCATTGTTGTTTGATTTTTGTGTTTTTTTTTCCCTTCTTCAGAATTAGTTTTCACAGGAAAACCTGGTAAATGAAAAAATAAATCTTATACTGTAACCATTAACCAATGTGTTCTACTTCTCTCTATCTTGTCACCATCCTAATTTGCCAAGGAGTCCTCTGAGTACAGATAAAGTTTTATAGTCAAGTTTTAACTTTTATATTATTTTTCTATAATTAATTGCTTTTTATCCATATCTTTTTTGGTTTCAAAGATCTGAAAGAAAAAAAAAGAAACCTCATTAGTTAATATTAGCTCAGTAAGATGTGGAACTTCTGGCGGACTTCCATAAATTATTCCTAAGTATGATATTTGTTATAGGAAAAAATTATCCAGCACTTGTGTTTTTGAGCACTCTTTGTAAGTTCTGAAACAAATTAGCAATGAATATTGAGATATGTCTGTGTACAGTTACTGATACCTTTTGCAAAATTTATTTTTAAGATTTTATGCTAATTTATTTCATTCTATCAGAAAGTCTTCACACACAATAATATTCGCAATTTTTGATACTTTTTGAAATATATATATATATATATATATATATATATATATATATATACTTTCAGCTTATATTTGCTCTATTTTGAAAAAGTACGCTTTGCCATTTTCAGAATCCTTGACTCTATTTCTTACCTGAGAAGCATTTCTTCTGGTCCAGGGCTAATACAACTGCTGAAATAGTGATGAATTTTTATCAATATTTAGAATCTTTTCAAATAAAGTTATATGTACATAAGTACTCCGAATGGCGTACATATTTTCTGGGAATACTTTTCTTCACAATATTTAATATATCATAGAGAAATTAGTTTTCACTCCATATAGTGAATACAGTCATAGTTTTTTCCCTGTTATATTCCTAATCAATTTGTATTTTTATAACCAACTTTTCTCCATTTTGAATATCTACATTTACTTATATATTCATCCGGGATTAGTTACTGATGGTAATACAAAAATGTTTGTTTATAATTTCTTAGAAATTTTTGTATTCAATGTAAAACCTATGTTTAATCCCAGCCATGAATTTGATAGAGCTAGGCAGAAAAGTGTGTAATCCTTATTTTATAAGACATGAATCAATGTATGCTGACCCATGTCATCACAGACCTAGCCACCCTTCACAGCTGTTGCTGAGACAGACATCACGAGCAGGATTCCAGAGAGACTACATGGGGTCTTTGGTTTGGCAGGCAGGAGCGGAGTTTCAGTGAGATCAGACTTTCTCCTTCTGAATGCAAAAAATGAAGAAAGAATAGACCCACTTGGAGATGTTGCAAGTCTAGTTTTATCACAGCAAAACTACTATCTTGATAAAGCAAGTTATAGAATGACTTGCTTCCCAGTGCATAAAGAAATTTATGTGTATGTTCTATCATAGATGAAGTGAGCAGTAGCATTTAGTATGATACCAAGGTTCGTTTCTATTTAAAAACTCATGTTCTAGCTAAAATATGCCAACAAACATCTGGGGTTCAGCAAACCACAGTCACTTTGCTGGTAGCCTGTGTTACCTTGTTTGACATTCATGGCTGATGATTGACCATGGTGGTGGTCATTGTCGATGGATGTGCCTGCTGTGGGACATACTTAAAATTAGACCACAATGATGATTGTTGTATTGATTGGTTCTTCTAGTCATGAAAGATTTCTCTGTAGTATATGATGTTTTCTGATAGCATTTATCTGTAAAAGAAGCTTCGTCATAGGAGTCAGGCTTTTGTTCTTCTTCTGTGTCATTATCACTAAGATTATATAGCACTTCAAGACCTTCATTACCATTTCAACAATGTGTACAGCGTGTTTACCTGCAGGGGATTCGGTCTGAAGAAATCACTGCTTCGTTCATAAGAGGCAGTTTCTCATCTGTCGAAGTTTTGCCATGGCACTGTTGCAATTCTGTCACATTTTCAGCATAATTCAAATTCTCTTCCTAATTCCATCATATTTGAAGTGATTTTCTCCATTGAAATCTTAAACGTGTTAGAGTCATGGATGGGTATTGGAACAAATTTCTTCAAAACTCCAGTTAATACATACATATTTTTAACCTGCTCCTACGAATCCTAAATGTTCTTAACGGCATCCAGAGACTTTTAGTTTACTTTTTCCCTCTCAGAAAAATCAGAACCCAAAGCACATATTTTTCACATAAAATGTATTTGCTAAGTGATTAGACTTCAAATCTACTTTTTTGTTCTATGTAGGGTAGAATAGATGCCTGTTGGCATAAAAACAGAAAATCTCATCCATACCTCTTACATAACAATTTGCATTGGCAATCAATCATCATATTTGAATGAATTTTTCTGAGAAAAAGAGCTGAACATTAGGTGTGAAATATTCATTAAAGTATGGTATAAACAGATTAGTTATCATTCAGGCTTTTGTTCCATTAATAAAGCAAGGGCTCAGTAGAATAGGTATAATTCTTTTTTTTTTTTTTTTTTTTTTTTTGAGACAGGGTCTCACTCTGCGGCCCAGGCTGGCCTGAATTCACTATGGAGCCCAGGCTGGCCTTGGACTCTTGGCAATCCTGCCTCAGCCTCCCGAGTGCTGGGATTACAGGGGTGTGCCACCACACCCTGCTTATGTGGTGCTGGGGAATCGAACTCAGGTACTCAGCACTTGACTTAGCGCTTGCTCAAGCACTTTAACCGCTGAGTCATTCCTCCAGCCAAAATTAGTATACTTCTTAAGGGCCCTAAGGCATCACAAAGTGGATTATCAAGCACTGGTTTCACCTTAAAGACACTGGTTGTGTTAGCTTGTGACAAGAATGTCACCCTATCTTTGAAGCTTTGAAGCCAGTCATTGACATTTGTTCTCTAGGGATGAAAGTATTTCCCAGTGTGAATCTACCTTATATATTGACAATTTATTGTTTAGCTGTGCTCGTCGATCATCTTAGCAATATCCCTGAAATATTTCCTTCAGTTTCTATAGCAGCATTTGTTGCTTCATCTTCTACTTTTGTATATTGAAGATGGCTTGGTTTTAAATACCATGAAATAAAACGTTGCTAACTTGAAACTAGCTATCTGCAGCCTTGTCTCCTCTCTCAGTCCTCTTCCTAGAAATGAAGAAACTCAGGACTTTGCTCTAGGTTAGGCCTGAATTGAGTGAATATTTGAATCAGCTTCAACTTCAGTCAGGACCACTAAAAACTTTCTCCAAAACTGATATGACTTTATTATTACTATTATTATTGTATATTCACTAGAGTAGCACATTTACTTTTCTTTAAGAGACTTTTCTTTAGCATTCTGCACTTGGCTAACTGGCACAAAAGGACAACTTTCAGCTTGTTTTATCCTTTGTTATGCATTCCTCAATATGCTTTAATTCTTCCTGGTTTTTTTGATTGAGTATGAGAGACAGCTATCTTTTTCTTTCACTTGGACACACAGAACTCAGTGTAAGGTTGTTCATTGGCCTAAAATTAATTTTTTTGTGTCTGAAGATGAGTTGAAGAGAGGAACAGAGACAGGAATACATTGGTGCAGTCCTAAGACAACACAAGCTCGATGTCTTTTAAAGGCATTCTTTACAGACCCCCAAAACAATTAATTTAGTAACATCAAAGATCACTGAAGCAATTAAAATAGATGATGCAATAAACTAAGAACACTTGAAATATTACAGAAATTAGAAACGTGAAGCAAATAGGAAACAGCTGCCGGCTAAGGGAAAAATGATGTGAAGATCTTAGCTTGATTGATGTAAGACTGCCTAAATCTTCAATTTGTTAGAGAGAGAGAGAGAGAGAGAGAGAGAGAGAGAGAGAGAGAGAGAGAGATCAGCAGAATACGACAAAGCCCAGCTCCATATAATGTTGCATGTTTCTAAGTTCTGCGGGAACAGTGACATAGGTGATTTTAGAAGTGTGTATTCTGGACTGAAGGATAGTCGGAAATGCCCCTTCTTGGTGGGTTGCTCCCCAGATCTGCTGACTCAGAACCTTGGAGGAATGAAGAATGTGAGTGTTTTACTATAGACTTTGGGTAATTTTTGCTGTGTGCCAAGTTTAAGAACCTGAATCTTGGTGTAAACAGTAAGACTTGTATTTGGTTTTACAGGTAAGCTGACATTCCTCTTGTTATTTTTAATTTTTGTATACTTAGAAATATTTTATTGACTATTAACCTCTAATCTGAAAATTAACTCTTATATAAGTCAACATCTTTTCCAAAGCCATGACATTTTTTGAGACATTTAATTAGTACTCAGTTTTGATAGAAATTATCCTTTAAAAAATGATGGCAAATCTGTAAGCTTTTTACAATTTCTGGATGAATAAAAATATCATATCATCTCTAATATAAAGGTATAGTCATAGAGAACCAATGAGAACTCTGTTTAACATATAATTTTATTAGAAATGTGTAAATAGGTGTGAAAGAAGAGAAAAAAAGGCCACAGGATTTCTATGTCGATTTAAATCAGCACTTTGTGCTTTAATTGTGAAAGGTAGACAAACTCTTAAATGGATTTATAAAAATGAAACTGGACAAAACTTAGTTTCTGATATTCATGTACATCAGGAGTCATTTCAAAGAGGTTTTCAAACTAGATTAGAGTTCCGTGATTATAAGTAAGGTTTGCACACATCTACGTGTGCTCATCTTTAAATCATAGCCCAGCTGCTGCATGAACATTTGTCTTAATTTTCTGGAAAAACCATTAAGCTTTCTTCCGAGTTTGTTGGGATGCGTAATGAGAAAACGTAAGTAAACTTAATGAAGGAAGGACCTGCACAGAAAAAAGAATGCATCAACGCTGCCTCTTGTTGTTGACGTTGTCATTATTCCTAAAGATATTTGGAGTAACATGAACTATGACAGCAAGTTCATGTTGCAAAACAAGAAATCAGAATCAAAATCTATGTGTATGGATGGAGAATAGGGAAAACTGAAATTTTGGGGCTACTGCTTTGACTCCTTGCATTTACATAAAATGTCTGTTGTTGAAGTTATAATTCACAAAAATTATAATAGTATGCATGTAATATAAATTCCTTTTCAGAGATATATTTTCATACATCTTTATTCTTGTCACATGAAACTCAGGAAGTGGTTCCTTATTTGGATTATTTTTCAAAGAACATCTGGGCATATGATTACTTAGATATGGTGTGTGTCAAGTAGGAAATATAATTTCCAAATTGATATTTTCATACTTAAGTATCAAAGAGAGATAAAACTGAAAGAAACATAGTCTTTATAATATTGCCTTTGTCTTACTATTTTCTCTGAATGAATACCTAGAAAAACAATTGCTGGGTCAAAGAGAATGCATATTTATATGCTTCTTTAATATCTTCTAATAATTATGTAGTTGAGATATAAAAGTTTAATTGGTTCTTAATATGTTTTACTCATTGACTACTCATTAACTATCTAACTTTCCGCCACTAACTTTCTGGCTATGTAGTTTGCCAATTAGTAACTGCATAAACATAAATACATGCTAATTTTTATTGCAATATAAGTGTTCATATATATGGAGAATATGGAATATGTATTTGAAATATTCAAAGAATATTCATGAATATTAATAGTAGAAAAATAGCTGGGAGCGTATCTCAGCGGTTGGAGCACTTGCCTAGCAAACACAAGGCCCGTGCCTTAATTTTCAAGCACCATATTAGCCAGGCATGATGGCTCATGTCTGTAATCTCAGCACTTAGGAAGCGGAGGCAGGAGGATTAAGATGAATTCAAGGTCAACTTGGAACACATATGCATTCAAAACCAGCCTAGACTATAAAATGAGACTCTGTCTCAAACAAACATACATATGCACAAATGCACAAATGTCCCGTCTTAGTTACTTTTCATTGCTGTGACTCAATACCTGACACCCACAAATTTAGGAAAGGAAAGGTTTATTTTACCTCACAGTTTCAGTAGATCACAGTCCATTCAGGGGCAGCCGACAGCAGTCGTGGCAGAGGCAGAGGTGGAGGCAGCTTCTCACAACATCACAAACAGGAAGGCAAATTGAGACTTGTTGAGACCAGTCCTAGTCCTAGTCCTGGTCCTAGTCCTCCAAGGAAGGCAGGAAGCAGCTTATATATCTTTCCAAGTCTCTGCCCAGTGATTTTACCCCTCCTAGATCCAGGTGTGGAAGGTGTGGCCACTACACACCATTGATCCTAACGTACACACCTTTAATCCTAACTTAACTGTAATCCACCCCTCCAGGCTAGGCCCCAGTCTACCAACAGCACATGGTTCCATAGACCATGTATTAACATTTAAATACATGAGCGCTTTGGGGGACGCTCCAGAGCCAAACCACAATATGCCCATTTATCTGGCAGTGTTCAAAAAGAATCTGATTGAATTCAAATTGTTCTCCATGTAGAAAAGTCATGAAAGATAAAAGCAAATTTTCAAATTAAAGGATGATAATGTTTATGTCAACCAAGCATTACTCTTTTGAAAGTGCTTCACAGTGTGATTGTCAAATTGACAAAAGCCCACTTAATCTACAATCACCCATTTATCCTGGAAATAGTGAAATTAAATAATAAAAAAGATAAATGTGATTATGAAAACAACAACTAACACTGGAACTAGTAAACCATAGTACTGTCTGATTGCAAATCAGAATACAGGAAAAAAGAGAGATATAAATAAATGAAATATTTCACAGAAAATATGTACAGAAAGTTGACCCTGAAGTAGATTATTTAATTATGAGTTATTAGAAATATATATATATACATTAGCAGAGTTAATTCAAATTACCTTAAACCATCAAAAACAGTAGGCTACCAAAGAACACCTAAGTTTGAAATTATTTAAGCTAAAATGAAGAACAAGATATGAAGTGGTCAATAAAAACAAATAGGGCCAGTTCCCAAAATTAGGATGTTTTGGGAAAATATAAAGGATAAAGATAATGTTAAAATGGTCAATATTTGCTTTTATCTCATAGCCAAATCAATGCTGTATAATCTAAGATAAATTCACATGTATTAGCATCTAGTAGCAATTTTACTTTAGTAGAAAACAACAGATTTTCTTCATCCTAATGTTATAAATATCAATACAAATCAAACTCACAGTAATAATGAAAATATCACAATCATTTTGATAGTTAAAGGGAATAAAAAAACAAAAAGCTAGCAAACCTTTAAAGATGCTGAATGTGGGGTTAGGGTTTTAGGAGAAGCAAAACTTATACATACATCAATTGACATATATGTGAATTTATCAGGAGGACTTACAAGTCTGAACAGAGACTACAGAGTGATCACCTACAGGACCTTTAGTAACTTCTCGGAGGTAACATAGAAGAATGCCAACCCATGACTCTAGAATAGCTAGGAAGAGTTTGTTCCACAAATAGATGTCCAAAGGCCGTGGGCACAATGACATCATTTGAGTCCTTTTTAGGCAAATGGATATAACTTGGGATCATGTTTCTTAGTGAAGTGAGTCAAACTCGGAAGGGTAAATGTGGAATGATTTCTCTAATATGAGAAACCCAGGGTATAAATATATCATATTTACTGAGTATAATTATTATGTATCACAAATACATATTTATGAAGAAAATAACTGCAAATTTTTACAAATAGGAATAATTATTTTATTTTAAATATTTAGACAGTGTTAATAGTACATTGTCAAGGGGCTGGGCTAGGACTGTAGTTCAGAAGTTAGAGTGCTTGCCTAACAAGCACAAAGCTCTGGGTTCAATTCTCCAGCACTATATAAGCAAGCCTAGCATGTTGGCACATTCCTGTAAATCCAGCACTTGGGAGGCTGAGGAATTAGGTTTACCATGAGCTGCAGGCCAACCTGGATTACACACTGAGCTTGGTGCCAGCCTGAACAAAAAATAGAAAACAAGAAACATTGAGAGAAAAATTGATTCTCTTACAGTTTTATTTTATTTAAAAATATGGAAAATAAATTTCTTAGTTTTGAATATAAAGAGTGACAAAGAGAAATAAATTGAAGACCTTATAACTTTTTCAATAAATTGACAAAATTTGTGTAATGAAACATATTTTTGAAAATACCAGTAACACCTGATACATTTAATTAATAAACACTTCAAAAAATAGAATAAATCAAAAAATCTGATAAAAGCAAAGGGATACCTGACCAAAAATGAAATTTATAAATACATTTTTAGGAATTTTTTATATTTGTATTATATCTGCACTCTCTTAGAGTGTAGACTATAAGTAGTATTTCTGAATTTTGTCTAACAAAAATAACATAAATTAGAAAACTTAACGTGCAAAAGAATAAATTACAGTTGAAAACCTAAAATAAAATATTAGCAAAATATAGCAAAAAATAGCAGAAAAGGATTTAGAGAACAGCACAACATTCACATGTATAGCTCATTCTAACTATGAAAATATAGCTCCACAGTAGATACTCACGAATAACTCACATCAGCTTTACATCCAGAAAGAAAATCATTCTTTCGTACAGAGGCAAAATCACTTTAAAACTTTAATTTTTGGTAACTACGTAGAATGATTTCCAGCAACATTGGTTATTTAATTTCTAATTTCCCCCATCCATCCCTAAGTGTCTTTCCTGTCGACAGATATGCATTCTCTTGAGACTACGGCCTGCACCTTGGGGGCTCGGGCCCATCTGTCAGAACGCAATGGTCCCTAAAATTTCATGTCCAGACACTCAGCTACCCATCAGAAATAATGCACGTGAGGCGTCAGACAAATCATGCAGGGTTATCCTTTGCCTCTCTGTCTGTTCTCCTCTCTGGTTTCTCAGCCAGGGTGAACAACATGTCTATCGCCATCTCCTTAGCTTCTAAGTCATATTCCCTGTTGTCAACTGCTCAGACAGAGGTCCTTCTAAAACAGAAGATAAAAGTTTCAAAAGAAGTGTCGTCTCACTGTAATATTTGTGAATAGGCCTATATGCAGGCTTCAGAGCTGAACGATATCTATGACTTCACCAGGAGGTGCCTGATGCTGCCTCACAAAGCAGATGACCAAAGCTCACGAAGAGGCTTCCCCGTAAAAGATGAGTGGTATTTAGCTGGAGTTTACTTATCCATAAACAGCTAAGACAATAGTTCAAGAACTTGAAAGCTGCTGAAGATTATTGTTTTACCAACCAGTGTTTTCTATAAAAATTCACTTACATAATATATTTATTATTCTGTAGCCTTGCAATATCAACTTGAATATGTCTGTATGGGCAGCCAAGGGCTAACACGTCCTAGTGCGTGAATGATGTCATAGGTGCTTGTTTGTTCCTCAGAGAGAGAAAGATCATTGTTAATATGCAGATGTTCTTTATAAGAAGCCCCTAGAGTGGCTTGATGTCATTGAAATATTCTATTGTCTTTCCAAGCGATTCTACATGTAGAAGTCTAAGGCATTACCAAGGGAGACAAACAAATTTTACAAGACAGTCTGTAATACATTATAGACATGTTTAGCAAACTCTGTCTCTATCTGCCAGATGTGTGTTGGCTTCTAGAAATGCCAACCACTGCATTTTCTCCAAGCCATAAACGAACACGTGTTAATGTAATCATTGAATAATTCATATCTCCTGTATTTCCTTCTTAATAACTTTAGAAATAAGAACAAATAATTCCTCAATTTATTCAGTTGTTCTAAGGCTGACACAGATTATAGAGTTTAAATGTATTAAGAATTGCCATGTTTGAATTATTTTTAGGGTGCTTTAGTCACAATAAACTGACTCTGGACTGATCTTTAGTATAAAGTCATTTTTTTCATCTGAAAATTTTCAGAGAGAGGGTTTCTGGAACTAACACTTAAAAACGACACCATCAAGAAAAGCAATCATTTTAAATATACTTTTTCTTTAAATTTAGAATCTCAGATGATTTTAATTTTATGTATAAGCAAATTCTTTTTCAATAAAATTTTATTGAGTTTTTAAAATGTGAGCAAATTCGGCATTTAAAATTTTAATCATAATAAAACACATTGCCTTCAAGTTTTAATATAATTTATGCTGAATATTGTTTTCTGTGTCTCCGCAAAATTTAAGAAAGATTTCCATACTAAGGTCCCAGTTTGGTTTGGAACTGATGAATCTTTTTAGGTCTCTGAGCGTATAAGAAGGAGGAGTAGAATTTATTTTGACTTAAGGAATACTAGAAAATGGTTGGATTGTCATAACTAGCTGAAAGCTTTATTACTAAAACATAGGGAGTAAAGGATAGGGATGTTTATTCATATGCTAGTATATTGGTCACCTTCCTGTCGCTGGAACAAAATATCCAGTGGGGAAAAGGATAATTTGGCTCTCAGTTTCCATGGTTCACCTTCAAAGCAGAAATATTATGGGGTCAGGGCACAAAAGACTAAGCTGATTAACCCAAGGAAGCAGGAAGAAGCAAGGGACTAGAGGAGCTGGTGGTAAAAATGTGCTCTTCCAGGTCACTGCCAAGCTGATCCAGCCTCCCCACTGATACTGATTTCTACCTATAACAGCGCATTTAGATCCGAAGACATCAGTGCCTTGCTCCACTCGTGAGCATAGTCCTACCATGATCCAGTCACTTTTCAAAGGTCTCATTTCTGACCACACGAGATAATTGTGAGACACTTGAGATCTAAATCGTAACACCTACAGTGTAAGTATGATCTGGCCTAAAATGCCAATGGTGTCAACAGAGAGACGCTTTGCATGAAATATTCGTTTGCATATGTAAAAAAGGTAACCTTAAACACTGAGCCCAGTATTTCCATTAAAAGCGGCACCAGCACCTTAGTGAATGCTATTTCACCTAAGAGTGTCTTAAGGGTTGCCTTTAGTCAAATTACTTAAGTTAACAAGTCAGTCAACCACAAGTCACAAATCAATAATAAAATAAGCTTCATAAGCTTCAACATTTTCTCTAAGGAACAGATTGCATAATCACTCAAGTAGAAATAATGCCATGTATGCAGTCAGTAAGGTAAGAAACAGAATCTGGAAAATAGGTAATTTAGTGAGATGATGAAAATACTAAACGTATTCTTTAGTACTCAAAAAAGAGTTTTATTCTGAAATTTAGCCATGGCTTTTGTATGTTTGTTATGTCTACTAAAACTACCCGCAGTATTAAGATGCTGATATTACTTAATTTGGCAATCTCAGAAACTTGATTTTGGAATATAAGATTCAATTTTTCAAATTATTAAACCCCATCCACCTTTTTCAAAATTAAATAAAAGAACATCTCTATATATATTTGGCATATCTAGTTATAAATTTCTGTGAGCATTGGTATAAGAACTGGATAACATGAACAATTTTTTTCATGACAGAGTAAAATTTGGTATTGAGTAATGTTTTATCAGATTAAGTCTTGTGTACATCCTATATATAGTGGTGATTAATTCAATGCGTATTTGACATGAGTGGATAATACAAGGACTTAGCTGTTGCACAGCCTAGTGAGACTCACATTAAAGGAGTTTTGATGACATTTCCGTTGACAAATGCCTTTCAGCCTTACAAATTTGTTCTCTGTCAAAAATTGTGTGACCCAGAAGAGGAATGCGCCTCATTCATACTCTATACTTTTTATACTTTAAGTCTGTCACCGTCTTTTATTTTTCTTTGTAAGGTTTTATGTATTGTCTTTTGAAATATACTCATTTGCTTTACGGACAGAAAGAAGACAGACAGTTCCTTGAAATTTGAATGTGCCATATTTGTTTATATTTCCTAATCTAATATCATTCTAAGGAAATGAACATTCAGTAAAGGTTTGTTCATACACTGCATTTTCTTGTAATTCCTTGTCCATCTTGCAGTCAAAGAATTACATTTCTAAACATACATGCTGGAGAGAGAATTGTACGACTTGAAAACAAAAGAAAAACAAAGCTTTCTAATCTTACCTTTATGGCTCACACAAAATGAAGATATCAAATTTTAGTATTTGCTTTTATAATATTTGCTATGAATTCAGATTTTATAACCCCTAACAAGCAGATGATGAGCTACTCTTCCACAAGTATGTCCCAGAGCTAAATCCTGTACTCTACACTTGCAAAGCAAGTCATGATCTTCAGAAATACTTTTCAGCTTCCTTTTAGAAGTTCAAGATCCACATGCTTTAATTTCCAAATAATATTTATCCATTTTTGCTATTACTTTTATTAAGTATATTACATCTTATAAGACATAGGTCATATATAGTGTGAAACACGTGTCTCTCATTTGTGAAACTGCTAGGTGCAAATACAGAGACTTAATAGCAGCTTAATGCCAGAACCGCGTCATGCCATGACGTCAGGCCCCTTCAATTAATCCTATTAATTTCCACTCACATCAAGATTTCTTCAGTTTTTTTATTACAGAAATAGTCAATTAGGGATAAGATATATCTGAGCTATCTTAATTGCATAAAATAATTTTAAGCACTACTATATCATGGAATATAATTTGTTATTTATGAATATTGCACATACATAAATAAGAAGTGAGGTTTGCTAGTGCAGCATCATTTTCTAGTGAGACGTGTGTGAGGATAATAGCTAGACAATTCTTAATTTCTATTCTAATAATGTGTTAGTTCTTATACCCAGAAGGAATAGAAATTACAATGATAAGCGTCTAAAGAGTCACACTGCCTTGTTATTTTAGCTCTTGCCTAGTAGATAAAATGTCTTTGCTTCTGGAGCGTGTTGATTTTGTTCGGTTACTGTTGTCATCATTAACTTCATGATGTCTGCTGCATGTGACACAAGATTATTAGGGGTCGTGTAGAATCCACATATATAAATGTCACTTCCCCAAATATACACAATACTAATTGTGAAATTGTTGCCAACAGTACACACGAAATCAACTCCAAGTTGTGTTTGATGTTGTGTTCTGTTTGAGTGCTCTATAATTACAAATAAGTGTTTCCTTGAGGGGGTATATTTAACTATATTTATTTTTAGTTGAAAGGCTTTCTGTGCTGAAAAAAATGAGGGGAAATGTGTGAAGTCGTGAACGGATTGGTACTTTTGAATTTGATACAGGTGAAATTTTATTGCCTTTTAAATTACCAAAATGGGGTTTTTCTGATATTTTCTTTGTGGCATTGTATTGTGCATAAGATGGAGGAATTTTTGGTAACTGTTGGAACTTTTATTATATTTCCAATTTTATAAGGGTTAATAAGAATGATAATAAGAGAAACAGAATAACCAATATTTACCTTGGATTTTCTGATATATATACATGACATATTATTTTTGATAGCTCAGTAAGAATATAATTCGACTATTAGCTTCTGAAATAAGATAATGATGAATGGAAAAATAAATAAACTATAATGTTCCTAAAGTCATTTTGTTCATTGACAGTTGGGCTTGAATTATAAATAAAATCCATGGTATTAAATATAAAATAAGACATGTTTAACTGAAAGAAATAGGAAAGCCTGGTGAGGCAGAAAGATTGCTGTGAGTCCAAGGCTGGTTTGTACTGAGTAGTGAGATTGGATCAGTCTGGGGTGGAGAGGGAGACCCTGTCTCAGAAAAACAATATAACAGTAATTATAGTCAGTAAATACAAAATAAATATAAACCTTATTTTCTCTTTCAAATAAAAAGTTGATGATAAAAAATACACATGTGCACACATATGTCTAGACAGTTTCCATTGAATATTATTGAATATTATTATCTCAGATCAAACAGAAACATACATGAAATAAATACACATATTGATGTATTTATTAATATAATTGATATGACTGTGAACACATTAATATTCAAAAAATACATATATGCCAATAGATTTATTAATGCAGACCTTTACATGTAGATACAATTCATGCACTAGCAAAGAACCACAGAAATCACGCAGATTATTCTAATACCTGCACTTAATTAATACATTGAGAGAAACTGAAATAGGAACAGTTAAAAAATTTGTCATATCAAGAAACAGGAAATAGTGACACATGACCTGGAAATGTATTTTATTTTCACTTCAGTATTTGTTTAATCTAAGATATTTTCTTCTTTTTTTTAATATATCAGTGTGGTACAAAGAGAAAAACACTGACTTTTTATGTTATTTCCAACATTATGGATTATCTGAGGAGTATCTCATTGCTCTATTTCAATTTAAGTTTATCTGATTAGTATCTCATAGAAGAGTTTATAAACCAGCAATGCTTTATGATTAAGTAGTTATTAATAATTAGTATAATTACCTAATTAATAAATCCAAAATCATTGTTTATGGTAGATACTATAAGCCATTCATTGTGGAAGACCAAAATAAAATAAAAGTAGTATGATAACATAAGCCAAAATATACATTCTGGATAGGCTAGAAAAATATAGAGGAAATAAACTCTGGTGCTGTTATATTTTTCACCCACTATATAATATGAAAATTACTGGCAATATTACACTGACACTATAGGTCTTCATGTATATTTGTTTAGCATTACTTACTTGTTTCTCAAAATATATCTACTATATAGATTTGCTTTGACACCTCCTAAAGTATTATGTAAAGTACAGAAACATTAATTAGGCTGGTTCATGGAGGAAATCACTATGAACAGGTAAAACCTGTGTCCGTACCACCCTCCTCCTCCAAGACATGTGCAATTTAATATGTAAATAAGAAACGTATTTAATTTAAAGCAACTCACAAAGTCACTTTAGACTGTCTATAATAAGATCATAAACTTGGATTTAGAATGAAGCCCTAAGATAATTTGCCATAACCCAGGCTGAAATCATTGCTCTTCATACCCTCTTTCATCCTTCTAATTCATAGTTGTTCTGGTGCGATTGGAGATGGAAAAATTATTCATAGATACAAATTTATCAAACAAACGTTTTTTTCTGTGTTAATTTTACCTCTCTAATTTTATTTTTATGGTTTTGTTTTGTTTGTTTACTTATTTATTTGAGACAGGATCTTACTCTTTAGTCCAGGTTGGTCCTGTAGTGAGAATAGACCAGGCTGGTCTCAAACTCATGGCATTTCTTCTGCCTCAGCCCTGCCCAAGGCTGGGATTAGACATGTGCAGGTCCCCTTGTAGCTGATTTCGATGTGGTGTGAGAGTATCAAACTAAGGGCCTTGTACATGCCAGGCAAACTCTAAACACTGAGTCATGTCCTTAGCCATAAATATAATTTACACTCATAAGAATGAATATCATTTTCCTCTCCAAGTTTTTATTTGACCTAAAGTGCTTTTCAAATTTTAGTTGGGACATTTTATTCTTACATTAATTTTCAGTAAAATATTGTTTGAAATGTCTACTTTGTGACAATTATGTCTTCTAGTATTAGGACAATGCAGATGTTTGAATAACACATTCTATTAATTTAAAACTTCCAAAAGGAGATGAAAACTTTCTTTGAATCTTGATACATGTTTCTAGTATGCAACAATATGGTTTTTAAATTTATATTTGTATCATCAATATGTAGTTGAAGCAAACCAAAAGCATATTTAACATACTTGAAAATGCAACATCTAATAACATAATCAATATGTAGTTATGATTTCATTTTCTAGGAAGGCTACTAACTATATATCTGCCACATTGATATTTTAATCTTTTATTTTAGTTTGATACTTTGACTTCCTGATAGCTTATTATGTGTATTGGTATTGAGAAAAGTATTCCAATTTGTAAACATTTTTAAATATTACATGGCAACAAAGACTTAAATCAGTAAGAAATTATTAAAGAAATGTTTTCTAAAATATGTACTCAACCAAATTTGTGGGGTTTTTTTAATGTAGGAACTTTTCAATTATTTCTTTCCTTTTTGTACAGGATACATTGAAACACACACATACTCATACACACACACTTATATATGTATATGTGATGAATTTACTCTTTGTAATGAAATTTCCAGTGAATATTTGAGTATTAGTTATAATATGCAAAATTGCATATGTTATACAAACAATATATTGTCCTAGCATGTGTATTGAATCTCATTATGGCTCTACTAGAGGTAATTGGTAAGAGTTCAAAAGACTATTAAACTCATCCTAATTTTAGTTTCTATATCTATATGTTTATAGCAGTATCATTGTGAAACATCCACAGCCATACCAGTTAAGTATGTAGTTACCAGCATATAATCGAGTCAAATCAAAGTAAACTCTACAGCATCAGAATAGACGATGTTTTATGAAAAGTACTTTCATTTACATATATTTCTTTTTTTAGTAGGTAATAAAAAAGCATATCCATCTGCACATGAAAGTAACTAAACCAATTCTGATACCTTGTTTTGTCTGGATGACTAATCTTTCATTTCTGTCTAAATTCTACTAATTTTGCTAAATTTAATTATGGTATTTGTAGGTTTAAGGTTTTGACTTGGCTCCTGTTTAGGGGCTGCGGTTCTGTACTGAAATTGTCCATCTTATAACTATTTTTTTTTGGCATGAAAACAACAATTATGTAAAAAAATTGTCTATAACCACAATGTTGAATCATCTATGATTCTGCTTCTATAGACTTTATTTCTCTTGTATTTCCTTGAAAAATCTGTCATATCTCTAAGGAATATATTCGAATTGTTTTCTCTGCTATCTTCTTTCTCTTTCATTTTTTTCCCTGATTCCCTCTTAGTCATCTTGTAAATCTGGCAAACTTTGATAATTTATTCATTTTGTAAATAAAGATCCATTTACATGGAAAGTCTTTGAAACACAATTTCCAGGGGCTGAAGGCATAGCTCAGTGGTTAAGAGCACTTGCCCAGCAAATGCAGGGTCCAAGGTTCAATTCCCCAGCATCCTATGAGCTGGGTGCAGCGGCATACCATACCCCTATAGAAAATAAATTAATGAATAGAAAAGGCTGTTCCTCTGGGCCTGGCTCAAAAACAATTAAAAATAAAAAAAACATAATTTCCAAAGACTCCTACCAAGTCTTCCGATAGAAATTACTTTCCATTATTTCATTGTATACTTTTCCCTACTTCTGGGCATTTGGTATCGTCCCTATATTATAGATATTTTTGGCTTGTTGATTTAATTTCCAATTCACTTTCAGTCATTAAAATTATGCAGTGCTTATCTCCTTTACATTATGACCATCAATTAGTTATTATTCTTGCATGCATGATTAATACACTTTTACATAACATGAGCATCCACTGGGTAAGAAAAAGAGATAAGTTCACTTTTCTGTGTATTTCACAATAGTTTTTGCTGTAACTATGGAATAACACAGACATTATCTTGATAGTCACATTGGAATGCAAGGTTTTTGACATGAGTATCAAGATATATAAACACAGCTGACATAAAAATGAATTTTGTTTTTCCCTGAAGTTTTAATAACCTAAGCAATTATTACTATTAGAAATGAAATGTCATTAAATTTTGACAAATAAGTTTAAAAGGGAGGAAAGATCATTCATTTTCAAGAGGAGGATTTGAGATTTGCTTTCACGTTGAATTCTGTATCTAATTAAAATGTGTCGTGAGGCATAAGTTACCTTTGAGAACATGTCGAATGAGGGCAGTTTCAGTGTGCTGTTAGTACATCTGTGTGTGAGAGATACAGAAATAGAGAAAAGGCGCAAGCTACTAAGATTGTGTTCTTTTACCATGCAATGAGTACATTTTAGGAGATTTAAGAACATTCATTTATCTATCAAAATCTCTACCTATATATCAATTGATTGATTGATAGACCTCTTTATTTATTCACCTGAGGCAGTGTCTTGCTCTGTGGCCCAAGTTGGTCATGAACTCACTGTGTAGTGTGGAATGAACTTGACGTCACAACAACTCTCCTGCCTCAGCCTCCCAGTGCTTGGAATCACAGGCATGTGGCACCACACCCAATTTATGTGACACTAAAAAGTGGCTGGTTTTGTTTGTTTTGCTTAGCTTTGCTTTTGTGTCATATTTCTTTGTATGTCTGGTTTGTGTTTATTTGTCTGCTATACAAGGGGTGATTGGAAATACGACGTGTGTTAAAATTTAAAAAATCTTATTGTCAAACACTTTTCTCTCAAAATACTCCTTTCTTCATTTCAAAAACGCTTTTCCATCATCCTTACCACTTTCATAAGTAGTTCTGTAAATCTTCTTTCCCAGCATCCTTGCAGATGTGATTAAAAAAAAAAATCCAGCAAGTATGGTGAAAAGTTAATTTCAGATGGCGAAGGTGACGTCACTGCATGCTCTTTATTGCCCTTTAACAAAATATCTTATTATCTCCTTAGTTCATGAAATCATAATTCAGTAAATGAAAGTGTTTACTTTTAGGTCCACCCTATTGGTCCATACCCCATACCTTGTAGAAAGTTGATTTTTTTTTTCCCCAGAGACAAGGTAGGACCAGTCACAAGTGAATATTCACGACCTATGAAAAAAGAAAGCACAAATAGAATCTCAATTTTGCTTAAGTCCTGCCAACTTAATCACTGATATGTCTGCCCTTCTGGTGATACTTTTGGTTTGACTGGAATCACTGCGAAAACAAGTTGTCATCTCTGAGCCTAGATATTAAAAAGGTTTGTTTTTTCCTTCATTTCTCATGATACATAGATAGCCCTATAAACAACAATGAACAAAGATAACATAATTTCCCCCCATGTTCAATTGGCCTGTTTTTCTTTTGTCTGTTTTGCAGTGTTTAGAATTTCTCAACAGGATTTAAACTATAATCTGACTATTCCCATAGCAGCCTTCTCTTGGATGGAAAATGCATATGTGTATGCTTATCTAGGTTGATTCTGAAGGTGAAAGTCAATCCCTGCACTACAGAAACTCTCCTTGGTCCTGGAAAACCCATTTATTTTCTTTTGGATTTCCTCGACAGGAGCCAGACACCATTTTGCCTTCCTGAGCTCACTACATAAAACACATAAGACACTTTCAAGAACCCGTGGCAGCCCAATTTTATACAGCCTAGCTGAGAAGGATACTTACCAATCACTTTCTCTTGGGTGAAGGGTAAGTGTGTATATGGGTGTGTGTATATACATCCAAGTGTGGCCGACATACAGAACAGCTTTCTCCAAACAAATTTTTCACATGAACCTCTTTACCCCTCTCAACGTTTTTTTTGACCCTATTGTATCCTCAGAATGTGTTTGAGAGAATTATAAATGAGCTTTGGTTGTATCTTTCTCAAAATTATGGATAAATCTAGTATCTACTTTGCAATTCAGTATCTTTTAGATCTAGATACTTTTGTGCGTGTGGATGTGGGTTTGAGTGTGTTTCTAGGAATCAATTCCAGGGCTTTCCTATTGAGCTACATCCCTGGCCCATTTTTCTTTGGGGTTTGAGACAAAGTTTCACTAAATCCTTCAATTGATCGGGCTGGGATTGAATTTGTGATCCTCTTGCTTCATCTTCCCAGATTGGAATACAGGCTGCCACAACCAGGCCCAACTTAGATCTTGGTATTTTGAACGAAAATTTCATCCAATCAGTGACCACTCTATAAATGTGGGTACCATCTTCAATTTTTTCTGGTAAAACTATTATAAGATAGTCTCGTATTTTGGATTTAAACAAAAGGAAACTTACACTGTACACATATGTGGATAGATAAATATCACGCCTACTCCACATTCATTATATTCAAAAATTAGAAAACACTGACAGAGAAAACCGGAGCAGCTGAAATCAAATACATCCCAGTTCCATCTTCTAGGCAAATCTGTTCTGAGCAATTTATTTCACCCCCATGCAAATGAAAATCTGGAGAGAAATAGGCTGATTGCTTTTGCTCTTTTTGTTTGTTTTTGAGACAGGGTCTTGCTCTGCAGCCCAGGCTGGTCCTGAGCTCACTATGGAGCCCAGGCTGGCTTGGCAAGGCAATCCTCCTGCCTCAGTCTCCTGAGTGTTGGGGTGCAGGCATATCTTTTATAATGCTTGAGTTGTCTGCCCCTCCCCTTTATTTTTATGTGGTGGTCTCTATTTCTTTTTAGACAATATTGAATTTTAAGGGCGGTGTGTGTTCTTTCTCGTAAATATATTACTGGTCTTCTTAACTAATGATCTACCGTTGAATATGTGGATGAAGTTTGTGTTTCTATGTAAATGGCACTAGTTGGAACAAATTGTATGTGTTATCATTTATATTGATTTATTTACTTTCAGTAAACAGAATAATATTGCCTCTTGTGGTGTGCATTTGCATTTTAATAGGTATTAAGCCTTACGCCAAAGGCACACTTTTCAGAAATAGAATTCAGGTACCAGCTGACAGGAAAGGGATGTGTTTGAGGGACATATTATAGCTCTTGTGCTAGAGGGATCTTAGTAATTAGACAATTGACTATGTCTGCCTACTCATAACTGAGTCAAATTATGCATGTTATTCATATGATAAGCCTCTTAATTATTAATATTTTGGCAAATGTTCTCAAACCAAGGTCTTTTTATAAACACGCTTTTGCAGTGATCCACAGGAATTCTTGATGCTTATGTAAAATTCATTTAGAGTTCTCCCATTTTCTAAATTAGGTTAGGAATCTTGCCTATCAGTCTCTCCCTGAATTATATTGGTTTGTTCTAGTGGATTATTCCAAAATTTATTATCTGCCTGAGAATTTTTAAAAAATAGAGTGAATAGAAATGAGGAATAAAACCAAAGGGATGATTTGTATTTTTGAATGTTCACTAAAAGTTTAAGGGAACTATACAGATTTTTAAAAGTTTCCTGTGTAAGAGATTGTGTGATGTTATTAGTGCTACTTCTCAAATTTTATGCATACTTTCGAGAAAATATCGTCGTGAGAATGTAGCGCTGGAGTCCTTTTGTTTTTCTAAAATTCCTGCTTGCAATATGTGATTTGCATTAGAAAAAATTGCATTACAAATGTGAATGAGTTTAAGAAAAGTGACTGCAAAGAAGGTGTCAGGCTGGATTTCTACTCTTAGCTATCTCAGTTATCTTCATACATTGTAACTAGTATAGAATTGATGGTATCTGTCTTAAGATCAAAAATGCAAATTTTCGCTAAGTCGTGTTATGAACTGTTCAATGGCAAGACTATAGAATGTATACTACTGTCAAGCCCTAAGAATTTTGAAGATTTTACTTAACATTTTTAAAGGTGACTGTCATTAAAATTGGCCAAATTGTGTTTTCTCCACGGGCACGACTGTTTTCCTACGTAGTTAGGCTTTAAAAATGTAAACAAACACGGACCAACAGCACAAATAAATAAAGCTCACATTAGTTCTGCCGCTGAAAAGAAATTGATGAATCACCTGTGACGTGTCTAAGAATGAAAATCGGGTCAAGGCAACTTTTAAAAACTATTAATTGCATGACATTTTGGGAAGGAGTATTTGACTTAATATTTGCTGTCACTAGAAGGAACCCTTCAGCATAAAGCTTTCACAATTTATGTGATTGGACAGAAGGGAAAAAAAAGTGATCCTGTGCCTTTAATTTCCTTTTCGGAGCGAGGGAAGGCTGCACACCACTGACAAGCTCACTTGTTCCCGTCTTTAATGTGCAATCTGTTTTCTCCAGCGGAGGGCACTCAGTGTATCACAAACTCCAGCATTAGCGCCAACAAGCTCTGAGCATCATCAGTCTCTGGAAAGCCTTCTGAATTAGACAAGGGCTGCCTCTCAGCACAGCTACAAAACACTTTAAACCTGACCAGCTAAATGGATAAACCTAGCCTGCATAGCTTTTAAACTGGGGTCTCCTACCGCACAGGAGGCCTGCTTGCTTCAAGAACTGAAAATCCAGAGGATGAACTGCTTTATCTGGGGATGGCAAAAGCCAGCAAAATAAGGAATGCCAGGTATTCTGAAGATTTTCTTTTTCTGCTCTCCTTTGACAGAGAAGTTGGTTACCTCCGAGATGGGCTATAGCTCTTTTGCACAGACTGCCAATTACAGCTGATGGGTCTCTGGTGAATTACACAATGGTCCTCAGAGCCTAGAGGCCCTCCCCTCTTTGCCCCCCCCCCACCCCAAACGGCTTCCTTCCCCTGCCCCTTCATCCCACCCCCTGCTGAATTTTTTTAAAAAACATATATGTACATATATTTTTGCCTGTCCTCTCCGGGGAAGTTTGTATGGGGCGACTAGCTCACATGCGGGATCACAATGGTGTGAGTGACAACCGCACTGTGTCATGAAGGTGGTAGTGGTTTCAGCGCGAGAGACCAAATAAGAAGAGAGCTGAGAGAGGGGGGAGACGTTTTTGGATGACAAAGGATGGGTAAGTGAACTTTTGTTGTTTCCTTCTTAGGAAAGCTGACCCTGTTTGCCTTCCTAGGTTCAGACGCGACACTAGCTGAGAAAAGACAGGGAACGGGCAAAAATCAGCCTTGGAGTTTGCCAGTTGACTCGCTATAGTTGCTATTATATTTTTAGATTCTTTTCCTTTTTGCAGTGATTTTTTTTTCAATCCATAAATGTGTAACGCAGACTTAAACAGACTCTAGAGAAATATCTTAAAGACTGCCTCTACCGTCTGCGTATCCACAGCTTGGGAATTGAGCATGAGATAAATACTGTGTTTGCTTCTGTTTCATGATAATATTAGCCACGCTTGTATTTCTGGTTGCTGTCAGGACGAGTGTTAACACTTTACTGCGTGTGTGCAGGGGTGGGGTCCTTACTTTATTAGAGGTTACAGAAGGTCTGGTTTTGTCTTTGGAGCTGGATTCCCCACGGCTTCCAAATTTCCAGCAGTCATTAGCTAGTCTCATGTTTTTTCAAGTCTGACTGGCTTTCTCCCCTATTCTCCTGTCTGGGAGAGCTAGAATGTATTTCAGTGAGTCTGTAGCTGGCAGAAGGACAGGGCTCAAGATCAAGTTTTAAATTTAAAAAGGAAAGGAAAAAAAACTTGACTGAGAAGAAGGGTGTTTAGATTAGGGTTTTGGCTGATTGCCTCTTGGTTTAAAATATGAATATTGAGAAAGAAAAAAGAATCTGCAGTGCACGGTAGTGGTAGTGATTTTTTTTTCTATCGTTAAGAAATAATAAATCTGTAGTCCACAGAGGAAAGAATTCCCTTAACATGCAGTGAGTGGGAAATTCAGCAGGGGTGCCAGTAGATTGTAACTTTGCAGGTTTTCTAAAGTTAATGAAGGCAGGGGAGAAAAAAGTCTGAAAATTTTGAGCAGGTTGTGATGGGTGTGAGGACAGAAATGTGCTGCCTCTTTCCTTATTTATCCCCTAAATTTGTAAGTGCAACTATATGAAAAATAACAGCAAACTACTACAGAAGACAGTTCTGTGTTTTATGACATATGTAATAAGAACCCAACAATCTTAACTTTGGAGTGTTGTCTGATAGGGGTGGGCATGGATCTTACCTCCTGTAGCACATGAAGCTACAGTATGTAATAATAATATATGTTGATTAGTAAATTGAGAGAAACTCACACTGGCACTAGTCTTTATAGTATGAGCTGCCTCGATTAGCTCCGGTGCCATTTCCAGAGATCATATGTTGCCAGCCTGTTATGCAATAATTGTACAATTTCAGGGAAAACAAACTTGGATTACCTTGACAGTATCCTAAAGCCCCTTGCCTGAAACAGAGCCCTGTTTGTTCAACTAGCACAGTCCTGGGGTTGCTAAGTCCCAGTTTTCTCCTTATCATAAAGGCAGTATACTTCCTCTGGTAACGAAGATCAACACGGTGACTAGCCAAATAATGTTGCTATGATAATGTCAGCAGCATGCGGCGCAAAGAAGGGCTCTGTGCTTGTCAAGTTTGAGAGCCACAGAAACTCCTGAAACTCGGAGGATATTTTGGGTTTGAGTCCTGTAGCTCGGAGATTTGAGGACTAAGGACGAAAGGATGAAACATGCACAGCAAACATGCAACTCTGAGAAAAAAAAAATGCTTGAAGAGTTAAATGCATGATTAAACAATTGTCCCGAAGCTGCAGTAGGCACCAGAATGCCCCCAGTGTGGGGACGCTGGCGGTGATGTATGTAACAGCCTCACGATGTGCATCTGTCTTTTTAATATCGTAGGTTTCCATTTAATTACGCAGCTGAAAGGCATGAGCGTGGTTCTGGTGCTACTTCCTGCACTGCTGCTTGTGATGCTCACGGGGGCTCAGAGAGCTTGCCCGAAGAACTGCAGATGTGACGGCAAAATTGTGTACTGCGAGTCGCACGCTTTCGCAGATATCCCTGAGAACATTTCCGGAGGGTCACAAGGCTTATCCTTACGGTTCAACAGTATTCAGAAGCTCAGATCCAATCAGTTTGCCGGCCTTAACCAGCTTATATGGCTTTATCTTGACCATAATTACATTAGTTCAGTGGATGAAGATGCCTTTCAAGGGATCCGTCGGCTGAAAGAATTAATTTTAAGCTCCAACAAAATTACCTACTTGCACAATAAAACATTTCATCCGGTTCCCAATCTCCGCAATCTGGACCTCTCCTACAATAAACTTCAGACCTTGCAATCCGAGCAGTTTAAAGGACTTCGGAAACTTATCATCTTGCACTTGAGGTCTAACTCACTAAAGACTGTTCCAATAAGAGTTTTTCAAGACTGCCGGAATCTTGACTTTCTGGATTTGGGTTACAATCGCCTCCGGAGCTTATCTCGCAATGCTTTCGCTGGCCTTCTGAAATTGAAGGAGCTCCATTTGGAGCACAACCAGTTTTCCAAGATCAACTTTGCCCATTTTCCACGTCTGTTCAACCTCCGCTCGATTTACTTACAGTGGAACAGGATTCGCTCCATTAGCCAAGGGTTGACGTGGACTTGGAGTTCCTTGCACAACTTGGATTTATCAGGGAACGACATCCAAGGAATCGAGCCGGGCACATTTAAATGCCTCCCCAATTTGCAAAAGCTAAACTTGGATTCCAACAAGCTCACTAACATCTCCCAGGAGACTGTCAACGCGTGGATCTCGCTAATATCCATCACCTTGTCTGGAAATATGTGGGAATGCACCCGCAGCATCTGCCCTCTGTTTTACTGGCTTAAGAACTTCAAGGGAAACAAGGAAAGTACCATGATATGCGCAGGACCTAAGCATATCCAGGGTGAGAAGGTCAGTGACGCCGTGGAAACCTACAACATCTGTTCTGAGACCCAGGTGGTCAACACGGAAAGGTCGCACCTGGTCCCGCAGACGCCCCGGAAGCCTTTCATTATCCCCAAACCTACCGTCTTCAAACCCAATGCTGCCCAACCCACCCTTGGAACACCAAGCCCCTCCCCAGGGTTTCAGATTCCTGGTGCGGATCAAGAGTATGAACACGTTTCCTTTCACAAAATCATCGCAGGCAGCGTGGCCCTCTTCTTGTCGGTGGCCATGATCCTGTTGGTGATCTACGTGTCTTGGAAACGCTATCCCGCCAGCATGAAGCAACTTCAGCAGCGCTCTCTCATGAAGCGGCGGCGGAAAAAGGCCCGAGAGTTGGAAAGACAAATGAATTCCCCTTTACAGGAGTACTATGTAGACTACAAGCCTACAAACTCTGAGACCATGGATATATCGGTTAATGGATCTGGGCCCTGCACATATACCATCTCTGGCTCCAGGGAGTGTGAGGTATGAACCATGACCCTCCTAAAAGCATTTCTACCGCGGGGAAAGAGAGGTAAATGTTTGACACTCTAGAGGTGTGTCTAATCATTAGAGAGATTAATGACCCTCTGGCTTTTGGGGTTTGCTCAGTGTGAAAGGTCACTTAATTAAATTACAGCTACCAGGAAATTGACTGCATTTTTTTAATGGGTGAAACTTAAAGGAAGTTCATTCAAAGATGAGATTAAGTTGGAATAAAGCACTATGTTGAAACATCTTTTTTTTTTTTTTAACAGCTTGTTTGTATGGGGGGGTTGGACTTAAAAACACACATACATACAAGCAAAACTCTTTTCGTTCTGAAATTTTTGTCTGGTTCTTGGCATTTGCCTGTTGTAATGGAGGAAAGAATTGAGGAGGCAGCTTAACTTAAAGTGAATTTACCAAATTTCCAGGAGGTAAGAAGATTTAAACCAAAGAGCAATTTACCCAAGAGTTAATTTCTGTTGTAAAATTTTAGTTTTAATGACAGCACACGACAGGGATCTCACAGCCACGTCATTGGTCGTTGCCAGTCTTTTATGGCATCTAGAGATGTCCAAGGCCTACTGTACAATTGTATATCAAGCTTTTCAGAACTAACTTTCTTTCTTTCTTTCTTTCTTTATTTCTTGCTTGCTTTCTTTCTTTCTCTCTCATTCTTCCTTTGATTTTCTTTTTTGTTAATTACTGGACCATAGGTCATTTTTATAAGGTTTTTTGAATGCTGGCTCTTTGTGCGTAATGAAACTTAGAATGAAGCTTCGATGTCATGGTTTGGTTTTTTCTTTGATAACTAATACTAGCTGACGATGCTGTGGATGATTTAGCAGTAACATAATCGCAGACACAGAAGGAGGGTTTGTCAGTTTGCTATCAAAAGGAAATGACATGTATTCTGGTTAATCTTAACTAAGATTAAGCAATGTAATTATGAATGGATAAAAAGATTAAGGTTGGTTCCAGGGATTAGCCCTTCCTGTAATAGCCCTAAATGAAGGTATCCATTTCAGGTTATATCGGTTTGGTTACATGAGGATGAGTTTATGATTGTGTAATTTTAAAGATCATTTACAGGAAGATGTCATTGAGTAAGAAAAATAGTCCCAGACCTTCAGCTTGTCAGTAAGTGACAGTGGAAGTTCATAGTTCTTTTCTTGTTATATTTTGATTATGATGCTGAAAGGCTATGACCGCCAAGGTCCTGTTGCTGGAATACACTAGTGAGAAGATGTTGGACTCCTTTGGCGTACGATTTTAGTTGACTGCTTTTTTCAAAAGAGAGTTTTAGAAACATTTAAAGACTTTTCCCTTTCTAGCGCTATGTATAACAGTGGAAAATAGAATTTGCTTTTTGATAATAAATACCCCTGTTTTCTCATAATATGTAATGCAGCTGTTAATGAAAATATGTTCAGATCAGGCTTTGGATTTGAAGTGATCTCCAACTCAGTACAATTTCTACTACTGACTGGTTCTTCAGAGTTCATTTTCTTCTTTCTTTCTTTTCCTTGGTGTGTCATTGAAAATAAGATATGAAATCCCAAGTACTAAATCCCTGAAAGAAATCTGTATAAGCAATTGCCCTGAAAAATAAAGAGAATAAAACATTTTTATAAAACGTTTTACAAGGCTTGATGTTTTTCTTGCAGGCCTACATTGATACAATGTAAGTAACACAAATTGATCCTGTTGTTGTTATTATTATGTGAATGTACATAACATAAATTATCATTTATTCTGGGCTTCTCTTATATTTTTGTATTCTTCTTTAAGGCTAGTCACAAATGCATGTGCCTGAATTTATCTTTTGTTTATTTTTTTCACGACTACTGAATTGAATGGTGGTTTTTAATTATAACAGTTAGCAAGAATGAAGACAAGTTCTCAAAGAACTAGAACTTTTTCATAGACTTTTTCTAGTTTCCTCCTTTAAGAACTCTAGTTATTGCCATGTTAGGAGGAACACAAAAATGATTTTGACTATAACAACAGGTGTGTTTTACAGCACAGTTTAGTATCACATGCATAATCAAACAGGGTGTAAGATTGTAAAGTTCATGAACATTATTGAGAATAAGGGAGGTTTCAAGGCATTCAACAGGATTAATGTAATTGAACGTTATACTTGCGCTGTTGAGTGATAGTGGCAGCTTCTTGATCTGGGCAAAATCTCCATGCCCCCCCAAAATGGAAAGGGGCCTGTATATATCTTAATGAGGAGATGAAGTATCATAAATGTGTTTACATGACATTAATATTAACTTGTTTGAAATACAAGCATGAAACAATGCAGCTACCATCCTCTTTTTGACAGTTATGTGCACATATGAAAAATAAGGAACCACAGAGTCTTTAATAAAAAAAAAAAGTGTATCTTTAGGGATATATCCAATTGCCACCCCTTTCTTTCCTTGCCTCAGAGTAATAGTTCTCCTTTTAACAAACATTCCTTTAGAGAAATTTTCTCTATCGATTCGAGCCAGGAAAGAGATAAGAATTTCTCCAGTTTACAATATTTTTAAGAAGATTAAGCGTATGTTTAATTTGATCTGGATTTTTTTTTCACAAACCTAAAATATCAACAATTTAGCAACTAGGGAACCATTGAAGTATTTATAGTATAATTTTGTGAGGTTTGTTAGTTTTTAATTTAAAGTACCAAACTATGAATAAAGCCATAAATATGTTACTTAATATAGCAACAAACATTAATTTCTAAGAGAGTGCCTTGAAAGAGAAAAAAATTAGTTGAAAATACCATGTTTATCTAAAATTTTATTCAATCATTGTGACATAATTAAGGTTAAAATATTATTTTTAGTATAAAATAATAGAATTTCTTTCTTAGAATAGAATGAGGAACCATATATATACCATGTAAAATTTTCAATTAGAATATTTTTGCTCTATACTTGCAAGTTTTATTTTTGAAAAATCTATGTGCACACATCATAATGATAAATTGAGAGAGAAAATTATAACTTAGGCAGCAAAATTCTCATATTTGTAAAAGAGGAATAGAGTAGTTATGAATAGTTAATATGATTAATGGAAAAAACTAGTCGAAGAGATACATACATCTCAGTCTTCATACTTTGAGTGGATCAGTGTGTGTTTGGTTGAATTAAATTTTTTAATTTGTTCTCAGTGGGAACTACGATTAGAGAAGAACTTACAACCAAAAGGATAAAAGGTGTCTTAAATTAAATCATCTATTATTAAATATAAAATAATAAAAGTAGCCTATATCTGATGTTACATCCTGCTGCATATCTACCATTTCCTTCGATTTTCTACAAAGGAAAGTTTTGGCTATGTGGTTCTTCTTACATGTGTCCACTAAAGTAGTATTTATAAGAGCTGGAGGAATTGCTCAGTGGTGAAAGTACTTGCCTGGCAAGCCCAAGGCCCTGAGTTCAATTCCCCAGGACCACATAGCTGAGGCATGGTGGCGCATGCCTGTAATCTCAGCACTCAGGAGGCTGAAACAGGAAGATTGTGAGAGTTCCAGGCCAGCCTGGGCTCCAAAGTGGGTAAAGGTACAGCTTGGACTACAGAGAGAGACCTGTCTTAAAATAAATAAAACATTTAGAAAAATAACTAATGTACACAGAACAAAAATAGAATTCTAGTTTGCTTTTTACATTTAGAAAAGATACAAATGGTAAAATGCTAGTGTGAATGAAAATAGTCTTTAAAGAAATTCTCCTTCCAAAACGTCTTAAATTTTAAGTCATTAAAGTTTAATGCTGTCATAATCCTAATAGTGCTTCCATTAAGAAAATGATAACACAGGTGATAATACAGCTATGTATTATCCAAGCTCTTGAGATTTAGTTAAAATCTTCAAAATAAGCAAGAAAAAACAATGTATTTGTTGTCTGTCTCTGATTTTAGTATTTCTTACACTGATATGCCGTAGGTGGAATAGTCCATTCTTAATAGTTTACGTATGTTGAATTTCTAGGTCTGGGTCCAAGTGTTGTGTGAACGTTTGGCACTAACCTTTCTTTGTTGTTATTTTGAAGTTTTACCTTCTTGTTATATATCTAATGAATTTTTGAGAATTATAAGGCATAGTATACGTGGAAAGAGGATTCAAAGTGAAGAAAGTAATTGAGTTTAATTTGTACTTTACCGATATAAAGCTATAGAAAATAAACTTTATTATGCAGCTGACTAATGAGTTGCTATAAAATATGATAAAAAAGAAACAATTTGCATAATCACATAGAATGTATTTGTATGTACATATGTGGGTGTTTCCTTTTGTATATGAGTTTGTATATGTGTGTGTGTATGTATGTACATGTAGGAGTAGTGAAAGAAAATATAAATATTTTTGCATTAGATGTAATATCATTTTTGTGGGAATGCTGATTAAGTCCAAAGCTTTCACAGTAAGCTACATTCCAAGCCCGTTGATGATTTTTAGTTTTCAAACAGCGTGTTGCTGAGTTACTAAATTGCCTAGGCTGGGTTGGAACCTACAATCTCTCACTTCAGGCTCCTCGAGTTCGAGGCTTGCGGGCCTGTGACACCAAACCAGTCCGGAATTAAGATCCATTTCAAACATTTAAAGATTGTGAAAAATTGCACTAGAATTTACTAGAATATTTTAATCAAGAATGTACTTCTTAAGGTAAATGTTTTATTCTCTAAAATATATAATATCTATGTCTGCCTTGTCTAATTTCTAAAGAGTACTTAAAGCAGTCAAAATTGTATCCATAGTGCTTCGTGCCATCGCTATGTAATTTTAAACTAGTCACTTCGTTTCTCTTAGAACAATGGCTGTATTCAAACAATACAATAGTTCATAGATCAAGGAGTCATCAAATTAGAAATTTTGTAAAATGCCCTTAAGTTGTTTTCACTGTTGAAAAAGGCAAAATGATGTAGGGATGCAAAACAGAGGTATTCATATTCATCCTTGATGACAAGAGGAAGAAAGACTTGAGTTATCAGAAAATGAAGTGTTCACATTTTCTATGCTTTAAAGGAAACCACACGCACACAGGAATGATCGTGAGCACACAGGAGTGCATTAATGCACACGCGTACATGTCTTTTTAATTATGCGAGGGAACTAGTGATTTTGAAGGCACTTATAACTACGACTGACTTAAAAATGATTGCCGGTATTTGATCCAATTAACATTTTTTTATGAATAGCATTTTCATTAGAATTTGCAGATGATAGAGTGACAGCTGTCAAAAAAAATCTGACATGGCTAATTTAGGAAAGATTATTAAATTGACTCAAAATGGTTCAATTCTTTTTCAAGAATTAGCAGGTATTAGCATCTGATGGACTAAGTTTGGATAATTGGTTGTTCTCTAGGACTCAAACCTGAGGAATCTGACTATGGAATTAACTACATAGGTTTTGACACATTTTCCGTAATCACCACATGATTGCAGGGTCTTTCTTTATAATTTTTCTATATTCAGCATAAGCTATTCAGTTCTAGTTCTTCTCGAGAGTTGTATTTATAGATAGTCTTCCACTTTAGATGTTGCTCACTAATATTGTCACTGAGGACATTCTGACTCGTCTGAATTTTCAGGTCTCTGGTTTCATGATTCGCTAAATTTAAGTGAAATAGCAACTTGTATACCACTAGGCACAGAGAGTTTTGAAATATTATTGTGTCATCTGATCAGCAGAAAGCATAAGGTAATGTGGAATATATTTTAAAAATTAAAGTTGCTTTTTATAGTACCAGAAGAACCATCATTCATTGAGTCAGTTTAATAAAATCTCATGTTCTTAAAAGGAAAGAAAAATTATGAGGCTATTTTTCTCATGCTAAGCTATTAAAATTCAAAGTGTAACTAGAAGAAGGTTGAGTATAGTACAATTTTTTTATGGTATCAAAGAAAAATAGTTGTTTTTAAATGGCTTTCTGCTTAAAACTGCTAGATACATACAAAGACTATGTAAAGTAATGCTTCCATCGTCAAGAGATTTTAAGATTTAAACAAATGTAACTATGAGAAGTGAGCTCTTTCAAATAGTAAGATGTTTGATTTTCTTGATCTGTCCTATTTTTAAATAAAGTTGTGAAGAAAAAGACAGCAGAACACATAGATGAAAGGGGAGGAATGTTGACCATATTGCCAAACTTAAGAAATATATTGTCCAAAACTGATGAGGAAAGCAAAACTTAAAAGAAGACACTGAAGACACCTGCACACCTGCATATCAAATCCATCAACCAATCAATAAACACATATGCTATATCATTATTGCTTGTTTATAGAACTAAAATATCTTAATATTTTAATATTACATAAATGGTAATGTGCAATATATATATGAAAGTCATTTTGAAATATAATATTTCAAGAGTCATATAACAGAATATCTATCTTTTTAAAGTATTTCTCCTTTAAGTATTTCTGAAGTGCTGAAACCTTTAAGAAAATTCTTTAATGTCCAGTTATGTCATTTTTCATTAAAGCAAGTATTTGGGAAGGCTCTAAAAAGGGGAATTTAAACATTATAAAAATGGCTTTCTTTATTCTCTTCCATAGCTTCAGTTCTACTGAAAGTTGTCTGGATTTTGGGATGCCTTTCCACCAAATCTTGCAATGTTTTGTTTTCTGTTTAGCTCATTTTTTCATTATTAACTGAATTCTCAGATCTTTACCTCTTAGACGGGAAAAGATACACTCAATAAATCTATCAAGGGAGACCATCTTACAACTTTTTGTTTGTTTTAAGTGCAAAGTCTTTAAGTCTTTTAATCACAGGTTTTACAAGAAAATTTTAAGTTAAATAGTGAGTATAGGTTAAAAAACGTCTCACACAAATTTATTTTTACCTTGTAATTCAGCTATTGGGTTCTTCAACTCTTGTTTACTTTAAAAATGACAGAGTACGTTACTTTTTGCAGTATTTTAAAAAATGTTTCAAAGTAGACAAAGTAAGTTGAAAGTAGGTGCTTGTTTATGAGAATTCATTCTTTAGAAGTTAATTAATTCAATGTACATTTCCAGATAGAAATATGTGAAAATGTTAACTACGTCCATGGAGGAGTGGATTTTAAAGGCAAGGACAACTATAAAGACATTAATCTTAGAATGATAAATGATCTAATTTAAATTTTTAAAGGACTAAATTGTTTTACTGTATTCTTTTAAAAATTAAGTGTAATTAAATAAAGCAGTGAAATTATACTTATTGTATTAAAAACAACAAACAGTCTTTTGGTATAAATTCTACACTTCTTTCCTCATTTTTTAGCTCAAGTCATATTTACTGGAGCACTGATTAATCTACATCAACAAATCTATGTATTTTAGGGGTTGTGAATAAATAAAATTTTACTTATTTTAATAATTTAATAAACATAGTAAAATATGTTTATATCTAAATAAAGTCCAATAAATTATTCTTGTTTATTACATCATAAATTCTATCACAGCAGACTTCATTATTGCGTAGTTTGATTTTACAAATTTAAATTGTTAATAATGGTCAATTACTTCTAAAACTGTAAAAAGCAAATACAATTTAAGTATGCCTACATCTGTTTTGTATGGCGACTGTAAGTGAAAATTTGATATTATTTTTACATGTTTATAGTTCTGTTAAAATAATAACAGAGAGGTCAGCCTTGAAATACTTTAGGTTAATGGTCAAACCACAACAGAGACCAATATAGCACTGGTCCAGCGGTTAGATCAAAAGGTGAAAAGAGGGTCTCAGATTAGAAACTGACTTACTTCTCTGCTATTGGACAAGTAAATATATACCTGACCTTTCTGTGATATAATTTTTTCTATCTAGTGAACTGGGAAAATAACTTTCCTAGTAATTTGCTGAAATGATTAGTGAGGTATTATTTAAAAACCATTCTGAGCTCTTTCATAAGACACTTCATTGTTAATATGAATGATGATTAAGTATAAACCCTACTGTCTTGAAAAATGCAAAACACAATGTGGCTGTATTATTTTCATTGTTATTATTAGTGATAATGATGCTTATAATATTCCCTGGTGTAGAAACAAGTATTGTGGTTACATTTTTACTGAAGTGAATAATAAACCTGACCTTTCAGTCCCGTGTCTGAGCTATAATTTAGTTTAGGTACTAGACACTGTAATATTGAATAATAACTGAAGATTTGTGAATTATTTCCTTGGCTGAAGATTTTATTCACCTCTCTAGGAAAATAGCATTTATAATTCTGTTGTTGATACTCTAGAGAAGAAATGTTCTAGAAGAAGAACTTGTAATGTCCAGATTTCATCAATTATTGCTACTTAATATTCATTTTCTCAGCAAGGAAATTTTTAATTCCCCAAACGATTGTGCATCTCAAGTGGAAATCTTTAAAATATTTAACCACGTAGTAGATATTCCTTGTGGATTTAATAGCTAATAAACTATAACAAGGAGAATTGCTAATTATTATGTTGCCTATGGTCTATACATAAGGATACTCACACACACACACACACACACACACACACACACATGCAAATACACACAACACTGATTGACCAGAATACATTCTGAATAATGATTCATCCAGGAATCCTATCAATCTGTGATGATTATAAAGTGTGCTTATACAAAGTAAGGTAGCTACAATATCTGTAAGGAATATAATCCCATCAAACCACCATCAAATAAGTAGTCCTTTGGTGAGCCATTAATACAAGTATGTAATATACGATTGTGTGTATGTGTATGTGTGTAAAATCAGCAATTTAGCAAGACATTCATTTCTATGATGCGTATATATCATTTTAATGATTTTGTATGTTTGTATGTTAAAGATAATCTCAATTTTTATTTTGGCAGAAACATTTTTGTACTTTTATTACTTCTGTTCCCATGGGTGTGAAGGACATTTCTAATACATTTCTAAGTTTCTCTATGTCTTGCGTTACCATGGGATAATATTACACAAGAGAGCACAACACCAGTAAAGGTCCTGAAATACCAGCCTCATACAGACAAAGGATATTATCTTTTGCTAGAGAAGACAAGTGGTTTACTTTGTGATAGGAAAAAACCTGAATTATTCTACTACGGGAAACCATCCTATTGTAGTATATCTCTTCCAATCTAGTGTTTCTGGAACTGAGTATAAAATGGCAGGATGGGCCCCGGGATCCACAGGGCTCACTGTGAGGCAAGCCTGAGCTGAGATGAAATATCATTTATCACCTCACCCCCATGAGCACTCATTGTGGTTGGAAGATAGCAGTCCTTTGTGAATCTCCAGGTATTAGTGTCATGTTAGTGTCGGTGTTGTTGTAGTCTACAGATTTCTGATTACTTCACGTTTCTCCCCACGCTGTCTCCGTGGTACATTACTACAGATCCCTTTAAGGAAGCCCGAGAAAAATATTAACAATACAAATTTATGACAAGGTAGCAGTATTCTTCCTATATCTGGGTTCCTTTTCATTCTGTGGCCTTTGGGTCTTTAGACTAGGCCAAGTCAGGAAACTGATGGTACTGGCTGTGATATTTTCTTTTGGTGATTCAAGGTAGACTTCAACAAACTTGACCTAGAACTCTTCTGTGTATGCAGAGCAAGCAAAAATGTGGTAGACTGTCCATGTACTAGTTTTGTAGGGATGTCATAATCCACCTGCAAAGATTATACATTTCTGAGCAAGGCTGCTCTGATTCTGGTTTTGACTTTAGTGTCACTATCTTAGCCATCTCCACTTTGTCTGTGCTGATAGAGTGTTACTAGCAGGACTCGGATACCGGGGGAGGCTCCTCTTCCCATTATGTTAAGAATCTCATTTTGATAATAGTTGGGATTTTTGTTCCTGCTGCGATTTTTGAACAAGAGAGAAGAGAAATGACAGAATCATCAGAATTTAACCCTAACTTTCTTAATATTTTTTTTTCTCAACCAGTTGGGCTATAAACTTTGGTACTCTTGTCTGATTTTTAAAATATTTTTTAATTTAAAAAATCCTATTTAATCCACAATCTTGAAAGTTGAACAATATTGGAAGATAAATCGTCAACATAAGATGTTATCTTTTGCAAATTGTAATTCTTTTAGTTCTCTGTTCATCTGCAGAGTGTCTTTTTTTTCTCAGGTGAGCAGATAGTGAGATGATTTTAAATCACTATTCTAGCGTATGCCCTTTCAGTTGAGACATAATATCTCCCTTGAGAATATGTATGCCATTTTTTAACAAACTGGGGAGATTGAGATGGAAAATTAGCACCCACTCTCCCTCTCTCTCATTGCAATTATCTTTTCTGAAAATTTATTAAAGCCTGGTAACTAATTACATAAGAAATATATCAATTTAGTATGCAACACTGTAAGAATACATTTTGTGTTACTAAACAAATACAACGTGTGGTTTATCCCACAACATAACGAAGTAAAATGATGGGGTTAACTTAATGTGTTTAGTTTGTTTTTCAATGTGTTCTAATTTTAAAAGAATGGGCAAATGTTTATAGAATGCTGAAATGTTGAAAACATGAAGTTATTTATAAAATTTAAAAATTGCCATTGATAAAAGATTCTATGAAGAGCTAATACTTTCAAAATCCTGGTACATTTATTTCTATCATTTGGACAGTATGTGCTTGTAGGATTATACAAAATTCATCTTGTTAACCTTATTTTTGGAGACTGTGTAAGCGACGTGTTGTAATGTTTCTTTAAGATTCATGTTTTACATAAATAGGAGTACTGGTTTTTGGACTGAATATTGGGTATAATGTCCTCAAATGAACTGCATCCTGAATTCTTTTAATTTTTAAAAAAGCATGTGTTGTGATTTTTGTTTTGTTTTGTTTTTTGAGATAAGATCTTGCTAAGTCACTAAATTGACTAGGCTAGACTGACACTAGCAATTCTCCTGCCTCGGTCCCCCAGAATGCTGAGATTATAGGCCTGTACCACAAGGTCCAACTAGGAATAATTATTACATAGATGCACTTTTAAATTGCATCAGTAAGATGTGTCATATTATATTTAAAGTTCTTATTGTTGGAAATTTATGATGGTCTGCTTTACTGGTGTAAAATTTCTTAAATAATATTCTTACATCAATACATTCCTAGAAGTTGATGAGCTTAGTAATGAGAATGAACTTAGTCTTTTTACTCATTTTGTTGGGTTATTTTTTAAAATAATCACCTTTTTAAATATTCACATATGTTTCAAAGGAGGTCTGATTTTAGCACCATATGTGCATGATCTATTTATGACCATTTTCTTTCAACAATTGAGTTAAATTTATTTTTGCATTTAATATAATAAATCTTAGCATTATTTTTGCATTTGGTGTCATTGCATTTATTTTTTTCTTTTTAAACATATGAACATTCCCTGAGATCAAAATTTTTTTTTAAATTATGACTTTTTGACATTGCTTTTATATCTTGTTGGCCTTTTTTTCCATCATGGGGAGAGCAATCGTGAGTTACATTTTAGTCCTTCATTCTGCAGGTTTGTATTTACATTTAAATCTTCACCTAAAATTTATTTTCACTTTCTGTACAAAATTGAGACTGGATATATTTTCTCACCATCTTTTTTTGTGATTTTTGCACCATAGTATCTATAACTGTGTAACAGATTTATTTGTAAATATAATTTTAGCGATTATAAACTGGCCCATGGGGTCACTATTTAAAATTAGAATCATATTCTTAAATAGCATCAGGTTTTTATATAACTTTTTAAAAATAAATTCCTTACTGAAACCAGTAAGTTCAACATAAATTTTAAAAGGGTGTCTTGAGATTAATAACAATTTTGTCATTTGACATAAATGTTTGAATATCAGATTTTCCCCTTGAACATGCACGTGTCATTTTAACTATTAATAGATTTTTGAGTCCCTGACTAGTTTTCTAAAGTAATAGGGATGTTTATAGTTCTTTAAAGTAATTATCATGGATGGTTTAAGATTTGCATAGTCTTTAATTTGAATTACATCCTTCTATGACTTAAGTGAAGATGTGTTTAGAATCTTAATAAAATTTTAATTATCATATATACATGTTGAATATATGCAGTTATCAATATTTAATTATATTTTGTAGATTAATGTTTTGAGTGATTAATATTTATAGATTAATGTTCTTTAAATATCTAATTCATAAATTATAAAATATAAAAAATCATAATTACATTTCTCATTTTTTTTGCCTATTCACTTGACTAAACTTCTAGAATAATATTAAACAATATGATGACATAGTGCAGAATTTCTGTTCTTAATTTTGATGAGACTTACAATTTTGTCTATTATTATCTCTCTATGTTTTCAAAAAGAGTACTTTATACTGAGTTTATTCTTGTGGTCTTTTGATGCAATGCTATTTTCACAGTAGCGGAAAAAAACATTTTTTAAATTTTAGACACATCTTGTTTATTACAGTTATCATAAATACAGTTAAATTATAAAACAGAAAATTTTCAGAATGAAAACTAAATATTACTAAAGGAACTTCTGATAATTTATTTTTCTTATTTTTTATAGTGAGGCACATCTTTATTCACTCAGCTTAGAATTTCACTTTATAAATGATATATTTTTATTTTTATTATCAAATATTATTTTCAGTTGCAAATGATGAGTCAAGATATTTATTTCACATTTAATAAAAAGCCTCAATATTCTTCCCTCTTTATCTGTTATTTTATTCATTTATCATTTACCACCTCTGAAAATGTTAATGTCAGTATAGACCATATTTTTCCTTGAAATGTGAAATTAGTTTTGTAGAACCCCTTTGGAATATGTTGAGAAAACACATAAGACATAGCCAAATATATTTACCTTTTCATGTCCTTAAATTGGAATTTTGAACTTTAGTGTCCCAGACAAACACCCATTTATTTGAAAACACATTATTAATTATTTTGTGCATTATTTGTGTTTTTCACATATCTTCTCATCACTTATTTGTTCATGCAATTACTACGAACTGTTATACCAAGAATTGTAGATGACTGTGAAATCCTTTGATATGAACGCTTATAATTCAGGGTATTATTACATCCTTAGACGCATCATTTTTCTTGTGGTGGTAAATTACTTAAATAAGTACACTGCATTCTTTCCCACTGTCATTGCAATTGATTATCTGATTCAAAGATTATTTTTAAAGAACTTGAGAAGCGCTGCATTCACATTAAGAGGAATTATATCTATATTCTATTTTCCAGAGTATAATGACACCTATACCTGAATAAATAGTTCTATCAATACTCCCTGATATTCTAAATAATTTTACCTTATCAGTTACTTTTCAACCTTATATAATTAAGTACTTTATTGATCTCTTTTAGTAATCCTATAAAGAACAAAACAGTAAATATTTTAGGCATTATTGGAGATATGGTCTCTGTCCTTTTTATATCTTAAATATAGTTTCAAATAAACCACAAAAGTATGTGAAGGAAGTGTATACCTGAGTCAATAAAATTTTATTAATAAAACCATCAGGCAGAAGTGACTTGGACCCATAAAATTACATATCACGTGGCTCCTCAGGGATGAAAATCCCAAAGTAGAAAAAAGGAAAAGAGCCAAGAAGAGATAGTAGGAGACAGACGACAGGTTTGTGGAAAGGGAGAAGGCGTGGCAGAGTAGGAGGTGGGGAAGGGACATGAGAAGGATGCTTCTGGGTATGTGTGGGGGCCAGTTGCTCCACTTGAATGCGACCATGGTGTATCAGAATAAGAACAGAACTTCAGGAAGTTATATATATATATTTAAAAACTCCCCGGTGGGATGGCTTTATGTGCTATAAGTTGTCAAACCTATCCCGTAACATGTTCAAAGAGTTTTTATTCCTACCTTTCTTACCAGTGCATAGTGGTTTTAGAGCTCAATGGGTTTCATTCTGGCAGATTTGTTCATGCACGTAACATTGGACTTTAAGCGTCTCCTCCTTCACTTCTTTCCTGATTTCACAGTTTCACATGTTTTGGGGGATTTAGATTTGTACATTATTTTATTTTCTTTCTTGTTATTTTATTGAAGCAGAGTTTCACTGTGTATTTCAGGCTTGAATTTGTACATTTTAATCATCGGCTTTTAAATTTGACTCTTACCTCTTCATAACACAACAAAAACAATTAACAAAGAATTTTCTCCTACTGACATCGCTTACTCCAGCACCCCTGACTATACCACTAGATTCCTTAACTCTCTACAATCTTCCATTGTGGCCTACCGAGGCATCGAACCATTTTTGCTAAGGCTCAGCCCTGATTTAATTGTCACTAAAGTGACAATTATTCTTTGCTTCATTTTGGTATTTCGATAACATTCAAGATTTGGTCTGTCCTTTTTCCCAATGTGTTTCTCTTGGGCATCTAAACATAGGGCATTGCTTTTGCATATCTTTTATAAAGTTAAGTTTTCTCTACCTGAGTCTTCTCTTTTCATTATGGCTGCTTCTTTACTAACTTTTTAATAACACTAAGTTTTCTCTTTCTCTGTTTTTATCTGTGCATTTTTCTCTTTCTTTTTTCTTTTTATCTTTCTTTTTCTTTTTCTGTCTTTTCCTTTCTTCCTCTCTCTTTCTTTCCTGTCATGCTCATTTAAATATACAGAACACATTCCAATTTTGCTTACTAAACATGAATGAGTATTTCACCTACTTGATGTTCCCCTTATGTGACAATTTCTTATTTAATATCTGAATTCTAATATTTAAGAGATCTTGTTGATTCATTTCCAAAGGTAAACTATGATCGAACTTTTCAAATACATGCTTTCTGATCACAGTTGTTTCTTGTCCTTTGAATGAAATTATGTATTTTGGCAAGTCAGAGTCTCAGGAATCATAACCTCATCCTTGGCCACATGCTCCAGAAACAGCCCATCACGACTTCTAAGCTTCAATTTCCAGTAGCTCTCCCTTGGTCCCACCTGCGCTACTGCCATCTAATTCAACTCTTGGCTCATTGCATTTGCTGTCTAGACTGTAGAAAAGATACATTTTCGACAAAGACTCGTCTTTTTCTTTGTGTATTTAAAGTCCTTCCGTGGAGCCCTGTTCATTAGATGAGAACTCAACCCTTAATGTAACCAAAGAAACACTGCATGACCTGTAGTGACTTTCACAGATTACCCCATCACATTCTCTTGCTGCTAAATGTCCATCCATGGAGGTAGCCACACTTCTATACTGGTCACCATTCATGTCCCTTCTTTTAATTTACTTATTTTTTAAGTCCAGCCTCAGGATGTCGCTCACTTCTTTATTAATTTCCAATCATCACCTTCTGGAGATACCATTTCCAACATCCGTCTGTGGTGAAATTACCCTATTTTCTCCTGGCTTGCCATGATCTAATGTCCTCTATAGTACATCCAAGCTTACTTGTTCTTTTTAAGTGATGTACTATTTTTTTTTTTTTAATCTGCCATTCCTGTTTGAGTTTGATCTACCCAAGGGAAGTTTGCTGGACTCAAAACTCATTCAGTGTCTTCTATATAATGGAAACTTACAAATATTAACCGAGAGACTATTAATGACCAAAAGAATATGTTTGTGTTTTCTTCTATTTTCTGCTTCTTACAATTAGATTCTCTTCTTTGAGAAGTCTCTTTGTAAATTTTGACATCTAATATTGATAAATTTATTTTTAGAGTGCAAGTCCATAGATATAACTTTAAGATGTAGATTTTCATTGAGATGAGTTTCCTAATATACATATTTATTAATGTTTTTATTAAAATGTCTTTTGTAAAACTTTAAACTTTAAATAAATGTATGCACACAAAGCAAAAATGAAAACTCATGTAACATTACCATTTTCCTATGTATGTGTATTCACATTACACTAAAAGTTAATGTAACAGAATGTAATGTTCCATTTTATTCACTATATTGTGAGCATATGTGTATTTCAATAAGGATTCATTTATTTATAATCTAATTAGTAATATTACCTTAGTGTAGGTTACAGTCCTGTTTTTGTAGTTGTGGAGTAAACAAAGAAGAGAAACCTTGAACTCATTTCTTTCCCAGTGTACACGGTCGCTAACAATTTATTGTGACGTTTCAAACCATTTTCTTATTTCAACTACTTTTTTAAATTTTGAGAGTGACATGTTTTATTTATTTCAGTACATTTTGTTGTTTTGACATTTGACACCTGGATCACTATTGACACATATAATTTCTATTCTAACCTGTATTTTATGTTCATTTTCTCTGTCTGTTCATAATTATATTGGTTAATAATAGGTGTTCACATAGCTTATTTATCCTCTAGCTTCTTTAAACACGTTATTTTTCTCAGAGCATGTTCATTTTGTTTGAAATCATTCTAATTCAGAATTCTGCTTTATAAATAGAAAGTTACTTTTCTGAGGTTAAATTATTCTAAATTTTATTTAATTGTTTCCTGTTCTCATTGTGTAGTATCATGATTCTTCCTTGAAAATATTCAATAAATATTCACTTTTATTTTCATTTAATAGTTTCACGGTGTTTTTTTTTTTTCTTTTGCATGCAGATCATTAAATTAACTAACTTATGTTGCCAAACAATTCTCCTAAGCTGATTTGGCATTTAATAGCAGTTATGGCATTTTATATTTGTTAATTTATAACATTGTAATTAATTACTTATGTATACATATACTAACATATGTACATGCATATTTATGTGATGTGTTTAAGGATCATGTATTCATATATGTGTCTTACATCTATTCATGTATGTATAAAAACAAATGTGCTTCTATTAAACATTTTATTTTGCCAGTTGTTTTTTGTACTGCATAATGCATTAACTTAAATTATATTTATTTTTATGACTTTTTGTTTATTGTGTTCATTCAGTTTCTTCATTTGTTTCTAAAATGATAAAAATGTAAATATATAAAATTATATGAAGATATAGATAGATAGATAGATAGAGAGATATATCTGCCATTGGATTGTTCTCTAGTTCTCTGTTGCCTTTTATCCTTTCCCAAAACATAATCTGGAAATAAATATTCTATCAATATATCATTGTTAATATTGTTTTGTGTTCTGGATACTCTCTGAGAATATGTTAATTTTTGTTCTCAAGGTAATTTTATGCAAGTCCTACTGATACATATTCTATTTTTCTGTATGCACTGGGTATATGTTTTATATAATAGATCTTCATTTTTTTCCACGACAGTAAATAAAGAACTATTTGCTTTTATTTTATTAGAATGTTTCTTTAGTGAGAGACAAGCAAGATGCTTCAAGATAACAAGATGATCTTTGGAATTTTGATGTTGGTAATGAAATAAAATTTCTCATATATTTACTAGAGTTGTCCTTTCTTAATATTTTAGAGGAAATTAATATTTCTCAAAATCTGAACTATTCAATCTGGAATATGAGCTCCACTTGTTCTAATCACACTTTGGAGAAAAATTTATTTTTCAATGTATTGAAAATTACATTTTGTGTTATTATGAATTTTTCTTTCTTGATATTTCCTGTATTTTGCTCTTTTCTAGCGCTGACTTTCTGTGTGTGTTTTTGTGGTTGTATTTATAACTTGTCTGTTAGAACCAGAAATAATGATATGCCAAACATTCTTTCCAATTGTGTTACCAATAGTTTCCTTTGGCTTAATAAAAAGTGCATTCTTTCTTTTATCCATATCACCTGACTCATCCTCATTGCTAAAATTCATATCCTTATTTTATCTTATTAATCAAACTGCTAAAATTATGCTGATCCATTGGAGGCTCTGAATTAGCTCAGTAGCCCGCCTGCTCTCACTTCCACAATAGTTTTGAGGAGAAAAGTGATATTGTAGGTCATTTGAGCCAATAAGATGGAAAGGATTGGAAGAGATTTTGCCACTGATCACAGTATTCTTCTGTCGGGAAAAGAGGCACCAAAGTGTCTGGTGCCCAGTTCAACATTTCTGCATCGTCAGGAAGTAGAATTAGATGTACTATTCGGAACTATAAGAAAAAGATAATCTTTTTCAATAGTGTCTTTTATTAGACTGCCTCTAGTTCTTATAATCCCTGGAAGGGCAAGAACTAAAAATCCAAAATGGCCACTGAGTCCAGGACAAATTTTTAGAAAGGTACGCTGTATACATCCGATCATAGATTGTTTTTAATCAAGCCTCAGCAACTGTATGCATTCAAAGACAAGACAGGTAAGTGGCATAAATAGTACATGAAGCACTCTATGTTGTATAAAGAAATGAAGATGATTATTAAATGGTGTGTGTGGAAACCTGTAGCTTTCATAGCTTGTATGAGGATATTCAGAAATTTAACACTCTGGAAAAAAATGAGCGTGGTTGTAATTTTGTTTGTGATCGTGTAGTTAGAGTGACTGTTTCTGGGCTGCTGAGTGTTGATAGTAGGCTTTGCGATTCCTGTGTTGTCTTCTGTGTTTGGCCAAAGAGAGGTACAATAATAGCAGAACTGGGCAGCTGTTAAAGCTTATTCTTCACTTACCTCTGATCTCTTTTCACCCCAGAGACAAGATTGTCATCTGTCTTAGCTTGACAGGCTCAGGTAAGTGTGTAGAGAACTCTGCTGAGTCAGCCCTTCTTTTGTGACCATGGCTACACAACAAAATAAAGGTCTGAGTTAGGAAAGGATCCTAACTTCAGCACTACTTAATTTTAGACGAGATAATTCATGAAACATATATGACCACTATCCGTAGAGAGTAGGATCAACCACAGCATTGAGTAATGACAAGCAGCCATGTCTCTGAATCTTGCAAAATGACCTCAGGCACCAAAGGTAGATTCATGATGATGGAGTACCACGTAGCGAGTCCACTGGAGAGGCTAGGAATACACTTTGGTAGTCAAGGAAGAGTCACTAGAAAAGTTAAACCTTCAAGAGTTAGATGGTATACAGAGGAATCGAGGCACAAGTTATGCAGAGACCAGTAGTTACCTCAAAAGGAAACTCAGGCTCACTTCAAAATGGTGTCAGGATTTTGTTGGTGACATGGATGGTATGTTTCACCTAAAAAGTAGGTCTTTCTTTTTGAGGAAAGTGTGTATTTACTAAAGTGGAACATGGTAATATTTTAGGCCTAGAAGGCAGTGCTGAGTGACATCAGTAAGTATGTACCAAAGGAAATGCAACTTTCTAGAGGATTTCTGAATAATTGGATGTAGAAAACATGGATGTCATGAATCAACTTTGAGAAGTCTTCATGTTTACTCAGGTACCAGTGCTGTTGGGCCTATGACTTTGCTTTGTTGCCTGGTAGATCCTTGCAGTGAGGAGAGAAGGGAACAGGGGAGTACCTGTACTGGGTTCAGTGCCACAAGCTTTGGGAAGGAAGAATCCAAAGAGGCTTAACAAGGAAATACGTGGTTTTGAACACAGCATAATGTGCAAACAAAATGTACAGCAGGAAACTAGCCTTAGGAAAAAAACCAATCTGAATCAGGCAGAGACAGTTCGTAATTTTCTCCACTCTCAGAGAAGACTTTTCTCAGATGACATGTTCTGTTGGATGAAGCTACTTTCACGGCTGGTAGAATTTTCCTCTATTATATGGAAGAGATATGGTTAAATTCTTGATGAAAGATTTCTTCCAATTGAGTTTGAAGTTCACAGGTAATAAAATTTGAACAGATTTGAACAAATGCCATAGACTAACACAGAGAAGCTGTAATTTAAAAGAAAATAATATTTTTTTTTCTTTTTCCCTGAAGAAATACTGTGAAATACTAGGACTTGCCGTGTTCAGCTTTAGGATCTTGGGCAAATTATGTAGCCCCTGCAAAATTACTTTATCTATATGGTATTGATCATTTTTGTAGTCAGCAGGGGTTATGAAGACATAAGAGAGTAAAGAATATCATATAATCTTTGACACATTGTGCGGAATCCTAACAGTGGTTGAATAATAGTAAATTAGTGTCAGACATTGTTCTGTGTGTTGTACTACTCTAGACAGCATTTCTTTCTAAAGATGTCTGTTAGTGTTAATAGCTGTTCAAACTTAGAATTGCATGATTTTGACTATTGTATATAAAATAAATGTCTTTACATAAAATATGCCTACATATACAATATAGGTATAATTCTATGCAAAATATTTGTGGGTAGACTCAGAAACAAATGTATGTGCATGTATGTTTATGTGTATGTGTATGCTGTCATATATACACGAATATGATTATATAATATAGTGTGTGTAAATGTGGGTGTAGATCTAGACCTAATTGTCCTGCTGAACTCCAGAAGTTGTAAAAAAGTATGACACGAAGGCTCACAAAAAAAACAGTAAAGAAAGTTAATTCGTAGAACTGTATGCATATAGTAAAAAAGAAGGAAGAAGTCAATGAGTAGCTTCCACTTTCATTAATTAGAAAAAAAGAGAAGCAAATCAATCTCAAAAATTAATAAGAGCAAAGATCGAATTTATCAAAAAAAAAAAAACAAACAGAAAAATTCATAAAACTGAAACCTGATTTTTTGAGAAAGCAATGCAATCAGTAAAACTCTAGACAGATTGATTTACAAAAAAATAATGAACACAGAAATTTTCAATATCTGGAATGAGAGACATGAGATCATCTCTGGTGATAAATATATGCAAATCATATTATGGACTTACTGTATTTTTTACAAATGTCTTTGCTACTTTAGATAAAATTTTTAAATGTCTTAAAATACACAAACCACCAAAGTTTGCTGAAGACTCAATACTATATTTGTATATCCTTATATTTATTAAACAAGTAAACACATGCATATAAGCCTTTTCACAAATAACAATTTAGTACATTACACCTAACAAGAAGGAATAATATAAGTTCTACACAAAAATAAAAATCTTGAAAAAATATTAAAGTGGAAGAAGCATACTCTAACCCATTTTAAGAAGACATTTTTATACTGACAAAAATAAAACATATATTACAGAGAAAAAATGGGTACATGTAAATGTACTTTATAAATATATTGCAATACTTCTGTGCATACTTTAGTAATCATAATTAAAATATATAAGTATGACCAAAACTATTTACTTCAGAAAGGCAATGTTGATATAGAATTTTACAGTCAGTGTAAATCACCATGTAATTAACATATAATCATCCCAATATATGCATATAAAGCATTTAAATATATACAACATGCATTATTAATACAAACTCAGCCAAGTAGGAACCTGCTGCAAAAGAGCAAATGGAGGACTTAAACTTAAGATCAAGGACAAAAAAGTTATCTTTTCTCACCACTATAGTATCACACAGATATTCTAGCTGGTTGAATAAGGCAAGAAAAGTAAGTAAAAAAATGGATTGTAGAAAAAAGATGTATGAGTTATTTTACTGGCAGATAGTATGATCCAGGTAGAAAATGTATTGAAATCTATACACAACATCTAAACAATTAATTTAATATGTTGACAAAGTTCAAATTATGACACAAAATAATTATATTTCTGTCTTATCAACTATTAATGTAAAAAACAATGCCATTTACAATCAAACATTAAAATTGCAGACTGGTCAGAGATGCATCTAGGCCTTCTATGCTGAAGTCTGCATAATATTGTTGAGATAAATTAAGATGTAAGTAGTGCATCAAGTGGCTTGGGAGAATTAGTTTTAAGGTGAAAAATTCTCCAGCACTGACCAACATATTCAGCATAATCTGAGCACAAATTCGACCAGACTTTTTTTTTTTTTAATAGAACCGAACACAGTTTCAAATACTGAATTACAAAGTAACCAAAACCTTGCTGGAGAAATATATTTTGTAAAGGAGGAACATAGTTAAAGATTAACACTTTTTTTTTTATTTCAGGGTTTGCAAACTCTTAGTATCCGAAGCACTATCACAATGTCATTAAGATTAAAAAAATAGATCAGTGAAACACAATAGAGTTCAAAAATTAGTCCTCACATATGGTACAACATATCTTCATAATTATGCAAAGATAATTTTAATCAGAAAGTAAAGTCTTTTCAACAACAAATGATGATTCATATCCCCTTGTCAAACAAAGAAACACTCTATTCTCATAAGTAATTTGGGTCCATGGATAGTAGGACTAATTGTTAATTGTAAAACTATAAAGCTTCCGTAGCAAAACATAAGAGAAAAATCTCTGTAAGCAAAGATTTCTTTGATAAGTTTTTTAAAAGTCTGATTCTTGGAAGAACAATACAATAAATTGTATGTAAGTGAAATTAAACCTATTGCTGGTGAAATGTAATAATGTAAAAACAATTTTGCAAAACACTAAACACTTTCCTAAAACTGAAACATGAACCTAATTTTGTTACATAATTATTCTACTTTGTGTATTTAAAAAGATAGAAAAATGAGTCCCCTTTCAAAGAATTGCACACAAAGCTCTTAATACTTTTATTTATAATATTTAGTAATTGTAAACAAGCCAAGTGGTCATCATAAAGTCATGGACAAATTATGATTTTCCATAGAATGGCAACTTTCCCGGTAATAAAAAACGTGGTCTTGATAACACAGCATAGATTAATATGAAAATCATTATGTTGAAGCCAATTTTATATAAAACATTGTATATGATTCCTAAAATATCACATAAAAATCTAGGAAATGCAATGTTCTTGTAGTTACAGAAGATCAGTTGTTCCTGGTGGAAAAGCAGGTTGGTGGTAGGAGAAGTAAAAATCAGCACATAAAAAATTAGAGGATGGCAAATACCTCCAATGTCTTGATTATATTGGTAGCTTTCTTAATGCACACACTTTTCCAAAAATAAAAAGTTATATATTTTAAATACGTATCGGGCTAAGTATGCCAATCATACCAGTCTAGTTGAACCACACAGAAAATTAAAGAAAGTAGGACAGGTGGTGTGCACATCTGGGGATTTTAGATGTTCAGAGCTTAGAGCATCTAAAATGAGGTATCTAAATGCTGAGGAACTATGGATTTAACAACCACTAGTCCAGCTCATCACTTATCATCCACCGGTGCGGAGATCACGTGACATTAGAGAGCGAGGTCAAGGCAGAGTTAGTGACAGTGAGTCAGAGGCTCAGTTTCCTGAGGGAGAGGTGAAGCAAGAGAGCTTTAAAGACATTTCTATTTCTTCAATTTTCAAGTTTGTTCTTATTTTTTTTTTTTTCTCTTTGGTGTTTCTACCATCATTGGCAAAAGCGCGGTAGGCCTTCACCTATCCATTATTGTACACAACAAGAGCCATTTAGCTATAAAGTTTTACTGTATTAAGAAAATACCTTTTTCCATGAGTTCAGAAAGACTTGATAACTTGATATATATCTGTATATGTTAAAGTAGATCACGTAGCTATGCAGTATCTGCACAGATAATTTCTGTTAACATATTAACAAAGTAGACCTATTTGAAGTTTCTTAATTTTCAATTGTTATTTCTTTATTTCATAAAACTATTGACAGGAAATATAAAAAATATATCTCTTTCATAATCATTATAATAATGTACCGTTAACATAAATTGGCTCTAACATTAAATATTCTGTGCCTATGTCTATATAGAAAGTCAATTAAAACTCATCTGTCTTTACCATATTTACTGCCTAAATGAAAAAGTTTTTGAAGGAATCATAGAGGCTTCTAATACGTCTCCTGTCCTACTGTTGTTTGAAGTATGTAAAAATGGCCACATATTTCATTGATTTCATCTCAATCATTCTTTTGATCCTGTAGCTTCTGAAGGAAGATGTGTTTCTGAATTCTTTTTATCTAAAATCTATGCCTATAATTGTATTGAAAAGAATCCTCTTCTCATGAACTAAAATTGAAAATGTAAGTTTCAAAAAAAAGTTTTAAGAGATCTTCAGCTTTATTTATGGAATATTTTTATCAAAATTGTGAGGAATAATACAGTCTTTCTGTTCTGACATTAATTTTCTATAGTCCTGCACCTTTCTTGAATACTAATACTAAGGAGGTATATGAGTGTGTTTGTGTGTAATTTCTTTATTGATATAGCTTTCTAGAGATTTCTATATATTTAGCATTGTTTCAAAAATCAGCATTTATGAAATATGCCCCTTATGTCTAGATTTCTTATGTCTGATTCATTCTTCTTATTCAATTTTTATTGGATTAGAGCTATTAAACATATATTCCTGTACCATTTACATTATTTACAAGGTTTTTTTAAATACATTCTTCAAGTTGTAAGTTGATGACATTGTTTCAGAGTATGGTTTTATACACTTTCTTTAAATTTTGTGGGCAACTTTCTCATACCTTTTGGTTTGTCTTGTACTTAGGGTGTGGAGTTTCTTTCTCAGGTCTGCAGCAACTTGAGATGATGGTATGTTCCGTTCCAACATTTGCCAGGTATTTCACCCCCCCCCCACCTTCTTTTCTTTTCTTCCTTCTTTTCCGCAGTGTCTCTTTAATGAGGTGCCATCTTCCTCTGTCTAGACTGCCTAGTTTTTCTCATACGTTGTAGCAAGATGGGCAAAAGAACAATTTCTAGCACGACCTTCAGCTCTCCACATTCTTGTAATGACAAAAAATGTCACTTTCTGAGGATTTTCCTTCTGTGAAATATACCTTCCAGAATATATTATTCATGCTCTTACACAGGCTTTCGTATAAGAGGATTATAAGACTTTCTGGAGATATCGTGGTCTTTTTTTCCCATGCTGTTTTTCCCTTGTTTTAGTTTTATTTCAAATTTATAAAATACAGATGCTGCTCAAATATTGAATGTCTCATACCTCCTCCCTTCCTTGTGTCATACAATTTCTCCATTTTCTGGTCTTTATTTCACTTTAAGTCTTCTCAGATAGACTCATTCTTTTAGTAATTGTTTGAAGGATAATATAGGATAAGTTCTGTGTCTTACTCCACATGGGTCTGATTTTTCTGTTTTCTTTGTAGTCCCAAGCTAGCAAGACTGAGCTCAAAGTTATTTTTAAAACATCTACCACTGTGTTTCAGGCATTTATTTGGTGCTGCAAATGTGTAATGCGTGTGAGAATTGCAAGCCAAATAATTTGCTTTGGGGTTTTCTTTCTTCCCAGTTCCCGGCATCTGAGAACAATGCTAGAGATAAGGGAACAATTACATGTTTTCCTTGTCCTTGCTGGGGACTATTTCATGACACAAAGCATATTTATCCCCTGGGAAGATGGATCTCAGTGTGACTCCATTTCTATTTGCAAAAACTTAACTTCTCTCTTTAGTTTTCCAGCCCATTAAATAAATTCATTTACATCTGTAGGACTAAGCGTCGATTAAACCCAAGGCCTTCACACTGACCTACATGCCCAGAGACCTTTTTTTTTTTTAATCTTAGTTTTGAGATAAATTTTTACCTTAGTCACTTAATTGCCCTGACTGGTTTAGACCTTGAGATTCTCCTGCCTCGACCCCCCCGAAAAGTGCTGGGAATAACAGACCAGTGCCACTGGACTCAGTTTAAAATTTTTATGGTTTCTATTTGTATATGTTTGATTGGTTTGAGAGAATATGTATCAGAGTCTACTAGCATTATGCTCTTTTCTGTTTACCAAGGAAACTTATACATAAAATCATCAGTACACCAAAGAGATCTGTGATCATTATTGACAGTTTTATAGTACATTGTGTTTATGTAGCAATTGAACAATTTGATTCAATTTTACAAAAACTGAGTATGTCTAAAATTCAAGATAGAATACAGGCTAGCAAGAAGTTGTTCCTTTGTATTATACAAATGTATCTTCAAGTAGACTCTGATTATTCTCTGAATGTCAAGCAAAGGATATCAACATAGATAAAGAATGGAAAAAATGTATGAGAGTAGAAATGTAAGCATGTAGTTTTTAGCTGATGGGTCTATCTAAACTTTCTATGTGTGCTTAGTTTTTGGAAATGCTAAATTAGTCCTGTTCAAAACTGGTTATGGTAATTATTTCTGAAGTACTGTAATCCATGTTATGAAATAACAATCTTGTAGATGTCATTTATTGTAAATGTGGAATATGTTTCTGTTAGCATGATTATTGACAAAGAAACATTTGTTTTTGTAAACAAGCTATTTTTGATTATTGTCCTGTTGATTTGTGCAGCTATAACTGGTGTAAACTAAAAATTATGTTGAAATATTTAGAATATCAGGTTGTAATTCTATAAATCACAATAAAATCAGACTTCTAAAGAAGACAGATAAGTCATAAGTTATAAATCTGTGTCAATAAAAACTTGAAGGACTTCCTGTGGAAATACCTTATGTGCTAATTGCTATGAAAAATAATATTTTCACAGGTTTTAGCAGAGTATAGAATTCTGGAAAGTAGGTAATTCATGGATAGCAGAAGAAAACATCCTACTGTAGTACTGAAAAAAAAATCTAAGTACATTAAGAGACCAAAGGCATCATTTTCCGCATTACTTACCCATGTGTCTATTAGATACAGCTTTCTGTAGTGGTTGAGCATCTTTTACTCTTTTATTTTTATTTGTTTATTTATTTTTTTGAGACAGGATCTTGCTCTGTTGTGCAGGCTGGTCCTGAAATCACTTCAGAGCCCAGGGTAGCCTTGGACTCGAGGCAGTCCTGTCTCAGCCTCCCAAGTGCTGAGATTACAGGCATGCACTACCACGCCCAGCATATGTGGTGCTGGGGAATAGAACTCGGGTACTTAGTGCTTGCAAAGCAAGCGCTTTTAACCACTGAGCCATTCCTCCAGCCTAGTTGAGCATCTTTTAGTGTGCCACAAGCTGAAAAGAAGTACCAAATTTTCTCATTATGTACCAATAACATAGTGCCACATCAAGATTCTTCTAGAACCAGCTTCAAATATGACATAGATTTTAAGTGAACAAATAAAAAAAGAGGTAAATTAGTCCTACTAATTTCGACAGTGATTACACCACAGTATAAGAAATGACATTAAGTTTCTTTGTACGTTGTACTAATGAATAGTTTCCTTTATTGTAAATATGCCACTTTATAATTCCGTTCAAGTACTGTGTGAACTGTAAACCATAAAAACGGTCATTCTTCTATTCCCCAATTTTATTGATGTGTATAAGTACAATATATAAAGTTTACATTGATCTTGAGTATTTTGTGCATATACATGTCATGGCAAAATTACAAATTCTTTCCTTCTCTCTCTTCAACCCTCCCATTCCTTCTCTCTCCCCTCCATTCTTGACTGTTCCATTCTTTAGAGAGAATAATTTCAACTTTTCAGTTAAGTGTTAGCTGATGTCTAATGATAGATGACCTTGATATTCATGAATTCCAGCCACATTTTAATAATGGTATGGTTAGTGTCCTTTATTCTGTTGATGCTGTGTGCCGTGTGTACTGATTTTTTTCTGTTGTGCCGTCTTGCACGTCCTGGAGATTCCTGGAGGAATCTCAATTGATCTTAGTGAATACAATTTTTAATGCGCTCTTAGATTTTTGGTGGACTTACACTGGAGAATTTTTACATCAGTGTTCACAAAGAGCATTCCTTTGTTGTTCTCTATTTCACATGTTCTTACTGAATTTTGGTGTTAGGGTAACCCCATTCTCATAAAATATGTTTGAAAAAAAGTCTTTTCTGCGTTTCTTGGATTGATTAAACAAGATTTGGTATTGTGTCTTTAATTGTATGGTAGACCGTGGCTGTAAAACTCGGGTCCATTTTGGAGCTTTTCTTGGTTGTGACACTGTTTATCACTGATTCATTTTTTTCTGGTTATAATTGATCTACCTTGTTAAAAGTACGCGATGTTCAGAAATTTGTTTTTTCTTCTATGCTGCCAAATTTGGCACCATTGTATTCATATTTATGTCTAAAAATCTTTTTCTTCATCAGAGTTACTTGACATGATTTTATTTTTCCTCTAAACTTACTCAAATCTTTTCTGTTAGTCTAGCTGCAAGTTTACTTTCTTTTGGTTTGCAGAAAACCACCACTTCTTCCTGTAATTTATCTTTTGGATTACTTAGCTATATTGCTTTTATTTCTGCCTTCTATTGCTTATTTCTTTCCATTTATTAATTTTGGGTTGATTTTTTCTTAAATCTCAAAATTTTGGAAGTGTAGCAGTAGACTATTAGGGATTTTTTTTTCTCATGTAGGTGCTGATTTCTTTTAAATTTCCTCTTAGCATCTTACAGATTTGGGTGTGTTATATTTTCATTTTAGTTTATTTTAACAATGTTTTCATTTCCTTTAAGATTCTTTCTTGATCCGTTGCTTGTTTAACAGTATATGTTTCAATACGTACATATTTTTAGAGTTCCCGAATTTTTTCTTGATGCTAATTTGTAGTTACATTGCATGTGGCCCCAGTAAGTACTTAGTATGACTTCATTATTTTTTTTCCTATTTCATTAATGCTTGGTTCATGGCATATGAAGTGATTTAACCTAGAGACAGTTCCATGTGCTGCTTGCAGATTTTGTGAGAACTGTTCTGTAGCAGTCAGGTCCTCCCGCCCCCGACACCCCAGGATACAATTTAACTCCACTAGTTACTTGACATTTTTTTTTGAGAAGGGGATGTTTGGACGTTTTATATATATATATATATATATATATATATATATATATATATATATGAATTTGAATTTGGATGCAATATATATGATTAGTATACACACACATATATATGTATATGTGTGTGTATATATGTATAATTGCTATTTCCTCCTTTCCTCCTATTGCTGAATTGACTCTTTTATAGCTGTCTTGGTCTATTTTTACTTCTTTTAGTCTCTATTTTATCTAATGTAAGCCTGACTGCTTCTGGCCTCTTCTGATTTCCGTGTCCACGGGACAACTTACTTAATCCACTCATTTTAAGTTTATATATGTCCTTATAAATAAAATGAATTTTTGGTTACTAACATACAGTCTCAATTTTTCCCCTTCAGTCTCTCCTTGTCTTTTAAGTGGAGAACAACTTTGTTTTCATAATGTAATTTTTCAGAGGTATGGTCTTACTTAGTTCATTATGTAATTTCTAATTTTATTATAATTCCTTTAATTTCATCTTAGTCTCTTAGTATATTTCTTGGTGGCTACATAATTTAATCTTGAAGTATGTATTTTTGTATTTATATCTTGGAGTTGTAAATTTTAATATAATAAGCTATTTTGAATGGATAGCAACTCAACATGATTTTAAAAAACAGAAGAAAAGTGTTTGAACAAATAAAGCATGAGAACCCCACCCCCTTCATATTTTGATTATCTTATATTTTATTATATTTTTCCATATTGTCAAATGATTCACGTTACTGTAGTTATTGTTTTTTCAGTTTTTTCTCATTATTATTATTATTATTATTATTATTATTATTATTATTATTATTATTTTGAGACAGGGTCTCACTCTGTAGCCCAGGCTGATCGTGAACTCACTGTGGAGCCCAGGTTGGCCTTGGACTCATGGCAATCCTCCTGCCTCAGGCCCTAAGTGTTTGGATTACAGGCATGCATTACCACGTCCAGTTTATGTGGTGCTGGGAAGCCGAACCTAGGGCCTTGTGCTTTGTAGGCAAGCGTTTTAATCACTGTGCCATTCCTCCAGCCTCTCTTTCTCATTTTACTCTTCACAATAAAGGTACGCATATGTGCATATGTAGGCACCATATTTATAGTGTCAGAGCATACTGATGTTTATAGCAACTTTTATCAATAAGTGTTAAGCCTTCTGATGCTTTCTTTTTACTCATTAATGCCTCTTTCAATTAAAAGAAAAAAGAAAAAAATTTGGCATTTCTCCCAAGACAGATTTGGTAAAGATATATATTTTTTGAGCTTTGTGCTGTCTCTAAAAAATTGTTTTTATCTCTCCTCCATTTCTCATGGGTAGCTTCTCTGCCCAATAGACTCTCCATTGGCCTTTCCCCTGTAAGTTTCCTACTGGCAAATGTTCTGTCAGGTGAGCTGGTCAACCTTGTTGTATACTCTCTCTTGCTGCCTTTAGAATCTCTTACCTTTAAGACTTGAATATATGTACTGAAGTAAAACTGATCGTTCTAAACCCACTCAACTTTGACACTCACCTGTCCTACACCTGGGTATTTGTGTTATTCCTTAAAGGGGATGTTTTCTGTTGGAATAAAAGTTAGGTAGAATGAGGCTACATGTTTCTCCACATCCGGCAAGGGCAGTTCAAGAGACGTCATCTGCAGGCATGACTGGAGATCAGCACTGTTAGAGCCTTCCCAGAACTGTTTGTCACCACCCCGGTACACTTAGTAGTCGGTCTTGTGCTCACTTCTCTCCTCAACCCCTAGGGGGAAAAAAAAATGGGTCTTTTCAGGTTCTACCACTTGAGCTTGGGGTAATGTGTGTTAAGGCAATCTTGTGCTCCCCTAGGGTGATACCTAACAGGGTTACACCTAGATCTCATGGCTGCAAGGAACTACACAGTCTCGGATACAGTGTGACCATGTCACAGCTGGCACTGACAGCAGATTGGAGCATAACACTGTCCCACCAGGTCTACACCTCAGTCTTTGAGTTCTTGCCTGACTATTGTGTGCTGCTAAAAGTTGGAGGACAGGTGCTGGACACAGACTCATGGCTGATACAAAAGTCCATTACAACTGAGTCTCACAGCCACAGTGACCTAAACAGTCTTTAAAGAATGGTGGCCCAATCCTAGCCTAAGACTGATAATGATGTAAGTCAAAACTTGAAATTGCCCAACGGATGTTCAGGTCTATAAATAATTCTGAGGCAAACCTACAGAATCCATCTGCAAGCTCTGGTCTGTGTATGACGCTTTGGTTCTACTTGCTACTGATCTTAAATATGGTCCTGGTATAAACTATAAAATAAAATACTATGATAGATTTCAAGTCTTAATCGCTCAGAGGTCATCTTACTCTCTTCTCTTCCATTAGAAGTTAAGGGAGAATTGGTTGGGGCCATCTCTTTGCTCTCCAACTATCATAGTTCTAGTGGCTCAGGGGGCCATGTTTCAGTGTAGGGGAAGGAATTGAAAGGTTTTTTTTCATAGTGCTAGGTTTTATTGTACTAGGCTCCAAGTTTAAGTCCAAGACTTAAGTCTGTCTTCCTCCCCAAAGCTGGAGGGATCTCTGTCAAGGGATGCTTAAAGTTGGAAAATAGGTGACATAACTCTTTTTTCTGATTTCTTGACTCTATCTTTTTAGCTATACTAATAGTAGGCACTAAGGTCTCTCGGTGTTTCTGCCATAGTTCTTTAAAGGTAGTTTGGTCTGTGAACACATGCTCAAGTGGGTGTGTCTGTTGGAATAACAATTGCTAGAGGATATTATCCACCTTGCTTCACCTCCTGAAATTAAATTTTTAGTTGGTTAATGATATCTTTATCTGTCACACAAGAAATATATCATTGTACTGGATCCATCCTTATAATCCACAATTCTTTTTCACTACCACTACCTTCTCTCTTCATGTCATTACATAATAAGGACTTTATAATTTCTAATGTATTATTCTACTTTAAAGAATATGAGAATATTATTTGATTATTTTTCTGAGACAGGTAATATCCAAACACGGAAATTTATGTTCCTCTTACTCTTTCAGCTCTTTTTTATGCATCTTTCTTCTTTGATTAAGAAAAGAACGGCAGTGCACACAATATATTTATTTTTTAAAGCATCTAAATAAATAGCAAGTTGTTAACTTCCATTGTGAAAATGGTCAACTTTACCGCTGATGAAACTGCTTCATTGTGTTTGAAGAAAATGAATACCTTCATCAATGTGATTACTGTAGCCTTGGTGGCTTAATAGTGGAAGATACACCGATATAGAATAATCACCGAATATTTCTTAGAGGCATTCCCCTAAGAGGTAACAGAGGCTTTCTGCTTATTATTAAAAATGTAGTAAGTTAGAGAAGCTGACAAAATTCATTTGTTTTTTGCTTCCCTATGCCTTCTTTAAGAACAAATCTTACATCTTACATGCACTTGAACACCTTAGCTCCAGTTCTGATAATCCTCATTTGCAAATTTTAATTAATTCTGTGTAAGCAGAGCTCAGTGGATACAGTTGTACAGAAATACCTTGTTTGTCATCATCATGAGTTGTCTTTCTATAGTTTCCTCTTCATGTGGATTGCACTATGATTTATTTTGTCTACTTGAAATTCATCATCATTTAAGACCCAGGTCAAATTTCATATTGAATTCTCTAAGTCTTAGTAGTATCCTATTGTGCTTTCTCTCAGCTCACTTGTTTTCTTTGTCTCGCTTCTTAATGGCATTAGTCAGTCAGCTGTCAGGCTGGAGGAATGGCTCAGAGGTTAAAGTGCTTGCCTAGGAAGTGCTAAGTACCAGAGTTCGGTTCTCTAGCAAAGCATAAGCTGGGAATGGAGGCACATGCCTGCAATCCCAGCATTAGAGAAGCTGAGGCAGGAGGATTGCCTGAGTCCAAAACCAGCCTGGGCTCCATAGTGAGTTCAGGACCAGCCTGGGCGTACAGAGCAAGACCATGCCTCAAATAAATAAATAAATAAATAAATAAATAAATAAATAAATCAACTTTCAATAATATTTTTATGTTTTCTGTTTTCAGCATTTGAGTTCGATCTTCTTAAATTTATAATGCATTTATCTTTTACACAGGAGAGACTACTAAATGGTATGACACATAGAAATTTGTAAAAAATAATTTTAAAAATACATGAGGTGTCATAAGCAGTGCAAATAACCCACTGAATGGTAAACAGTTCTGTTATTTTAAAAATCCTATTTAAGTCTTGATTCTCTGAATATTTTTATTTTTACTGTGAGCATTTTTAGTCATCTTGCAAAGAATCAGTAAGTACATATTCTTTCGTGTTTTTTTATTGAAACGCATGCTGTGAACTTCTATTTATGCTTGGTTAAACTCTAGTTCCAACAATTAAAGTCAGTGATTGTGAGATTGTTGTTCACTTATTATTAAAAATGATATAGGAGATGTGAGTTTATCAGTACAAATGTAAAAAAAAAAATCCTGAAGTTTTTCTTTCTTAAACTCTTAGGCATTTATATTTAATAAAATATAACTAATTTTAAATTTAATGATATTTAATGATGTTAAAATCATTTTGTAGGTGTCCAAAACCTGTATTCCTATTTCATATGTTACAATTATTAATGTAAGCAAATTTTATAACTTAATGGCCTGGCTCTGGTCAGTGCATTTCACATTCACAAAACGATCTTTAAAACATGACTATAAAAGTTAAAAGAAAGGAAGGTTATCTCACCGTAGACAAATCTTGACCATGTTGCCATTTTGTATCTAGCCCAAAGATATAGTTATCCATTCAGATGTATAATAGATCATTGAGCTGATGAAACAATGTAAATAAATCCCTATTTTGTAAGACATGCATTACTATAAGAGAACAGAAGAGAATGTTAGAGAAATAAAAGAAAAATGTTAAATATATCAGAACCATCAATATTGGCTTTTGCAAAGATCATAAGGTAGAAACTCAAGAACTCACGTGTTCCTAAATCTCACCAGCTTAAGTGTGTGGACAAAAGTTCCATCTGGATGGCTCATCCCCGCTGCCCACCTGACATGACATCATGTTGCTTAATTTGCATTTTATCTAGACACCCTGACTTAGAAAAATGTTAAACAAATCCAATCCAATTTACAATGTTTTTATCTAATACTCATAGAGCACAGATGATTTCTGATCTTACAAAAACATTTTAAGATTGAGTTACTAGTGACTGGAAATAAAGTGCCAGTTGAGGTACAATTTCTATATAAGATGAGAGACAAAGTTTCTGATTATGTGCCATGTGATCAGTAAAAACAAGCTATTAAAATTAAAGGAAATTACCATCCAGCTATGCTTAGATGAGTAGTGTACTATAACAAAACTTAATTTTTGTACAATTTATTAAGTAAGAATTGTTTTGTTTACAATCCTCCAACATTTTTTTTTTAAGACAGGGTTTTTCCCTGGAGTTCGTGCTGGCATTTTTTAACCTACTTTGCCCCCAGATTTCCCTTCATGTTTGATATCATTTTTGTTTTCTACCTGCCCGAAGTTCTCCTTACAGGGAAATGTCCCTCTAATTTCATTTTCAAGGATATAATCACTCTATGCTGTATCTTCATGTGTCACTCAAACTTTGAACACACTGTCCAATCTTCTAGGTTTCTATCTAAGGTAAAGAATTCACTTTGAACACATAAATTGTTAGAGAATGTATAGTGTATGTTTAAACTCGAATCCCATGACATTTATACAGTAAAATTATAGACTAGATAGAAAAATATTTGGGATGGACAAATTTGATTTTTCTTCTCTTAACCCCAGGAAGTTTGTCTATGAAATGAAATATCTCTAGATGCATACATAAGTTAAACCTTTCAAATCAGTTTTTGATGGTAATTTTCAGTTATTTCTATTAGAATAAGGGACAGAGAAAATACGTACTGCTAAGTCATCTTACGTTCAAAAATGCGTCAATGTAAATACTTTAAAGTGCTGTAAAATTTATTATTTAATAGTTCTTTCATCTCTGAAACAAGACCTTTCTGGAGTGGCCATTAAGTTGTATTTTCTAATACATTGAAATAGAAAATTAATCACAGATAGATCCTAAAGTGTGTGTGTGTGTATTCAAATATTTCAGTGGAGGTTTTTGCATTAAAAATGTATTGCATTTTATGGTTATTTTCATTTCATTTTTTCTTTCTCTGCCTTTATAGTTATTTCTTGAAGCCTCAAAAATCTCATGTAGGGCATTCGATTTACAAGCCAATGCCGTGTAGGAAATCAAATAAGAAATAAATGTTCCTGTTATTCGCTCACAGTTGGAATAAAGATCAGTCAAACCATTCTGAAAAAAGCACCAGCTACTTCAAATTAGTAAGAATTACCAATGGTCACTCATAACATGCTTCCAATATCTGTCATTTTCTCTCACAGAAACAATAATTAGAGCTCAGGAAAAAAAAAAGGAGCCTTTTATTGACCTGAAAAATCACATTTGATTTAACATTTTTACGATCAAAAAGTTAGATACAAAATTTAAGTTTATAAACATCACAATAAAACTTTACAATAATCTCGGCCGACTGCAAGAACTAGCACAGGCTATGCCTTGTGACAGGTTCAAAATAGTGGCATGTTAAAATCAATAAGTGAACAGTCTCCGCCTCATTTTTATGATTTTCATGTGAAGTAATTTAACCAAAACACACTTCCCCTGCAATGTTAGAACTGGGATTTTTGATTTTATGTATCTGTAGGGGAAAAAAAGTAACACTGGATGCCTGGGACACATGCCACATACATCCAAACTCACAAATCCAAGCTGAGACGCAAAGAACCTACAAGAGACAATGTGACTCCCAACGCACAAGATGCCCTTGATGGTGGCATCTCTGACCTCGATTATGTTTTTCCTATAGCCTCATTGTATCTTAGAGTATGACCACACTAAAAAGCCAGAGACCCACCGTTCTCCCATTATTTTAATGTTATGAAGCCTCCATTTGAATACCTCGCAACAGCAGTACCCACATGCCTCAGTTTACTTATTCCACAAAGTGCAAAAAGCAGTGGAAACGTCTGCATTGGCATTAGCAAAGCAGCCTCTCACTTCTACTTTAATATACTGATGGCTAACAAGCAAGTTCTAGAGACCTGATGGCTCTAGTTAAAGTTCAGCTTTATCGTATGCTAGATCTGTGCTCGTAGGCAGGTCACTTTGCTTTCCAGGAGCTCAAATTTCTGTGCTATGAAGTGGGGATGACTATAATCTTTGCCCCACAGTACTGTAGCAAGAATGCGATGGCCTAAGAGATGTAGCACTTTATTTAGAAGAGAGCTTGGCCTAGGAAATATGTCCAATATGGTTAATAGCCCTGACAGGTGCCATCAAGAAGGAGATAAATGAATATGTGTACAGTGGAAGAATTGGAAATCTCTGCATGAAGAGAGGGCAAAGAGGTATCAGGTATTAGATTTCCACATAAGTCTTGTCTGAAAAATATTATGGCAGTTGAAGACTCTTTCTGATACAATAATTTGGAATGTGTTTTCCGACTCAGTTACTTTATGTTGCATTTGGAGGTAGGCTCCACGTGCACATCACGCACACACAAGAATCACAGGAAGCAAGCTTCCTTTGTGTTTCAGGCTTCAGAGGCATGTTGACCTACTCGTATAAGTTATTCTTTATTAAACTGTGAGTTATTATGCTTATACTTTCTTTCTACCCCCTACTGCTGAGAGTGCTTAATTTACCTGCTTCATTAGCTGTGGCAGTGTGGAGCAGGCGGAAAGGAAGATATCTAGGAATTGAAATGTTACGTTAATCGCTTTGCCCAACTCTGCTTGCCTTACTGTGGTGAACCAAGAAACTGTCTTGCGAGCAGCTGGACATTGATCCCGGGAGGAAGTTGGTAATTTTCTTCCGGTTGTGCTCTCTTCTCTTTGCAATGCTTACCTGTTAAAATAGAAAGAACAGACCATTCTGTTGGGAAGAAAATTGGGGAAGAGCTGGCACAGAACATTTCCAAGCAAGACTGCACATTCTGTGAGTCCGCTGCCCGACAATCACTCTGGAGATTTTTTTTTTTCCAGAGGCTGCACTTCTCTTTTATCCTACAGTTTCTCAAACTTGATTACAAAGAAAACAGGAAAAATCTCCAAAGGTCAACTTAAGAGATGAGGCAGGATCTCCTGAGGTTGCTAGTAGGAAGCAATGTCACTGAATGGAAAGGTCCTGAGCTGTAACAGACCTGAATGTTCTTCACACTGAATTCCAATTCTCCAAACATGGGCCAAGCACTGAAACGGTGTGAATCTGAGGAGCATCACTCGTAGTGGTGTCATTACCAAATGCCGAGTTGAGCAAGGCATAAAAGAGAAATACAAGGTTTGACGGGACACCCGTCCTACGTAAAGTTTCATTTGAAGCATATTTACTTTTTTCCCAGACACTTAGCTTTTTGTGCATTTATTCTCCTGAAATACCAGATGGTTGGCAGGCCTTTGTGAGAAGATGAAGTGTACAGTTGTTCTGAAGGGGTCTGAGAAGTCAAGGGCCTGAGAGGATGAGAGGGCAGGGACTGGCAGGGAGGATTGGCAGGACTCTTCTCTAACCCTGAGACCCACTGTGACTCAGGAAGACTCATGGAGCAGTGCTTCACCGTGTCCCTCCTGCAGGTCACAGTGTCTTCCCCTTCAAAGGCACCTGTCTTTTGGTTACCTTTGTTTAGGAGTCTGGAGAGATTAGCATCCTGCTACGGTGCATACTGCCCTATAAACCTGAGGACTTGCTTTGGAAACCTCTAGAGATTGTACAAAGTAGACTGCCCATTTGATCCTTTGTGTGTGTGTGTGTGTTGTTGCCAGTGTACTTTATTAACAGAAAAATATTCATTTCTGAAGTATCAGATTTCCTGTGTGGTCTCATGATGACTGTTATAGAGACTAAGACTTTCACACTTCCTTTCATATGAAAAAAATCCGACATTGACATTAGCGAAATGTTCACCAAAAAATTAATTACTTAAGAGAGAAAAAATACTATATAAAAGTAACTGCTGAATGCATAAAGATCCTTCACTATAGAGATTGATTCAAGATCAACATTTTTTTTGCTTTTTTGAAAAGATGAAAATTGTAAACTTCTTCATGTCAATTTCAGTAAACAGTGTCTTTCTATCAGGGAACATTTACAGTCCGGGAGAAGTGGTCATCTCTGAAATGTCAAAAACAAATAATCATTTTAACTGATTGACAGCCTTAAAGATGCAGATTATTTTCTCAGAAAGACATCAGAGTCAAGGAAGGGGCCTACGTGTCCAGGAAAATCCTGGCATTTCTGGACAATGTGGAAGTTGGCCAGCACCAACTTGCTTGTGAAAACAAAGAGATTCTGCAAAGTATGAGAAAAGAAAGGAAATATTTGTAACATTAGATGACTTCTAAACTAAGACAGTGTATATTTAGAGACAGAGTTTTCTAAATAATTTGTGAAAAATAATACTTAACAGAGGCTGTGGAGGAAAGAGCAGTGAGACAGGGTCTTGCTCTGTGGTACAGGCTTGTCCTGAACTCATTATGCAGCCAAGGGTGACCTCAAACTCACAGAAATCCTCCTACCTCTGCCTCTAGAGTGTTGGGATGACTCGCGTGCACCATCATGTCCTGTTTATGCCATGGCAATGAATCCAACTCAAGGCCTTATGCTTGCTAAGCATGCACTCTAACTACTGTGCTATTCCTCCATCCCAACAAAACTTTTCTTAAAAGTATCATGTAGCTATAAAGACTGGGTTTTGAGACTGCACAAAGTGGAGTGTGTGTGTGTGTGTGTATATGTATATATATATATATATATATATATATATATATATATATATATATATAAAATCTTGCACTTTAGAGTCTGTAGAGTCTTCAAGAATATACCAAACATCTCTGAGTTTGACTCTTAAGGTGGTGAAGTTAATGGTTTTTGTTTTTTGTGGTCGTTGAAAGGGTAAAAAATATCAAACATAATATCAAATGATGTATACCACTGGCAGATATGTATTTCCAAATAAGTAATCCTTTTAAGAGAAAGATGAAAGTGTATAATGGATCTCTTTGTACCTTTTAAAGGCTTCAGAACAAAAAACCATCTGTACAGAATCAAGTCAAGGACATGACAAACTTATTTTTCAGGATTTCCTGCGTTCAAGATAAATGTTTCTCTTTAGAAACTCTTGAATTTTGTCAGGAGAGTGTTCACGTCTCGCCTCACCTCACAGCTTCCAGATGTGTTAGTTATATACTTGTGTTCTCTATGATGGCTCTTGACTTTCTTGGCTGCTTCCTTGAATCCTCAGCAGATCTTTTCTTGAACTGAACGTGAGTCCAATGAGTGCATGTTGTCAGAGTTTTGTGATCTCTAATAACTCTCTTGTGCTTATCTCTCTGCTTATCTCTATTTTAATTTTTCTGTGTCTGTCTCTGATGGAGGAAATCCAAGAGCTGAGCAGATTACTCCTATTGAGTTGTGGAGTGTCATACTTTTTTTCTACATTTACAGGATAACACACACACATGCAAACTCACATACACACACCTCTAAAAGTATTATCAACCCATGCATTCCTGCATTTGTTTAACTCTCTTTTAAAGGTGGCATTCACAGAAGAGAAATTCATAATGTGCACCTAGTATAAAACAAAGAGCTAATTATCTGTAATATCATCCTTTCAAGAAAACTACCTTTTAATTATATTTTACCCTTACGGTAAAATAGATTGCACTAAATTCATCAATCATACTAATAATTTGCAAAAAGTACACAATTACTATAAATAATATTTGCAACAAGTTTTAAACATAGTGATCATTTCATTTGAAAAGTTCTGTTGCAACATTATCTGAATCTGCCTGCTGTAATACTTTAAAGAATTTCCAAAATAAATTTGGCTTTAAAAAGCTTTAACGACATTTTGTAACTTCTGTCCATTTCTTAAGTCTAAGAACTTTTTGCTTATTTCTAATATATTTTCATTAGTATATGTTTGTTATATATAATAACATATATATATATATATATATATATATATATATATATATATATATATAATCTTAATCGCTTTGTTTTTTTCATTCCAAAATGAAGTTGCTTTGGGGATTTCTTTTGGATATAAAACTTAAAATGGGTGGTTGTTTTTAAATGCCTAAATTTTATTAACTACTAAAATTAACTTGTAGCTTTGGTGGCACTGGGATGACATATTGAACTTACAAATTTGCTATTGTGCATATTCTCTTTTTCTCTATTAATTACCTCCCCTAATTTTAGTAACTGAGGATGAAAACCTAGGAATGTTGAACTTTTTGGCATGGCGCAAGTAACTGGAATTATTCATGTGTGCCACCAATTCCTGTTCTCATGTTTATTTTTAACTTATATGTTTTGCAAATATTTTAAGACCACATTTAAAATATGTACTCTTTGTGTTGCACATGTTGTAATACATAGCCTAAAAATTTTTACCTAGTATTCAGTGTCTTGATAATCTCATTGACAGTCCAACAAATATGATACATCAAAGACCTCCCCCTACCAGTGAGGGGAAAAAAATCAAAATTTGGAAGAAAGACATTGTATATATGATTCTTAGAAGGGTGCTCCTTTTTTTCTGAACAAAAAGTAAACTACTTCCATGTGGAGCTAACAAGCCATTTTAAAGAAGGATAATTTATTGAAATCATGTGTCAATAGTAATAATTTTCAGTATAAATGGAAGTGCACGAGATCTGTAAGCACCAAGGAAGTGTATAGGTAGGTTAGCGTTCTCGAGGGAAGATCATTAGGTTCTGAACAGTGGTCAGACAATGAACGTGAAGGGGGTTTCGCTTTTGCTCTCAACATCAATTAATGGACTCAGATAATTCAGAAGTGTTTTTTAAAATATGTAGAGCATTTTTCTCATTACATTTTGCCCAGAGAAAGGACTTCATTGCTTTAATTGACTTTTCCAATGTTTTTATTTTAGGAAAGTGCAGTATTGATTTTTAGGGGATACAAAAGTTAATATTTTTCTTTGCATAATAAAAACAATATTGAGAGCAATAACATATGGAGTAAGAAGTAGAAAAATAATTTGTATTAAATAAAACTATAAAGTGAGGAACTGAACAGCTAACTAGTTATATTCGGTGAATGCACTCGACAAAAATATGAACTTGAAAACTGAGGAAATAAAAGAAATATACATTTTCACATTATACAAAAAGCCTAAATTCACATACAGAGTTATGCACATTTCACACTAAATACACTAACAACTAATTGCTTCTTTGATTGCTGGAAGAGTTAATGTTTTAAAATTGAATATCTGATATTGGTAAACACGTGAGAAATGGATTATTTTAGAAAATACTGAGACAACTTAGAAACATATAAATAATTGCATGCATATTTGAGACATTCATCTTTATCATACCTGTAAAAATTCTACAGAGGAAAAGTTTGATATGAGTTTACTATGTTTTTAAAAATACTATGTGTTCATTTAAAATAGATGAAATGTTTGCCAAAATTAGTTTAACTGTTGTTCCTGCAGTGAGCAGCTCTTGATACCAAAGAGTGTAAAATATACAATGAAATTATGCTGTCCATGGCTGTAAGTTTATAAAATTAACCTTTTTTTTCAGAATAGTAGGCCCCCAAATTCAGGCTAAATCGGTTGCTTATAAAGAATTAAATTTCAAAACCAGCACCACTTATCTCTGTAGGCATGAGTTTGAGTGGTTTCCTGTCTTAAATGCGCTTGTGCTATGAAGAAGAATAATTTTCCCACTTAAGAAGAAAATTAGTTAGACATTTTTCTTAATATTCATGTTTCTGATTTTTTAAGGAAGCAGTTCTTTATAATATACTAATCTCTCTCTCTCATTTCCAATTTGCTTTTAAAATCAGGTCTTAAAGGGATTACTGCTGCATATTCAAAAGCAAGTGACTTTGATCCTTAATTAAGAACATTCAAAGTTTAAAGGAGTCCAGTTTAGGGTCATTGTAAAACAAAACAAAACAAAAAAACTGAAGAGTAATGAGAAATTTATAATGTCCATTTTGCCATTTGGTATTAGACTGTAAAATAAAAATTTTAATTTTTGAATTTTTATTATTCTATTATCTTCATTTAGTTTTGACACAGTTTGGCCTAAAATCAAATCTATCTACCATATTGATATTATTGCAACTTAATCTCGACATTGTCCTGGAGGCTCTGTAGAGAATCTTCCATTGAAATAGATTTCTGTAGTCCCTTTTTCTTTCATAAATCATCTAACAATGATCAGTTTGACTCAGTTGCCTTAATATGCAGTGTATTATTATATCATGTAGATGTCTAAGTCAACAAAACAACAAAATAGTGTTAATTTATTTTTAAATACCAGTACAAAGAGCTGAGAAAAATTCATTAAGATCTACAAGATCTTGGTTTTCTACATTTCTCAACTTCTACCTTTCACCTTTGCATGGACTTTTCTTCTCTGTCTCTCCTCCCTTTGCCCTGTGCCTTTCCACTGTCTCCTGTTAGACCATTCTTTTATACAGTAGTGTGTGAAGAGATTATCTTTCAGTTATTTCATTGGAAACAGAAAAACAGCATGCAAACACCTTGAAAACTACTGTTGCCAGTTTTAATTATATGATTGATCTAGGAAGAGGAAAAATAGTATAACTTTGTTGCAAAATTTTTAAAAATCAGAAATATCAAAAGCACTCCAATCCTGTTTCAGCCAACAATGTTGCTACCCAAACAGGAGTCAAGCTTGCGTCCACCTGGCGCACGTTCTTAGCGGGGAAAGTGATAACACTCTCTCCATTGCTGGGACTAATTGAGTAAGTGGATATTTGTAAGAACGACTTACAAGCAGCCTTGGCAAGGCTCTTGCAGAGCTTACAGTTCCTCCTGCCAAGGAAAGTGGCAAAAACTCGGGATAGAAGGAAATCTTTTCTTCATTTCTTTATTAGTGCCACATACACAGTTGCCAATAAAGCTGTCAGGCAGATGTTTTGGCTTAAATACCCCTGGCAGTAACTTTATTGAAAATCAACACAAATCACGGTCAACTATCAGTTCTCACTCCCCAAAGAAACAATTAAGACGATGTGACAGCCCGGAAGGCCTCGGGAGGCAGAAAGCAAAAGTGGAGGGTGCTCTATGTCACAGTCGTCACGCTGCAATCAGGTCAATGGTCCTTTCTTTGTTTGATTGTACTGTGCACCAGTTCCATTCCTTTCTGGAGAGGAGGGAAAGGAGAAGTGGCTAATAGAGCTACCTGGCGAGCGCTGTGCATAAAATCAATCCCTTTAGCCCGAAGGGCAGCAAAGTTCTGTCTGAGCGGTGTTCATCTGTGTGTGTGTGTGTGTGTGTGTGTGTGTGTGTGTGTAAATGTGCACGTGTCTGGTTTCGCACGGTTTCTTAGGTTTCTTTAAATGAGGAGCTTAAGCATCCTAAAACTACTGCCTCGCGAATTTCTTAGTAAACAACTGTTCGCAATATTAGAATTAACTTTGTGTTATGCTTGCTCATTATTTTACTAATGTGTCAAAACATTTAGTCACTTTCAGATTGCTTTTATGTTTATTGTGTTCTTTGATTCCTTCAGCAGTCCAGGAAACTGGGCTTATATTAGGACCTCCTAACATGAAGGAAAGAACACGCCCTGAGACAGGAGGAAATTCCATCCGCATTTTCTGATTTCACATTTTCAACTACAGTCTGCTTTTCCAGGTTTGAATTAGTCTCTGCATATATCAACTTAGCATTTTAAATTTATGAACACTAAGTAAATCTCCCTAATACAACTTATTCAATGACATTTGGTATATGCTTATCTGGCCCAAAATGGATAAAAACAGGACAAAATTAAAAATACTTGAAGCTTGTTATTTTATTCATTCATTCATCCCTTCCCTCATTTCACTGTCCAGGCCTATTGATACTAGCCAACTTCAGTATAAATTGAAAATGGCTGACCTCAAACCTGAGTTTCACACCTTAACAGGGACAGTCACCATCAATGACCTTAACTAAATTTTGACCTCTTTGTTATAAGCTCCCACATGTGTAACATGCATGCAGTAATACACCCCTATGACATTAAATTGCTAGGAAGATTGAATTAGGTGACAATATATTATTGCTACTTAGGGCTCACTGTCAATCATACTGAAATTAAAATATCAAAGATAGGTTCACGAGAAAGTCGGACCTCACTTTTATATAATCTCTTCCACTCTAAGGAAAACTATAACAACCAAAAAATGAACTGTTATCATTAAGTGTCATTATCTACCACAGTACTATTCAGTGAAGTTACCCTGAACACTAAACAAACCATTGTTCAAAGGAAAGTACAGATTACGTTTTTGTGAGCCTTCAGATGCAATATTTTTGTCAATCAGCACATAAACTTGTTTTATGCGTGCTCTTGTTTAAAGACACCTTATCTAATATATGTTGTTAGTTCCCTAACATTGAACCTGAGTCATCAGTACTGTAACTGACCTCTGAGCAAAGTGAAATGCGTGCATGTGTAGCCTCTGTAAGACACATCACAGCTTTCTTGTACTCAGGAACACTAGATGAAAGGTGGCTTCAGCGAAGGACAATAATTTGATTTTGTTTATACCAAGTATCGCATGCACATTTGAAACGTGAATGTGAATTTCAAGTTCATTAATAGTCACATGACTAGGAGTATGGAGAAAAGTCTAAAAATTATACAGTGTGCAGGGGTGTGTATATCTCCATGAAATGACCAGGAAACACATGAAGGGGGTCTAAAGACAGAAGGCTAGAGGGAATTGTAAAGTATAAGCTCTGCAAGAACAGAGGAAGCCCTTCACAATAAATTTCTAAATTTTGTGGTTTTAACAAGTATTTACATGTATGTTATTGGTATTAACTGATTCTCACAATATCTTATTTTTGACTCAATTGTCACGATTCAGTCATACTCTAATCCTTATAATCTCCAGGTGTCCATTGGGAAAAAATTCATGTTCTATTGGAAAGACTACACGGTACATTTTGTTCTCCGTATTTGCAAATGCAAAATCTTAAGACAAACACCATTTTAACTAATCAGATGAAGTGTTACCTCTAATCAGAATTCACCCTTGTGCTGGAATGTATTTTTATGGCCTGTCAATAAGCAAAGGTTGTGATTTCACCTAACTGGAAGCAAGAATCCTTACTCTCCCTAACCATTGCCAATCCAGCTCACCTTTCTGCTCAGTGTGGCCCTTTTGGGAGGAAAAGCAGATGCCTTTTGTAGGTTAGTAGTTTAGTTCTAAAAATATTCTCTTGTGTCTTCCCTCTGAAGCTTTCAGACACTTGCTTTATGTGCTTTGGTCTGTGTTTTACGTAATTTGCAACACATTTGCCACCAACGTGGTGAGGCTTCCAAAATTCTTACGTCCATCCATCTGCTTGCCCGTATGCCAGCAACCAGGATACATGGCTCTTAATCCTCTTAAAGGAAAAGTTGAATTACATGGAATTAAACATTCCATCCTGCTTGCATGATTTGCAGCCATAAATGGCATATGTGACTTAGTTACATAATATTATATGCTTTTAAGTATGTATGTCTGTAATCTAGATGTGTGTCCTTGCTCTTCTAGTTATTTTGGGTCAGCCGTTAGACACGAGGCCATCTCAAACAAATACACATCTGAATGACTTTCTTTTCTCATCCTCTTGCCCAACTATGCCACTCAAAGTAATTTATACTCTATGTTTCTGTTGGCTAACTCCATTTCTATAAACAGCAAACCTTTGTTTTAATCAAGTATGATATTAAACTAATCATGACTTTGAAATGGAGATAATTATATCTACCTTACCTAAACCTAAGAGTCATAGAAAATACAGAGTATAAATGAGATTGTGCCTGAAGATGAATAAAATATGATATGGAATATTTTATAGCAATATATGCATGCTTTGAACCCACATACTAAATACATATATAAAAATTTAATCATCTTCCTTTTGCACAGGGAGATTGTGATCTTTTCTGCAATTCATTATCCTGCTTTCTTAAAAATCTTTTCATATATTCATCAAAATTAGGGCCTTTATTCTGAAATCAGATGGAAGTGAAACAGTCTTGGGCTTTCTCATTTGCATAATTGCAAAATTTTGATTTATGTGTTAACCTGGCACTAATTTCCATCTACTTCTTGCCAGTGTCTTTACTGTGAGCAGCAAGCTTATTTTGCAGTACATTAGCTCTGTATTGCTAAATTTCAGTTTGAATTCTTTGTAGGTTTTTTTTTTTTCCTGCCCCCAACACATTCTCTCTTTCTCCATCAAATACCCTTCTGTTTCAGGAGTTTGTTAGTTGCCTTCCGTGAAATAAAGGCGCCTCTGTGTGGGCTGCGGTTCGCCCGCTGCTCCTGCTTTCAGAATCAACCCCTCGCCGCTTCTTGTGCCCAGCTACATTCTGCAGGCTTTAGGGATCGCCAGTGCCGTCCACTTTCCCCAAATCCAAATGCTTAGGCAGAAGTCAAGTTAGGCCTTCCCCTTTCTATTCCCCACCTCCTCACTCTTTTCTGCCCTCGGTAAGAAACCCCCTCTAGGTGGACCTCTAGCACAGCTTCCGTCTTCCATTCCTGAGGGAGCCTCCGCGCCACAGAGGCATGATTCAATCACAACTAAGCGGGGAGCCAGATAATTCCTTACTGTAAGCACAAATGTGACAAAAACCAGCCGCACGCCAGCCGCGCCTAAGGCAGGGCAGCTGTGGGTGGGCAGACACTTTGTGTGGAGATTCCTGCAGCCCCATTGGGTGCTCTGCTGGGACAAAGAAGCGTGCGTTCGTATGTGACAGTGAGACCTGGGGGAGGGGAATGTCACATGGCAAGATACGGAACCAAGAGGGAAGCAGGAAGCCACGAGGATCTCCTGTGAAATCTTCAAGATGCCTCCTGTTAGAGTCAGAGGTGGGAAGGAGACCCGGGAAGAAGGAAGGAGAGGGAAGAGTGATTAAGGTGTGCTGTGGATATGCACCAATTCCCCCAAATCGGGCATAGTTGTGTATCACAAACACATAGCAATCCAAAGAGTAATTTTTGAGGGAAAATAGAAAGGAGATCCGAGGCTGAACGACAAGCCCTGTGAACCAAGCAAGCATCCCTTGGCAAGCCTGGCTTCTCCATTCCGCTCCCAGCTCTGGCAGGACTGGTGCCTAGAGTTCAGTCTCAAAGAATTTCAGTATTTCAAGAACCAACCACAACTCTTTCACCAAACGCTTTCAGCTGAGGCTGATTTTATAGCACATTATAACGTGATACTCAACCCAAAACTGGGCTCCTCTTCCTGGGTAAGAAGTATATGTGAAACAACTGTACGTTCTCCATAAATAATAACTCCTAGTTCATACACTTTTCAAGAGCAGATACTAGAGCATAGATGTTGATGTTATCTTACACCCTTACACCCTTCGGATGAAAACAGAAAATAAAAAAGCATAAAAGTGAGCGTGTGCCCACATGACATGACTTTTTTTTAACCTCTTGGCTAGTATAGAAAAATAGAGAAGTGCTTTTTAGAACTCAAAGTAAACCAGAACGAGGAAGAGAAGACAAATCAATAAGTAACCTCTGACTTTTAGTCAAAATATTTTTTCAGAGTTGACATTCATTGATTTTATAGCACCAAAATATCCTTTTTTTAAAGGAAGGTCTTATGATTTTTTTTCTACTCTTTAAGTTCATAGTCACTTTGTCACTTTTTTTCTTTAAAATATATCGTGTTCAAAATCAAAGGATGGTTTCAGTTATGTCTAAAGTCACTGCTTATAATATTTATATACTCAAACTCAGAATAATTAATCAAATTTCTGTGCTTGGGCCTGATTTTTTTGACATGTAACCTTCTTACAATGTGTTCCAAATTCTTTCTCACCACTTTGATGGTTTAAAAATGAACACATAGAAATAATACAAAGGTGTGTAAGTTAGAAATGTGTGAGTTACCATCTTCCCATTCTTGTTTCAAGTCTCACAGCATTTCTTCCAAACATCTAGGGTTCTTACAGAGATGTGTAAAATGACCATATGTCTTGAATCATGTCCGAGAGTACTGGATAGGTAAGAATCCAGGTCACCAACACTATAAATTTCTGCCATTTGGGGCTCAATATGATAAAAACTTTTGAGACTATTATGCTTAGTGAAGTGAGTCAGAAGCAGAAGATGAAATACTGAATGGTTGCGCTGATATGAGAAACCCAAATCACAATCATCTCATGAAACTTAATATAGAAAATAATGGGAACTGGGGGAAGAGAGGGTAACAGGAGAGAGGGGGAGGCCTTGTGACTTTGTTATGATATGTATGTGCACAGAATGCTCCAGATCATTGTAAACTTTATATTTTGCATTTATACGTACCAGAAAAATGGGAAAAAATGGCGAAAACTTCCTAGCTGAATTGTTCATGGAGAAGACTGAGCCTTGCTGCCCACTCTGAGAGTGCATCTCAAGCTATGAATCGCTGAATGACAAGGGACTCCAGGTGCTGATCGTTACCAGGCTCTAAAAAGATCCACACAAATCAGAGCTGTGCAAAGAATAGACATGTTTCAAGTTTGTGTACTGGCCTGAGCTCCCTAATCAGACTCCAATAACAACTAAAGAAAGAAGAGTCCTGTTCAGAAAGTTAGCATGTAAAATTTGATCTTTCTAATGAGCTATCAAACAGAAAATGAAAGTTACTGTAACTTGGAAGTTTGTTCCATCATGCTATAAAACAATTCTGTTAAAAAGAAGTACCATTTCAGAAACAAAAGTAGGCAAAAACATCTGTGTTGTTGGTCTCTTGCTATCTAAATTTCCTGACATTTGGCAAAGAAAACCAAGGACAAAAAGTATGAGGTGATTAATAATGTTATTAAAATGTATTATTAATATTATCAATAATATGAAATGAAAGGATGCTACTAATGTTATTAATTAATCATGTGAAATGAAACAATGCTTAACCAGGCATGATGGTACACACCTGTAATCTCAGCTCTCTGGAAGGCTAATGCAGGAGGATACCTAATTCATGACCAGCCTGGACAACTTAACAACTTAGTGAGATGTTATCTCAAGATAGAGATAGATAGATAGATAGATAGATAGATAGATAGATAGATAGATAGATAGATGAAGCTCAGTTGGAAGGTCCTGGGTTCGAGTGAGAAAAAGAGAGAAAGAAATTAAAAGAAAAAAGAAGTAGTGAAGGAAGCAAGGCTTTAAAAGTCAACCAGTACATGGATGAAAATTTTTATTACATGACTCCAGTGAAACGCACCAGCAACCTTCACTCCTTGTATTAAGGCATCTCTCCCACACTATTAACCTCACCCGTGAGGTTCTAAAATTTAAAATACTTACACTTAGCTGCCTGAAATTCTCATTATTTTTTTCTCAATGGTCACCAAGACAAATTCAATTCAGACTGACCTCAAGTAATTAACTTGGGGTCTGTTAAACATCAGAATTCTGCCGAAGCAGAGTTCTTTCCCTTCCCTTCAATTAAATTCACCAGATTTTACTGTCCCCGTATGCCCTTTTCTGATAAGCTTTGCTCAGAATTGATACTCTGTGGAGAACTGATCTGAAATTAATTCTATTGTTTCTAAGACATGTATCCCATAGCTAAAGCCTTGTTGCTTTTCTCTAAAACAAAGATCTTCTTACATAAAAAAGAGTCATGGTTGCTTTGGGCCAGAATTAGACAAGTTTTATGCTCTGTGAACGGATTATAATCACTAAACAAAATAGAGTGCAGAGGAAGAATAGTCCATTCTGCGTGTGAGAAGCCTGCTGTTTCCATCATCACCTTAGGTGCAAACCTCCTGTATGCATTGTTCTGTAATACGACTCTAATCAGCATGGAAACAGGAAATGCAATATCCTTGTAAACTAGAGAACTTTTACTTAAAACAGTAGATCTCATCAGAAAAAGATAACTTTAAATTTGTTTTTCTGAAAGAAAATGCGTTTCAGGACCACTGGCTGATAAAACGTTTGGTAAAAGCAAATGAGTTAGTGGGCTGAACCAACTTAAAGGGGGTAGAGGAATTGTAGGTCTGGGTCTATGAAATATTCAGGACTCAGAATTTCTCTGTTTCCACCCCTTTGTCCCAAGGCATAATAGCAACTATTGTAGCAACTCTTTATCAATTGAAGAGGTTTCCTTTGGGGGGTTGCCTTCAAAATGAAAATATCTGACAGAAGGGAAAGTTAACATATGACTGGCAACATGTTACAGTTTTATTTTTATTTCTCACAAGAAAATGGGGCAAAAATAGGGAAAGTTTTGTTAAATGAATTTCTTGGTCCTACAGTCAGTATTCATTTAACAGAATTGTTTTGAGATATCTATTATGTTTGGTTTATGAATGAACAGTTCACAGACTTGAATAACTCACTAAAGAAAAGATTTCATTCATTTCTAAACTAGAACTTTGTTGAACACTTACTATTTTGCCAGACACTATTTTCACACTAAGTGTTATATGGATCCTCTAATTAATAGTAAATTTCATAAAGATTATAAGCTACCAATACAGAAAAAAATCACAGTTATATGGCAAAGCAGAGGTGCCATGAAAAAATTAAGAATTTGAGTTTCCAAGACTTAGACTATTCTGTCGTCTACAATTTGTTTCTCCTGTAAGCTTGCTTTCAAGCGAAAGGAAGGTAAGAATTGATGTGACCATAAAATATTATTGATTTTATGTAGTATTTCTTCTTAGAGTAGTACTTATTGGAAAATAATATATTTAAACAGCTGTGTTTTCAATCATATCTCTACCTAGACTCATCTGATTACCTAATTAAATTTTTTTTTAATTGACCAACTCAAAGTTTTTGGCTTAGACATCCCTGGAAAAAGGATCACAGGTGAACCAGTTCTGAAGGAGGTAGTATACACTGTGAGAAACACATGCCCCAAGGAATGAGTAATTTTCATTAATTGCCTGAGTGGTTTCTAGTACCTAGCATTAAAGATTCGGAGGAAGAAAAATGATCATGACCAGTTCACATTAGATGCTTGTTCAATTCATGTGAAGCCAGCCCAAACTGAATTGTACTGAAAAGACAAAATGCATACTAAGTTACAACACCCACTACAGAAAAAAAAAAAGATTGTCAAAGAATGTCACTGACATAGCTCAATGATTACTTTTACACGGATGGCAAGCTTAAATGGATACATATTATTGAGCTTTTGCATATTTTAATGAGGCTAGTAAAATTAAAATTCTCTGTATTGCTCATGTTAATTCTATTGGGCTGTGCTATCTTAAACTGAGTATGAATCATAAAAAAATCAATAAAGTGATTTCATTGTTTTCCTGTACTTGATTCCCAATGTCATGCTACTGTGCTACACATGGGCTTTCTTACACTTCACTGTTTTTAACTTGTGTCTTAGCTTCATCAAGTATATAACTTTTTGCAGCAGCAGCAACAGGATCTCACTGTAGTCCAGGCTGGTCCCTGAAGTCACTATGTAGTCCAGGCTGGCCTTGAACTCATGGAACTCACAGCACTCTTCTTGCCTGGGTGTCTGGAGTGCCGAAACTATAGGTGTGTGCTACCACGCCCTGGTTATGTGGTGCTGGGAAATCGAAACCAAGGCCTTGAGCTGGTTAGGCAAAAGCTCTAACTGCTGTGGCTGCGCTGTTCTTCCAGCTCCCAAATCATACACTCTTTTTCCTCCTTTGCTGAGTTTTGTGTCAGCCTGTTTCCTGGTCATTTGCCTTGTTTGGCCTTCTAAAGAATACACTTCAACTCTTCAGCAGCTCTGTCATTCTACCAATTCAGTTACCGTCCCATCTTCTTCCAAAAATGTTCCTCACTTGCCTCCACTTACTGTGAAATTGTGTGTTTAGAAACTCATCAAATTATGTCCTAGTCACTATGGAAGTAGCTGCCATATAATAGTGCAGCAATCATCTGTGTTATCTCTATATACCGTGCAGGATCTAGCTATGCAGTGTGAGGCGGAGGCAGCTACTGCTAGCTGCACTAATATTATAAAATACATCCCTGGGGCTGGTGCAGCAGCCCAGTGGCTATAAAATTATATACATAGACTTCCTTACTCATCATTCCATGTGTTATGGAAAATGATTGAACTAGGATCTGTGTGACAAGATCTCTGGATTCAGAAATAAAAGTAAACATACAGTAACCTATTATTTGTAAAATATAATGTTATTCTCAGAAGAGTTTTCTTGGAAAATAATTTTTATTATATAATTGTGCCTAGACATCATAAACCATGCATAGTGTTGTGTCTCCGTGTTAGCATTTGTATGCTGCTGCAGATTTAGTCATTATGAATGTGTGGGATATTTGATTTATTGCTTAAAGTCAATATTTGCATATACACATAATATTTGAGATTTGGGACATGTAGGTTATACACAGAAATATTTGGACGTAGAAAGAGGAGTTTGTTATTTGTTTACTACAGTGACATAACCAAGTAGCAAATGATTCCATATTTGTAATCAAATAATTCTCTCTGGGTCCTTAATCATTTCTGTGACCCTTTTATAGCCTTTATCTGGGTTGCCTCTCTACTCCAGCGTGCATGCGCACGGACACACACACACGCACGCACAAACCCTCACAGAAATGAGCCTTTCCATAGCGCTCTGTTAAAATAAGTAGTGTTGCCTTCTTTGGTCTCAAACTCTTATAACTCATATTACATTGATTTCTGCACAGGTAGGTGATTTGTGATTTTGTTTTTCCTTATGCTGATTGTTAATTAGGGTGAATGCAAGACCTGTTTTGTTTCCATTTGAGAGACATTGCTTGGTAATATATCGTAATATGTGCATATAGCGACCTCATCAATATCAAAGACAGAGCTGTTGGTAGATCTTCCTGACACCTGTTTTTATTTATTTTTTTTCCTGGCGAGCCTGTCATAAATTTCCATATGCAAGACCATTATTTCTTTTACAGGCTTTCCTTTTTTTAAGGCAGGCATCTTATTCACTATTTAGTGGTGGCCAGGGACTGGGACATGAATCCTGGGACCACGGGCATCTACATAATCCTTACTGCTTTTACAACAACGTCTGCTCAGATTGCTAGCAGGGCAGCACGCTCACCCCAGTGATATCTCCGTGGAGGAAAACATTTTAGATATTTGAATTCTTTTACATTTCCTGTGACAACAAAATAATTTATTTAGAAAACCTGCTTAGTTTTGCTTTTCTTTTTTTTTTCCTCATTTTACTAATATGTGTAAGTGCAAAATTTAAGGTTTACAAAGAAGTTTAGCATGTTGTGCACCTACATATCTTGTCAAGGTGACAAGTACTTTCCCATTTTCCTTTTGTCCCTCCTTCTACCCATCCCTCCCTCCCCACTCTACCCCCCTGTTTCATTTTGTTTTTGTTTTTTGTTTTGTTTTGTTTTGTTTTGTTTTAAGTTCCATGCTATAGTTGTGGTCTGGGACTCTCATATCAGAGAGACCGTTCGATGTTTCACCTTCTGCTTTTGACTCACTTCACTAAACATGATGTACTCAAGTTTCTTCCATTTGCCTGTAAAAGCCTCCACACTGTTGGACCTTATAGATGTATAGTATTCCATTGTGTATAAATACCACAATTTGTGTATCCATTGGTCCGTTGATGGGTATTTTGGTGACTTCCATATTTTAGCTATTGTTAGTCGTGCTGTTATGAACATGGTGTACATATATCTCTGCTATGTGTTGTTTCGGCATCTTTTGGATATATTCCCAGGAGCGGTGTTGTTGGATCAAAGGGGATATTTATTTTTAGTCTTTTGAGAGCTCTCCGTACTGCTTTTCTAATGCTGGTCTCTGTTGGAAGTTGTGCTATAGTTGAGGGATGCAGCGGGGTACACAGTAGAGCTCACACCGCGGCGTTCTAGTTGCTTTTCATTACTGTAACTCAATACCTGACATCCACAAATTTTGGGAAGGAAAGATTTATTTTGCTCACAGTTTCAAAACATCACAGTCCATTCAGGATGGCCAGTAACAGTGGAAATACATGGCAGAGGCAGAGGTGGATGCAGCTCCTTGACATCACAAAAAGGAAGCCAATTCAAGACAGGTTGAGTCTAGTTTCTCGAGGCAGACAGGAAGCCACTTATACGTCCTTCCAGGTCTCATCCCAGTGATCAGCCCCTCCTGGATCCAGGTGTGGAAGGTGTAGTGAGCCCCCACTACATGCCTGTAATCCAATTTAGATGCCTGTAAACCACTCCTGTGGAGTGGATCCCCATCTTCCAACAGCATATGATTTCATAGACAATCCATAACAACCAAATATATGAGAATATTGAGGGACATTCCAGATCCAAACCACAATACATCGCTTTGACAAGAATGTGAGGAAAAGAGTAAGCAAACTTATCCTTATGAGAGGAAATATTCTTGAAATAGGAAATAGTTAGGGGTTTTATATGATATTTCTAGAAATGAGAGTCCATGAGGTATGTAAGATTCATTTTCCAAAGACTGTGTCAGTTAACCTACTGGATTAGACGAATCGGTACCAGGGGCTCTCAAGGTGCTCTTAATTGTTTTCAGTTTGTTTGTTTGTTTCCGTATTTGTTTTCACAAGGGAACATTCAATCTCAATACCTCTTTATTTAAATACTTCAATGTTCTGGAATGACTAGTTTTACTTATTATATTCTGGAAGAAAAAAAAATCAACCAATGAATATTTGCCAAAAGTAAGTAGGAGCCTCAAGAAATTGACAAAAGGAATAGCGATTCAGCCAGGCACTACAGTCAGTTGATTGACAAGCCGTCTCTTGGATAGTCAGTAGAATTCAGTCCTCCCAAGCTGAGGTGCCTAAATAAGCCAGAACATTTCCAGGAAGGGACTGGATCATCTATGAAAATTCTTAAGTTTGGAACAAAAGAGCAGTATGAATGAAAAAGTGGGAGTATTTTTCCCCATTTTATTGATATGTATAAGTGCAAAATTTAAGGTTTACAATGACGTTATACATTTTGTGCTTGTACATATCTTGTCAAGGTGACAAGGACTTTCCCACTTTTGTCCCACCCCCTAGCCACCCCTCCGCCCTCCCTGCCCTACCCCCCTCCGTTTCACTTTGTTTTTCCTCTTAAGTTCCATTAGAGTTGTGACCTGTGTCTCTCGTATCAGAAAAGCTTGCTGTTTGTTATTTCACAAAAGTTACAAAGTCCTCACAAGAAATGTGATGTTCTTTATTTTTTCTTACTATTATTAACTACGGCTATTTTTCATCGTAGTGGTAGTTAGATGCAATGGATGGAATCTTTCTACGAGTGAGTTTGCATGACCTCTGAAGTTCATAATCCTTTTCAAGAAAGCCAGATGTGTGGGTATCCTGGCACAAATGTGGAAAGGCATTTATCTAACATTCAAATCAATAGAACTAGGAAAATTCAAATACCAGGGCTCCTGGTGAGTGCTGAATCTCATAATTTTCACTGTATCTGAGAAAAATAGGTATCCTGAAAATAAATTCTACACAGCAGTAGATATCTTTGGGTGATATAAAAATCTGTTCTTTTGATATATATTTCTTTTCTTTGTAAAATAAGTACATAAGCCAAGGAGAAAAATTACTTTAAAGTCAACATATACAAATGTTTTCTTTTTTTTCATACGGATGTAGGCACATGCACAAAACATACACGTCGGCACAAGTATGTGGAGAAAGATGCGCTGGTAAAAGAAAATTAAAATGCACCAAAATGCTCATTAGAAAAGATTCCTTCTAAGACAAAGATCAAATTTATATCAACTATGACTCCATAATTTTAAAATTATTAAGAATAGAGTCTGTATTCCATTTCTAACGATGGAAAATATTCTTTTTAAAATATTAGGCTTGGAGTAAGGGATGGGAGTTGAAGTTCTTAGTGTCATACAGAATTAAATTTAAAGCGCAACTGTTTTATTAAAAGTTATTGCACTGACTAGGATGTCATAGGAACTGCATTCATGGGACCTTTATAGGATTCATTATCTTTTGTTTCTTACCTAGGTGCAAAGGGCTCGTCACTCTAGAAATGGAAAATGCATTTTCCATCTGCCAAATCAAATACTTAAAACAATGTTATCTTCCCAGCTAGCATACCTCTGAGACAGTAGCTGCTTAATTTTAAAAGTGAAATTTCATGACCCGTTAAAGTGTGTGTGAATAATTATTTCAATGGCTTAACTGTATAGGTCATCATATTAGTCTTTTTTTTTTGGCCATCTGGAGTTACAAAAAGATCTCGTTTAATGAAACCAACTAGAATAATTTTTATTACAACTTTTTTTTTGTCTGAGTCAAATGGAGATGCAAAAGAGATTTGTCACCGTCTTCAGACCATTAACTGCCACAGCCTCCGTCTTACTGATAACAGAAAGCTAGACATATTTGGGTAACTGAATTTGTATTCCTAACAAGGTATAAATTCAGTTTTGTCTTATTCCAACAGTAACATTTCTTCTGCTATGTATTCTAAAATAATCAATAATGTATTTTTGAATAAAATTGTATTTTAAAGGCAGAAGACCAAACTAACTTTAATAAGTGAGAAATATTAAGATTATCAATATACTAAATCTATACAAAACTGTGTTTGACTTAGGAGATATTTAGGAATTTAAGTGCTCAGCCAGTTCCCCAAATGTTTTCTTAGATTTCTCTGTGTATTGTTGTAAGATGCAGACATGGAGTAATTTCAATTAGTTCACTCAAGTGGAAAGAGAAATACAGTAGTTTGAAATTATCATTTTTCATCATGATCTTGAGGTAGATTGGGACTTAATGAACGGGTCGTTGTTGCAAAAATTATGCGTCTGAGCTTGACATGAGGCAGAAAGCCTGTTGTCACAAGCAAGATGAATTCGGGAGCATTTAAGAATCCATCAGTATTGACCGTTGTTCAAAAGCCACATGGTTGGGCCAGAAGGCTTTGTTTTTCTGCTTATGTTTTTATTTTTTAAAATCAAAATCAATTTCCACACTACAAAGCTTTTTAAATGAGCCTTGGAAAGAGAGTTTGCTTCTCAGTTGTTTGTGTTACAGAATTCTATTTTATAAAAGTTTCACCTGGGCTTGACATTAAATATGTATAAGATGAGCTGTTGTGTAAGGGTCATGAATTCTATGATTACATGGTATGTTATAAAGGGCAATATTGTAAGACATGAGTATAGAGTGAAATTTGTGCAATCAAAGACAATTTTCTAATTAAAAATGAGACATTTGAATTTATTAATAAGGAGTGTTAAATAAGATTATTAGGATTCACACTTGTTTTTCCACATTTGTATTTGTATTTGTGTGTGTGTGTGTGTGTGTGTGTGTGTGTGTGTGTGTGTGTGTGCAAGTGTGTGTAATATACCATGGTTACATTAAGCTTGAAAACTTTGTGCACATATATATTGTGGCACTGTTACCCTCCGCGTTTTTCGCTCTTCCCCACTCCCTCTTTCCCTCAAATCTTGATGGTTATATATGTTATATCTATAATCTTTTAAGATAAACCTAGACATTTATCCAAAGTTTAATATATTGTAATTTAGGTACACTTAAATAATCACCCCATTTTTGTGGTTCCAACACATCAAAAGTATGCTTCACCTTTATTGTTCCCTGTGTCATTATGGCTGAATAATTTAGTACAAAGGTGAAGTAACAACTTAGCACTTGTTTCTCAAGAATGAAATGAAGGCAGAGGTGATTGTTTGAGACAGGCAACTTCCCTTTCAGGACATTTTCTGGTGTAGTTTATTCCATTATTCTTTTTTGTTATTTTGTAGAAAAGAATTAAATGTCTTGAGTATTTTGAAAAAAAATAACAAGTTGTAATATACTCAATATTACCTAGAGTAAAAATTTCCACATAGTACTATAAATCTTTAAATGTTCCCATAAAGATGTATTATAAGGGGAAAAGTTAAGATCAAAAACATGGTGTCACAAGGGATACCAAGATTTTCCATCATCAGTTCATTGTGTGTTTAAGACAGCTGTCACCCTGTCACCGTTTACAAGATTAGAAGCTTTCTGCTGCTTTTGCCAATGTCCATTAAAAAGGCCAAAGTAATGAAATGAAAGTAAAAATCATTAATCGTGTCAAAGTCAAAGATGTCACTCAAATATGGAAAAGGTTGAAGAGTTTCTCGAATTGTATCAGTGCTGTTATAAACCAACCAACGTATCTGCAAGGAACCTTGCTGTGTGGATAGCAGTGGCTGATGGGATTCTGACCCTCTTTCATTTGCCCCAGTAGAAGCCTGAGCAAAGGCAGCCTTGGGCACCGAATGGGAAGTGGCAATTGAGCTCATGCCCACCAGATTTATATCAAACACTGGAGTCAGTTTTGTGGGACTACCATGCCACAGTGCTGACTCCCGAGTTGTGTTGACATATATGGAATTTAAGGGAAGCAGGCTGGTGCTAAAGCTGGCTCAGAGTGAAGGAAGCAGTGCCAGCCCTAAAGAGTGCCACTGACCCGGCTAATGCCTGCTGCTTTGAGAAATACAAAAAGAATTGACTTGGCAGAAAGGTGAAACGCTGTGTCTCTTGTCTTTCTAGCGGCTTCTCCCTTGCTACTCCAACCTGGCAAGTGACCAGAAAGCTACTACAAAACCGTCCTTCAGTCTTTTGTCTGGCCCTGTAATGGTAATGTTTGAGCAGAGATTAACATAATCTCTGCCAGATTTTATCTCAAATCCCAAAACTGGAAAAGCATTATAGACTGTTTGTTCTCTGTGGAGGTGAAACATTTTGGACATATGCAAGGATGAGGTTTTAGGAGAGTTAATCTGAGGATTCAAACCAGTGCTGCCTAAGGGGCAGATCTGGCATTCCTCTTACCTGGACCAGTTTCCCTGTGATGCCTTTGGGCTCCTGCTTCCAGCCTGACTTCCTTTGTCTAAATCCCTGTCAGCATGGAAACTGGAGTGAGCTCTGGAAAACTGAATTCCAGTGGCAGTGTGGGAAGAGGCCTGCAGGGAAGGAGTGATGGAAGGAAGTGCCATGTGATGGTCGCCAGACACTATGCTAAACAGAGGAGCTAAAAACATAGAGGTATTAATTCAGGATAAACATGGATGTTAAACAGTGACAAGGTGCTGCTCTGTGCACAGACAAAATATGGGACAGTTTGGATCTGGAGTGTCCCCCTAAAAGCCTCATGTATTTGGAAAGAGTTTGTGTTGTGCAGATTAATTGAATCAAGTGACTTGATCATAGATTAAGAAGTAAAGTCTGACTGGAGAGAGTAGATTACAGAGGGGGTGGCCTCAAAGCATATATGCCCGGCCCCAGCATCTTCTCAACTTTTCTCTGTCTTTGATCATGATGAGATGAACAGCTGTCCTCCGTCTGGTGGTCCTGTCCCCCAATGCCGGCTGACCATGCATGAACTGATTGAGACCTCTGAAATGTGAACTAAAACAAACTTTTCCCTTGTTTTGTGGGTGTCAGGAGTTGAGTCCCAGCCATGAGTAAGTGAATGAGACAGAAGAGGACAAAGGTTGAAGATGAGTTCAGGAATTAGGGTGTGGACACTGGGCATCAGGGTGTGGACACTAGGTAATATGTCCTACAGCACGTAATACGATATTAGGAATTATTTAAGGAAAATGAAAGCCATTTGAGTGTTTCTAAGTAGAAGATATATGATGCAATTTATATTTTAAAATATCATTCTGGCTTTTATATGGAAAAGAAATGAAAGCAGGAAGGTCGGTGTGGAGGAAGTTGTTGATGTAGTCCAGCTGAGAAGAAAGGGAGATTAGATTGGAATTGAAACTAGAAATATGGCTGATGTGCTGCTATATAACAAAATGAGGAATTTTTGGATGCCTGTAAAGAAATGGAGGTGGTGAAGGAGAGGGAACAAAAAAAAAAAAAGAAAGAAAATGACTTTTAGCTCAGCCAGCTCCTATTGGCTGAAAAATGGAAATCTGAGGGAGAACCAGATTTTGCAGTGAGAGGCAGAAACTGAGTGCACTGATGCAATTTGGTTAATTTTAAATTGTTATTAAAACACAGGGACAGATCAAGACTGGAGTATAGTTTTAAACTAATCAGCAAATAGGTAACATGTTAAAAACCACTTATCCAAAATATATTCCCAAAGAAGGGACTAAATGAGGCTTAACAAAGACGCCAAAGAGGACAATAAGGAGTTCTGCAGAGAGTGAAAAGTCAGACAGAACAGTAGAGATGGAGGAATGAAAAAGGAAAGGAAGGATTGTGTTACAGAAAGTCACAAAACAGGATGCCCGGAGGCTGGAGAGAATGTGAGCAACGATAAGAGTGGCACCAGAAGATAAGATCAGACTCCATACTGTAGGTTTGGAAATCAAGGTCGTTCTGTTCCTGAAATATTGCTGACGGGGATGCTGTTGTACTTGTGGCGTGGACACTACGAAGGGCATTTTATTTGCAATAAAGTGCATTAAAAAGTGTTTGTAAGTAGATGAGAATAACGTGCTAGAAAGAGATGGAGAATTCTGGGAAATAAATGGCAATTTCTGAAGGTAATCATTGGATGAATAAAAAATAAAGGCAAGATGTAAAAGAGTAGACCAACTTTGGCTCTGCATATGAGACTGCAGAGTGTCAATGGGGAGAAGTAGGGTGGCATGACTGGTGAGAGGAAAATGAAATGGACACTTATCTTGACCATTTCTCTCCGAAATCTTAGGAAGCGTTAGCTGCTGAGAACATCATTCTGTTGGATGAGATACATTGGAGGTTCCAGAGAAGCTTCAAGTTACTCGGATACCTAATAAATAGAGTACAGTAGGATGTTCTGGATTGACTAATTGCCTACTTGAAATTTATAGTCACAAGTATAAAGCGGATTCAGTCAGTGGGGATTTGCCATTTGTCCGTAGCAACCGTTCATCTGATTGGGTACAACTAGTTCTGAGATTTTGACATGCGTTCAAGGTGGGAGAAGAGAAAGGATTTCAACATTTTTACAAGGAGTGTATGCTAATTATGAAGAATATATGCTAAGTAGGCGAGGAGTGAAGTGAGGTCACCACAGAGGAGCTGCTGATATAAAGAGCGGTGGATTAGAGGTAAAGAGATGCCCCGTAAGGCAGTGACAGTTTTTCTGGAGTTGTGGAGGGTGACATTGAACAGCAGATTTTTTTCAAACAGGTTTCATTGCAAGTGAAGCTATTTTTTTTTTAATAGCATATGGTTAGGCTAGTGGAAAGCTAATGTAAAGTGGGCAGAAAAAATTAAAATATGAGAGACTCGGAAACCAAAGGACAGACCCATCAAGTGCAAGACCACCACCTGCACCACAGAGTAAGCGCGAGAGAAAGACCAGCACATCTGAGACACCAGCGTGGGAGCAGGGATCGGAAGGGGAAAGAGGAGAAGGCGGAAGTTTGTGAGGATAGGAAAACGGGGACACCACAAGGTCACCAAAATGGAGAGGTGTACTAATTTTACCTGTAAGCTGTAAATATGGGTGGTGTGTTGGCTGCAAGTCTCCTTTAGAAAAGCTTGTAATAAAAACTGTCATTCAGGACCAATCACATTTCTGGTAGACCAAAGACACTCAGGAAGAAAAAAATACATAGAGTATTTTGATTGAAAAAAAAGAACAGTTCACATTCATTTGAAAAACAGCTACAGTTAGAATGTGTGTGTCCAATATTAAACTGGTGGTGACACATTATCAAACAAAACAAACATCATTTTTGACTTGAATGACCTAATAATCTCTCTCCTAAACACTTTTCATTTTAATGCCTAAGGCAGAAAACAATAACTTTTCTTTCTGTGATATGTGCTGGACATTTGTAGAACTCTTAATAGTTGTGGTTAATTGCTACTCAGGGTATACCAACAATTTCTGATGCTACCTGGGAAATTCCATGTTTTGTGAGACTCAACTGAGTATAGTGCTAAGTTTTTTTTTTTCTAGGTTGTGCTTGCATTTTAATGGGGAAGTCGAATTAAATATTAGAAATCCTTGACAGTTGTTTGCTGCATGGATAATAATTTGAATGATTTAAGAGATGTGGCAAGGAAAAAATGCTGAAAATCCTTGCTACATTGACAGAAGCATGACAATTCTAAAGGTTAGAATAACAGTAATAAAAAACAGGTTCTGTCCCAAGTTCCTTAACTAGCGTACACAAGTCGCTAGCCCTTTAATAAAGAAAATATGTACCTTCATCCAAAAATGAATGGAATGGTGCTTACAGATTTTAAGTGAATTTTTAAAAAATAAGATTTGTTTATATCCATTTAATAATCTCTGCTTTAATAGGCTACCTCCTCATTTTGACCAATTAGGTACTCCAGTCTCCATTTATAATCACATAACTATGTAATTGTAAATTATTATAATTAAAGGGGAGAGGTATTATGGGAAAAGAGAATAAGAGGGAGACTTTGTGAAGTAGAAAAAGAAACTTTGAGTTTAAATCCGAGAGACAAGTAGATGCTAATTAGGTGAGCCAGAGGGGAAATTGCTCTTGAAAACACAAATATTGAGAAAATTTAGCCAGCATCAGAAAGATTAGAATAAGAAGATAAGGGGCTGGAGGAATAGCTCAGCAGTTAGTGCTTACCTAGCAAGCTCAAGGCCCTAAACTTGATTCCCCAGCAACACACAAAGCTGGACTTGGTGGTGCATGACTGTAATCCCAGCACTTGAGAGGCTGAGGCAAGAGGAGTGCTATGAGTCTGAGGATTTGGGGGAGAGAGAGAGAGAGAGAGAGAGAGAGAGAGAGACAGAGACAGAGACAGAGACAGAGACAGAGAGAGACAGAGAGAGAAGAGCAAGTAATATTAGAAAAATATAAATAAAAATTTTAGAATACTTGTAAATAGATAGAACAACATATAGGAAGCTAATTTAATAATATATCTTTTGCAAAGATAAACCCAAAAAAGAGAACCAAAGAATCTTTATAAGAGAGTATAAAATATTGACAAATTATACAAAAGGCAATATGACTTTAGATAGAAAGACTAATCTAGAAAAATAGAATTCAAGGTTAACAGCAGTTGTCAAATAAAATTAATTACTATCTTTTTAGGATAAAATGTATCATTTATAGTTAGGACAGATTACAGATGAACTTTTAAAAGACAATACTTAAAATCAGTGCTGGAGGAAAAAAATGAAATTCAATAAAAAGCTCAGAAAATTAAAATTATAGTATGTTTTTTTTTCTTGTTCCAGCATATCACAAAAATCACAAAATATAAGTTTATAAGACTTAATAAGAGTATAAAAGAATCAACTTTACTACATCAAATGCACTGTACTGTACTAGATAATTATTTCCAGATATGCATGTATTATTCACATAAAAGGTCATATTCAGTGTTACACAGAATGATCTGCCAGTTAGACTTAGGTCATAAGAAGAAACAGAAGTACTGAATAAACTCACAGGTGTAAAGGTAAGTCTTTTTACTTATTGATTTATTTAGCAGGGTTAAGAAATTGAAACTAAAGCCTGGTACTGAGCTACATTCTCAGCCACTCAGTCGTTTCTTTCTTGCTTGCTTATCTCTTTTCTCTTTTTTTCTGTTTTTATCTTTGTTTTTATTCTTTAAAGAGAGGCTCTTGCTAATTTAGTAAGGCTTTTGGGCTGGGCTAGAGCTTGTAACTCACTACTTCAGCTTCTCAAAATTCTGGGATTACGGAATTCAATACCTAGTGTGACGAATATAAATGTTGGTTATTATTCTTGCAGTGACCTTCAATATAGTCTATCTTATTTATAAAATGCTGACGGACAAGCTATCATCTTAGCTTCTGTTAGTTCATGTTCAAACTTAGGAGGCTATAAGGCAGAAGGACTGAAAGTTCATGCCCAGCCCAAGCAACTTAACAAACAAACAGATATATGTTCTGTAGTTGTATCTCAAGACTCTGGAATGGGCTGAGGACACAGCTGAGCGAGTGGTTAGTGCACTTGCCTAGCAAGTTCAAGGCCCTAGCTGGTTTTGATGATGTACACTTGTAATCCCAGAACTTCGGAGGTTGTGGTAGAAAGATTTCCATGGATTTGAGGCCAGGCTTGGCTCCATGTTAAGTCCAGGACCAGCCTGGACTACAGAATGAGACTGTTAATAAAAAAAAAGAATTGAGGACAATGGGAATAAAATAGTAGCTATTAAACACACCACTTGATCTTTCTGAGCTTAAACTCTGGGTCACTGAGCGGACAGCCCATTGAGGCTCTTTAGCGCCTTTTTCAGCCTCTTGATCTTGTGAATTAAAATAATTGCACTCTGTTTCATGGTATGGTTTAGACATATCTGTGTTGCCCTTCCTCTAACACAAACAAAATGTCTTTATTTGTTAGAAATATCTACAAAATCAGTTCATAATACAATAAAATCCAGAAAAAATTCTTACTAAGCAGTAACACATCAGCTTTGATTTTAAGCTTCTCCATTTTTCCCCATATGGACACCATTAGCAAGTCCTGTTGGTCTCTACAGCCAGTCATGCCCTAATCTTGTCAGTGTTTTTACATTTCACCGCTCACATCCTGTGTGTCATAGAGACCTCTAAAGTAACGTAATAAACAGTATCCCTAGATTTGTCTTCATCCTTGACTGTAATTCCAAAACTCTGGGATGCTGAGACAGAAACATTACAATTTTGAACCCAATTCAGAAAATTTAGCAAACTAGTGGGATTCTCTTTGAAGAATCAAAACCAAGTTATTCTTTGCATAATTGTAAAACAAGCATTCACGACCATAGGCCAGAAATAAAACTCCTTTGTGGCAGATTCCCACTGCACACATTGTGAAAAATGAACTCCAGCCGCGAAGTTGTGTCTTTTCCCACTTCTTCCACTCCCAGTGCATCAGCATTCTCTACCCTTCCAGACACCTATAAATAAAAAGCTCACTATGCTCATCAGAAATGATATCTCTGGACTCCCCAAACTCAGTGATGCCTCAAGATCTCTGAACTTTTTCAGATCTCTTTGCTTACAGGACTAGACATGGTCCATGGGTAGATCTTCCCTGTGATTTCTGACTCACTCTAGCTATTTGTGTAGGAAGAGGCTTTTCTGACTAAGCCCCTCCTCCCATTATTCAACACCCCCCCCCCAGTTTGTGTTCATTTTGTTTTTGCCACCTGAAATCCTCCATTTTGTTAATTATTTAGTTGTTCTGTTTTTGCATATTTCTAATCAGGATCAGTGAGAAAAATAGCTTTTGTAGTGCTACTTCAATGTTGAGAATATCATCTTCAATTTAGAAACATCATAACAAGAAACAGTGCCTAATTCAGTCTCAAACTTCTGGAGGAAAATCAAGAATAAGAACAAACAGGCACACACCAGTGTTTTCTCCACCTCCGAAATAAGACATCTGATGCTGTATTCCATTTTTCATCTCTAATCAAGTTCCTGAACCTCTGTGTTTCATATTCTAGCTCATCAGAAAAAAATAGCCTTAGTGCTCAGACAGCGTCTAAAAACCAAAAATGAACAAATACTTATTGATTGTCTCTTTTAAGCATTGAACAGGATTAGGTGACATGATTTTTTTAAAAAAGTATAGCATGTAATGTTTGTAGCACCTATTAACCGGGACTGGATGCTGGTGAATAATGTCACACACAGAAGCAAAATGGCAATGAAATTCCTGAGAGATTGAGATTGGATGGACCATTGGGGACCTCAATAGGAACTGGTGTCCAGGAAAAGCCAAGAAAGGTATACTGAGAAGGGCCGGGTTGGAAGACCAAGACATGCGCACAGCATCTTTGCCAGAGCAGTTTCATGACATCTTGTGGGAAATGTCCTGGTCATTCCAAGTTTCTTGATTTTTGGTTTCCTAGATAAATATGTTTCCTTTTTTTCCCAGTTCCTTAAAATCAATTCTGGGACTGTGTTAATTGTATATAGTTAGGTTTAGAATCAATAACACTTGTTTATTTTCTTCATTCAGTTTTAGTCCCAAAGTATTTTTAAAATAATAAAATCAGGGATTAAATAAAGCCATTTTTTCCTTGGCTTTTAGCTCAAAATAAAACTAATTTAAGTTCAGAACAATATACTGCTGTTGCTAAACGTAGGTATTAGTTACTGAAAACAGCATATGATAATTTTTATGTGAACTGTAACTATACCTAAATATATAATTAGGTGTGCTTATGTGGGTATTGATGAGTTGTATGTGTACCTGTATGTCGTTCAGTAGAACTCCTGAGAAATTGATTGGCACCTCTCAAAAACAAGTAGGAAGCAACTGAGAGGCATCAGGTGGCATCAAAATGTTTCTGAAATTTTAAATAATATTTTCAATACTTCAGTGATTAACTCTATGACTAAGTTTTATCTGATGATCATTTCTGAGATAATAATAGCCAGAATTCATCCAATAAACACTGATTTGCTACTACTAAAAGCTGGTCTGACCTAATTACCAGGAATGTACTGCGATACAATTCCTGATCTCTTGGAGTTGTGTGCATTTTTACTAAGCTCCTACTGCATGAGTATTTAACATAATTTTGTCAATCAAGACTCATTGCCAAGAGCAAAAGAACTTGAGACTGAACCATTTCAGTTAGAGTAGGATTCATTAACAATTGAGCTGCAGAGACAGGATTTGAGTTGACTTGGCCAGTGGTGGTGTCCAAATTCTTGTCCTGTGAAAGGAACCCATGAAGCAAGGCTGGTCACCTTGGGCACTAGAAGCTGCGGGTGGCAACACTGACCCCAACATAGTGCACTGGAGCTTGAAACTGTCTCATTTGGGAGTTAAAGGTACCTCATGCCAGTCCTGTTTCTTTGTATTTGGGTTCTCTGTATGCACTAATGAATGTACTTCCAGTTCAAGGAGTACGGGTGATCTGCTTAGCTGGCAAAGTGTAGTTACATCGATAGTACCCTTCTAAGGAAGGGGACTGGGACATGTGCCTGGCACTTTCAACTTCTAAAATTTCAGAATTGCTTTCCAAGTGAGGTGAGGAAATTCCCTAAGTATGGGAAGCAGTTTAACAATTCTGAGATGGCAAAAATAAATGAGTAAATAAAAGTGGGGAACATCTATTAACTGAGTTATTGAACAATTGCCACAATTATTTAAAAGATGAGATAACTTAATTCAAAAAAATCTAATTAGTAAGAGAAATAGCCAATATTTGAACCCAGTCCTGTCAAGCGAGTGACCATGGGTGACAAAATTTTCTAAATATACAAATTTAATAAATCTATTTAAAATATATTATATATAAATTATTCCCAAGCTGTGCTACATAATATGATTTGGAATTAAAAAGTATCTTAACTTCTATAACTATTTATTTCATCATTTTATTATTTCTAAAAATAATGGGGGAATCATTGACTTATTTTTGTCTAGTAGATTTAAAAAAATAGTATTTTTTAAAAAATCTTATACAGATTCATATTGGTTGAAGTAACCAGAGTCCATAAGATTATAAATTTTTAATAATCTAAATTTTATAGCCGATGGCAGAAAATGGATATAAATTTTAAAAATTATTTATGTTCTTAAATTCAGTGTAATCGTGGCTGGAAGAACAGCACAGAGGTCAGAAGGCTTGCCCAGGAAGTACAAGGTACTGAGTTTGATTTCCTGGCATGATATAAGACTGGTGTGGTGTTGTAGGTTTTTAATCCCAGCTCTTGGGAGGTTGAGGCAGGAGGATTGCCATGAGTTCAAGGCCAACCTGGGTTCCATAATGAGTTCAGAGCCAGCCTGGACTTAAGAGCAAGATTCTGTCTAAAAACAAAATTATATTTACTGTCATATAGACATAGAAAGAGCTGCAAAAATATTTGTAATTTAGTTATGACTAAGATGATCAAATACCAAAATACAGGTATCTGGTACCCATATTAAAATGACCAAATTTTTCTATTTCCATAAATGCCATGTGAGCATCATTGCCTATTTATATGGTTAAATTTGAATAAACACTTTAATAAGAACCAAAATAATGCATTGCTAGTTTTATTGGTATAATCAGAAATACTACATCTTGATTCTCAGCAGACATCCACTTTAATATATTATAGCAGGAATTATTGTACAACCCCATATTACTGTCCCCACAACTGTACCTTTAGGAAACTCTTCCTGGTATTCTCACAGATACTTATAGCAAAATTATTCACAATACCAACATCAGAAGTGGCTGAAATACCTGTTAATAGATGAGCAAAGTATGTTTTTTTGATTTATGTAGTAGAACCCAATGTAACAGTGAAAATAAGTAAATTCTACTAACAGCATAGCATATCAAGATCATATATGAAAGAAAAAATTACACATATTTATATATCGATATTGACATATAGATAAATATGCATTATGATTTAATGTATATAAAGTTTAAAACCAACATTTTAATTTATGATTTAATCATAATGATAGAAATATAAAGTAAAATAAAGAAAATATCTGTAGAAAGTATTGTAGTGTTACCATGAAAGGTAAAAGTAAGATCAGAAATTGGAATACATGTAGTCTCATAGATGCTAAAAATGTTTATTTCAGTCTAGGTAGCTTTTATTTTGTTGTTGTGATTATGAAGTCAGTGTAGATCTTATATACTGTTGATAACATAGTATAGTCACCTTTAAGGAAAAAGAATAAAAACAGAATGGTCATCTTTGTTTGTCTGTACATTGTGCCCATATCCACGTTTTTCACATTTTGATTTTAGCTGATGGCATAGGTGCGAGCAGGCGTGACTCTGTGTAGAGTATTTGGGAAGAAATTAAAACTTTGAATATGTGTCTCCCTTCCTTCTTTGTACTGTCTGTCATCTTTTCTTGACCATAATGAAAATTCAGTGTTCTTCGTCACTGAATAAAGGACCCATTGTCACTTTCTGTCTGTCAGGGTATTCACTTTTCTCAGGATGCTATGCATGAATTAATTAGCTACCAACAACATTACTTATTCCTGAATTTTCTTTTTTAATCTGACCTCTTGTGTTTCTAATGACTGTATCACTTTCTTTTGCATTTGTAAGTTGAATTGGTTAAATACAGTATTTTTGTTGGCCCTGTATTATTATTTTAGCTAAGCTCACAACCATAACTTTAATAGCTGCTTAGTAGGGTACTAACTGGCCTTTTTCCTTAGAAAATATGGGTTGTTAAATAAAATAATTTTTCTGGGAGCGTAATGCTTTATAACTTGTTTTTGATAATTTAGGCTGGATTTATTTCACCCATTTGCTGAAAAGTACCTGAAACTCTTCATTGCACTCATTATGTGTTTCTGCTTAGATATGATACACATATTGAGTTAAAGAAAGATTTTGAGGGATAATTATGACGAACTTTACAGATGGCTATAGGCTGAAATACTTTTGAAGACAAATGACAACACAACGATCAACGAAAGGAATGTAGACCCAGCTCACTTAATTCCACCTTTATATTATGATATTAACCAAGAGTTCAAAAGCACTGTGGTGGACCATACACGTTATATCTTATATAAAATGAAAAAAAACCATGTAAATGTGAGTAAATAGTCTTGTGCCGGAGAGATGGAGACATTCAATGTAGAGGCAATGTCAGTTCAGACCTTCTTCTGAGCACTTACCAATGTATTTTTTCTAAATACACGTATCTGAGGAAAATCTATGGCTGTGACACAGGAAGGCATCAATAACAGGGAAACTGAAATAGTTACAATGTTTCGGGGATGTAGAGGAGAAGTAGAATTGAAAGGTACTTGGAAGATGTGGTCGATCATATTTGGTGATGGTTGGACATGAAACCTGGGTGGGGCCCTAGGGACAGGATGATGTCAGGCTTAGAATCCACATCACTTCCTCCCTCAGTTTATGCCACTTTTATTTCTGTCTCTATATACGTAAGTCTTATAGCATTTCCCCTCTTCAGCTCTTGTGTCTTTAATATAAAATAGTCCCTTGAATCCACTGCAGTCCTTTCAGTCTTTTAGTGTGTTTGCTGTCTTCAATTAAATGGATTGTTACCTTGATTTATCATTGTAACTACTTGAATAACTTCTGTTTGTGAGATACACAGTCAAAAAATGGTCAGTTTTTTTTTTTTTGATTCTCTCCTAAATGTTCAGTGAACTTAGACACAATTACATTTTCAATTCCCCTTGATGCTCCCAAAGGGATGAAGGAACCAGATACACTGAAATCACTGGATATTGAGCCCCGCATCAAATATACTGAACAAAAATGTCTGGAACTGGGTCTCTGAATTATTTAAACTTTATAGAATTAACTAAGGCAGCTTTTAAACTTATTGAAATAAAAGAATCATAAGTAATACTTATGGAATGGATGTGGCTATTCCAACCTATTTAGATATTCATTATAGCTTGATTAATTTCATTTTTGTCAAGTTTACACCGTAGATTTTCCATTTGTTTTGATCCCACATCGATTTTCCTTCTTTATTCCTCTTGTATTTTCTTTTCTTTTTTTTTTTTTAAATAGATCTCACTCTGTAGTCCAGGCTGCCTCCAGAACTCATTATGTAGCCCAGATTGGCCACCAACTCATGGCGATCCTGCCTTAGCCTTCCAAGTGTTGGGATTACAGACATAGGTCCACATGCCTGACTAATCTTTATGCAGTACTAGGGAATTGAACCCAGATCCTTGCACATGCTAGGCAAGAGTTTTTGCCACTGAGATACACATCCAGCCCTTGATTTCCTTAAAAATATGACTTATATCAATCTTTATATTAGACTTACTGACCAATGCTTCAAAACTCAGTAACATGTGGGAGACTAAACAGAGAGGAAAATTGTAATTGCAAAACCAATGCTAGCAGCTTTTTTAAAAATCAAGTTTTATGCCAACAACTATAAATAAATCTAACCAGTTAAAGGGCTTTCAATGGCAGGGTCTCTTGAATTAGTTTTAAGTACTCTGAAAACATTATATGTTTGATTAGACTTGTTTAGACCCACATTAAAGTAGTTCTGAATTAATGTTAGCACTTAGTTACACAAGCACACAATCTATTTCAAGTGTTAGAACCACTAGATTTATTTTCTTAAGATTTCTGAGAACATTAGAAGTGAAATGAGACCATTTGTATCAATTGATACATTTGAGGTTCCTCTTCGATGTTCATCTGTAAACCCTCATTTTCTACAAAGTAAACAAATAATTACTACACTATCATCTTTTAATTTTTGACTGTATCCTATTGCAAAGATTAGAAAAACACGGACGTGATTTACTAAGCTCTTTACTCATCATTGCTATGCTTTTAATCCCGATGAAGAAGTTTGGAAACAATCTGTCCTCATCTCTCCTTTCTTTAGGGCCCTAATAAGTCACTCATACAATAAAGAATAAAACTGGAAATAAATGAGTTCCCAGCAGTCTCAGCTGAGATAAAAACTGCCTGCAAGGGCCAAGTCTGAGCAGGATATATGTAAACAAGGCAGCTGCCACTATCCTTAATTCCCTATTTTCAGCTTTTAGAGTACCCATGGTCAGCTGTATCATTGATGATTCAAACATTAAAGTATCTTTAGTTACTCTTTCTGTTACATGGAACAGGATACAGAGAGATGTGATGATTTCTTAAGTCAAGCCTGAGAGTTGACATTGCTGGGGACCTGAGGTGTCATCAATATCTGCTATATAGATCTGTGCAGTTGAACAGACAGGCTGGTTTTCCAAATTGGAATAAGCCATGAATGCACATTTACATAACTCAGGATAGCAGTGTACCACGTGGTGAAGAGTGAAGTCTCCTTGGCAAGTAGCTTAACTACCGTACACCCAACCTGTAGAAGAAGGTCGAGTGATTTAGTGCATATGAGTTGCTCAGAACGCCTCCTAGCAAATAATAAGTATGTGCTCATGTCACTGCTTTCTCTAAGTAATCAATGTCGCATTTTTTGATCGCTGTGTGACAGAAAGAGGAATTCAAGGGAAGTTGGTCTAATACTGGAAGTAGATGGAAGCTATGACCCTCCACAACTGCAATGCCCTTGACTTGAAGTGTTATGATTTAATATTGTTAATACAAAGAGAATGAAATTACTCACATCATATATAGCCATACCCCCACCTTGTGAGGAAATGCCCTGTATGTCCTTCTTAACTTCTTTTCTATTCGAATATACAAGATAATGATAACTTGATAATTCAGGGGCTTAAGGGATGGCACAGCAATCAAAGCATTTGATTACTAAGTGTAAAGCCATGAATTCAATATTCCAGTACTACATAAACAGGGTACATTGGTGCACACCTGTAATTCCAGCACTTGAGAGGCTGAGGCAGGAAGACTGCCATGAGTCCAAGAGCAGCCTGGGCTCAATATTGAGTTTCCAACCGGCCTGGGCTACAGAGTGAAATTCTGTCTAAAAAAAAAAACCAAAAAACAAAAAGTTCATGTTGCAGACATGTATGGAAATAGTTGGATATAGATTTTACTCTTCCTGATTCTATAATTAGGATGATATAAATCAGCTTTATACATTATTTCCCCTAGAATTTGAATTAATTTTTGTTGTACACTAAGGGATAATTTAAATAGCAGTTTAGAAAAGTACTATGAATATTAGAAGTTATAATTTCATCATTGCTGTGAATGGGTGACTTTTGTCTGAAGGCAGGTACACCCTGGGCTCCTTCCTAATGATCTCAAGGTGTCTGCACTTGAACCACAGCAGTGACAGGAGGTAAACTGGCTGACCGACACACATCAGGTGTTGATTCCTGTGCAAAACCTCACTGACAGTAGCAAAGAGACTAAAGCCATCTTCTGTTTAGGGTACCACTTGTCCTGATTTCTATCCCCTTCAGAATAGATAAAATATTAATTATAGAACAATTGAGGAAAAGGAACATTGTCCTGATTTGTCTTTTTTTCTCTTTTGTTACTTTGTTATTTTCTACTGTGATTTTTAAGGAAACGATAAATTCCTTACCTATTATGTAAGTAGAGAAATATTGTAGAAATATGTTGTACAAATACAATGCTAAAAATTCCTCAGTCAACAGTCATTACTATAACGTGGTGGTAACAATGAGCTAAATTAAATAATACTAGGATATTTTTTGCCCACCTCATTGAATTACAGTTGGGATCTGCTGTAACATGACATGTTTGTTCCTAAAAACCACTGAGCTAAGCAAAACTGGGTGATAAAACCCATAGGACCTGTGACAAAATGAAGTTAGAAGCTTAACACTCAGAAACTTTTTTCAATGACACATAAGAAAACAAACAGAACCCTAGTAAAAATGCATCATAGTTTTCTACGTCTTGCATGGTCCAAAGAAACCCACAGAAATGCTATCACATTTACAGCACACAACCTCGAGTGACCAATTTAAGCTTGTGATTTACTATAAAATAACCAAAGTCAGGAATTAGACACAAGATGTTGATGGGCGTGGGGAAGACAGCTAATTAGCATATAAAATTGTGTTACTTATCAGTGGATTTCTAACTAGCTACTGTTTTCTGCATTCACCTACTTGTTGTGTGGTCATGATTGCCGGTAAGCATATCTATTTGCATGGGTAGAAAGATAAATGTGCCTAAGTACATTAATTTATTAATTTCCTTGGGATAAATTTGTATTTTTTTCCAAAACAAGTGTTATACTACAACTGATTCTAGTTATAGATATTGAAGCACTGGAAAATTTGAGCACAGATGTGAATCTCCTCCCATAATTATCCACCTATACACATATTGTTTACAAGTGCATTGTATTGACAACAATATATCCATTCTTTTTTAATCTGCTGTTGGCTATATATTGAATACTATCTATTCTCTTCACTTTTTCTTTGTACTAATCTTGATTCAGGTTGGGGATTTGAAAACTATCATGTAACAAACACTCATTGGATTCCTCGAGAATGATTCAGATTTATTCCCAAATGTGTTCCTATAGCTATGGATGTTCCTGTGACTTTCCAAAATTTGAGTCAGCTCTTATATTACTTACCTATACTGGTACAGAAGCGCGGAACATTTCACCAAATATGGGTTAAAAGGATTTCCACAGCTTTCCTTAGGGAGGAAATGATATTTACTTAGGGAAATGCAACTAAGAGCATCATAATTTGATAGGTTTCTTATTCAAAATACGATCATACTATCACTAAAATTCAAGCCTGATTCTTGTTTAAATCAATAAAATGAAAAGAGAAAAAAATGTAGCTGATGCTAAAACTTAATGAGGCAAAAGGTGTGAATTTGCATTAGAAAATGACCAAATTATGTGCCAAGGAGGCCTAGTTATGGCAGGTCCCCAATGGGGCTAAGTTAATCACAACCTATATGTTCTTTTCATAATGTTTAGTCTTGGGATGAGGCAAGAGGGACTGCCAAATTACCTGCAATTCACAGGACAATACACAAGAAACAAATTATTTAACCCAACATGTCAATAGTGTCAAGGTTATGCAAGCCTTATGTAGAGGAAACAGACATTTTATTTATTGAAATAAACAAAAAATTCATGCTGAGCGAAATATTTGGAAAACATTGATTTTTTTGGTACATATAAAATATGTGAAGATGATGCTTTTTTGACCCTATGGGTTTTGTTTATGATTACATCTCACTTGGTGAAATAAAATTAACAGTAATAGCCCCCATTAAATTCATTGACTGCTTGCCACAGGCTGGGAAGTTTTGAATATTTTTGTAAGTATTTTTTATTTCACTCTCTCAAGAGCTATGAAGATGTGCACAATTTTTATTACTGCTTTGCAGATGAGGAAACTGGGAGACAAAATACTCGTGTCACACAGTTGCTGTCTTGGAGACAGAAAATGGAGCATATATATTAATGGATCTACGAAGCCACTTTTGTAAATCCTAACTTCAGAGACTTCATTTTTATTTTACGATGGCAAATGTTATTTCATTTGAGAGGATGTAAACTTGGGCATTGATATTCAGCGTACATCATGAAGACCAGCAAATGCAGTTACTTGATGATTAGAAAAACAGGAAACTGTACTGCCACATTTACACTTCTCTGCCACACAGAGATTCAAAAGTCATCGAATCTCAGAAAACACGGTGGCAGGATAAAAAAGAAGGGCAAAATAAGACTTTTGGTGTGCGTGTGGTAGAAGAAAAGCAAGCCAACTTCAGAGATGGAGAAGGAAATAGTTTCCTGGGACTGACAAAAAAATTGATACCAATAAAATATCAAGAGTTCTTCTAAGCATGTTGTGTGTTGATTCGCCTAACTTGCACAATAGCCCTCTGAGATAAGTATGTCTATTACTTATATTTCTGAAATGAGAAGTCAGGCACAAAAAAGATCGAATAGCTTGTTCGGGCCATAAAAATAGCAAGTTACTGAAATAGTATTTGAATCAAGGCAGTAATGTGTTAGCATCGCTGTTATTAACCGTACTTGATTTTGTCTTGTAGGAGATACCTAAGACACCAAACAGGGTTGATCAGTGCTTAGGATGCCTGGACAACTTTTGAGACTGATTCAGTGAGGATGTGATCTTTCTTAAAGATTCTCTCTCTCTCTCTCTCTCTCTCTCTCTCTCTCTCTCTCTCTCTCTCTCTCTCTCTC